>JARBWK010000002.1:129495148-129873676 GCA_030556195.1 Anolis apletophallus
GGCCACATTCTCCACCTCTTGAGCCTGGCACGCCCGGCCGTCATGCAGTGGCCCTGGCAATGATCGGAAGAAAAATCAGCTGTCTCTTGGCCCAGGAGATCTGGGGGTCATGGAGCGCAAGCCACACAATGCCCAGGACAATGGGGAAATCGGGAGCTAAGTTACAAGAAAAGAAATGTCCTCTTTATGGGAGCTAGTCCACATCCTGGTAGGAGCCGTATACTGAGTCACAGCTCCGGGTTTTCAACACTCTCCCATCGATGGTCTGGACACCCTTGGGCTCTTGGAGGTCAAGAAATTTTAATCCCGCAGACTTGGCATAGTCTGCATCAATGAAGTTGTTGGTCGCGCCCGAGTCGATCATGGCATGGACCATCATCGCCCCTTCTCGGGCGACCACAAGCTGACCATGACAAGGAACAATTGTCCAGTCTTGGGTTCAGGGGAGGGCGACGTCGGCCGAGTGAGCGAACCCTCTTATACTCGGCCGTACCCTCTTCCCCCCGCCGCCTGGAGAGCTTCCTCAGGCTCCGGAGGGCTGGCCACCGCTGCGACGCCCCGAGGGGTCCTCCCACGCGGTTTCTGGGGACAATCACGAGAAAATGACCCGGGCCCCGCAGTACCAACAAAGATTGAGTCTTTGCCGAGCCTTCTCGGCAGCATCTACTTTGGGCCGCACCGTACCCAGTAGCATCGGTTCGGAGTCATCCACAACAGGAGGGGGGGCGGGGATCTGGCGGGGCACAAAGTGGCCGGTCCCGGCCTCGCGCCGGGTCGGTGGTTTCCTCGGCCGAGCCGACCCCCCCCACCTTCTCTTGTGTTGTATGGCCGCCTCCGCCGCAAACTTGAGGGCGATGGCCGCCCAGGTCGTCGGCCGGGGTAATTTTAACATCTGTTGCTGAATCTCGGGCGAGAGTCCCGCTAGATACGTATAGCGCAGGGGGTGGACCTTCCCACTTGGTCTGGCTGGCCAACACTCGGAAACGGGAAATATACTGAGACAAAGTCATGTCCTTCATGGTCAGCCGTGCTAAACTCCCGGTCCGCCCGGTCCGCATTGCGCGGGGGGTCCCCAGGTCGCCCGGATCGCATCTAGGAAAGCGTTCAAAGTCGCTGCATGCGGGGACGCGGCATTGATGAGGGAGTTGCCCACGCCGCTGCCATCCCTTCCATACAGTTGAACACGAATCCCACCTGGGCCCGGGGTAGCAAATTCATGGGGCCGCAACTCCAAGTATATTCGAACCTGGGCAAGGAAAACTTCCACCATCGCGGTTCCATTGAAACGAGCCGGGGCATTCACCGACGGGTGCCGCCCGCTCGGGTTCGCAGCTCCACCACCTCCTCTTGCAACGCCACCACTTGCGGGCCCGTCCAAGTTCGCCATGGCGGCCGTGGAGACAATGGGAGCCTTGGTACGCAGCCGGCAGTTTTCTGGTACGTCCCGTGGTGCAAAAAGGGGTTCGAGGAGTTTCCGGCCAACTGTCACAATCACCGACTTAGTACTGCCCTTTAACACACACACGGAGACGTAGCAAAGGCTAACTAATTTTATTGAATATAAAAAGGTCCAAAAGACAATTCTCTTGAAGAGATCAAAGAATCAAGCAAACAGCAAAGCTGTAGTCCAATTACGAAAGCAAAGTTCCAAAAGATAAATCCAACAAAAGCAAACGTGGCAAAAGGCTAGGCAAATTCCCGGATTGCCTCCGGAACAAAGCAGGGTATCCGCAGCAATGCGAAACAATAACAAGGCAAGGTCTAGGTCCAAGGCGAGACAAACTAGGCTCCGAGGTTCACTCCGCTTTCACGCCCATCAGATCAGACGTCGCCGGAGAACTGAGGATCAGTTCCCACGGGCCCGTTCTTAATCCTCGGCCGGGCCCCTCGACGATCTAGGGCCCGGCGTCTCCAGTCTCTACTTTCCGAAAGGTGACGGTCTAGGGACAGATGCCAGCTCCTCCTGCCCTGCTCTATGTCCGTGCGTCTGTTATGGGAACGGCCCCGCTCTTGCAGTTCAGTATCGCTATCTCCTTGAGAAGCAGCCTCCCGAACTTTCCCATCCGCTGGCCTCCATCTGCTGCTCAGCCAGGTCCTGGGAACCTCGGCCGTTTGGGAATTCATAACTATCTCCGCTATCTGCTTCGCTGCCTCCCATCTCCACCTGGTCCGCTCCTTCCCCGGGAGAAGGCTCCCCACCGAAATCCCAGGCTAAACTCTTTGCAGGTGAACTGGGCAAAGGCGCTGCTGACCAATCTTGCTCTGGGCCTTCCAACTCGCCCCCTCCGAGTCCCCTTCAGCCTGTGCGGGTCCCAATGGCATCAGGACCCCGGCGCCTCACCCCCTCCCAGTGGCACGAACGGGCCCATGGGTGCTACAATTTCTGGTTCTGTTATTTCTCTATTTAAATCTTCTTCTTGTCCTTCTGAAATCTTTTGTATTTTTGTTTGTTCTAAATATTAAATGTTTTTTTTCCTTCTTAATCTGTTCTCTTTGGTATTATTTGTTGTAGTATTTTTGGAATTGCTTTATTATGTTGGTTTCCTGTATGTAAGTCTTTTCCTCCTCTTTTATTTTTATATACTGTAGGTTGACTATTTAAAATAAAAATAACAACAAGTGAAGAAGGAAACAAAGTACCCATTGCCCAGCATAGAGCAAAGAAGAGGGGGAGAAAGGAAGGAAGGAAGAGAAAGAAGAGGGGGATGGTGAGGAAAGAAGGAAAAACGAAAAACCCTCCAGGAAGATGCTTGGAAGTAAAACTTTTATTTCTTAATTTTGTCTTTTTTATTTTTTTCTCCCCCCCCCCCCTACTCTTTTTCTTCACCTACCCAGTGACACAACACCCACCTTACACTCTTCACATCTTTTTTTTATAACTCTTTTTCTTCTTCTTTTCATTTCTTTATTTTTCTTTTAATTTTTAAAATTATATAATCTGCAAATATTCAATAAAGATCTTTTAAAAAAACATTTCCCCCCAATTTTCTGGGGTTTTTTTCTGGGCCTTCCCATCCCTACTCTTGAGGCATCTAGTTCAGATTTGCGAATGGAGATTACAACAAAGGGATGGGGGAGTCACTTCTTCCTTGCTCTGTTCATGGAGATATGCCATTGGCAAAGCTGCTGCAGTTTGATTCCACAGCTAAGTAGGAATATTCAAACACTCTACACAGTTAAATATATAGCCAAAAAGGTTGTTGCCTTTTTACCAAGCAAATTCCAACTCGTAAAATCTTAAATTATTATTTATTACATGACCAAAAAACAAAATCCTTGAAGAATTTCAGTGGATTCAGTTTCAGATAAAGAGCTTAAGAGAGATAGTTTCATCAACAAAATAATACTATCAAATAGGTCTTATAGGATTTGAGGCCACTCAAATCCTCACAAAAGGATTGCAAAAAGAGGTATTCTCAGAAGTGAACCCACTAGCAAACTTTGTGGTAGGTTTTTGTCACTCAAGATTATTGCATGGGTGTGGTAATTAAATATGCAATAATCTTGAGTGGCAGGTGGGAACAACAAATGCATCTGCATACCTTGTCATTTCTTGAACAGCACTGTTGTATATCAAATTGAGAGCTAGACTTTAAACCTCATGTGCTATGAAAACCTATCCGCAATATGACTTTGAATTTTCCCCCCAAAATGGTGCAATGATAGCTGTGGACATCTCGCTATATTAGAAAGGTCAAAGTCCAAAATCACATTTAGAAATAAGGGATTACGTGTTTTTGGAACACATGAATTGGGCCCACCTGTCTATCCCTGCTACAAATTTCATATGCCCTATTAACAATGACATTTACACATGGGTTGTCTCTGCACAAACAGATATAGGCTTCAAGGCTTCAATGCAAATCTGATTGGGAAATATCATATTGAGAAAACTGTCATATTTACATATCTACATCTACAAATCCATACATCTCCTGTCATACATCTATGTCTTCCAGTGGACATCAGAGAGGGCATACAGCACTGGACGAACTTCTGCTAAAACTATAGTATTTAATTCACAGACATGCACACCTGGATGTGTTTGGTGTGATCCAACCTAACAGTAGCAATGCAGCCCCAAAAGCTAGATTGCAACCACTTGTGTTAAACATAACCAATTATTTAGATCAATTATTTCTTTAGATATTTACAGTAAATACTTTATTAGCTGGAGGGAGAAATGCATACAAGGAATAAAGAATATATCAATGTGTAGACTGCTATGGGAGCCACTAAATATCTAGGCCTAATCATATCACTATTCATTCAGACACATGCTGGCGATTAGGAACTAATCATCTTTGCAAGAAGTGGTCACTAGGGTAAATAGGTTGCTTGCAAAATATATATTTCTAGTTTTATTTATGGCCTATTTGTCAACAAGAAGAACAGCACATATACTATATTTAACATTTCCAATAGGACATAAACTAAGAACTGCTATGTTTGCTTCTCCACTTATAATTGGAAATATTCAGTCATGAATGGTTACTCTTTAAGTTCCCCGAGGAAAAGAAAGGGAGTAAAACAACAAAGGGAAGAGGGAACTGAATGGCTTAAATTGCCGAAGTCGGATGAAGCCTGTATCAATGCAGAACTAGTATTTTGTCAAACAATGTTAATACCACTCTGACATGTATTTTTATAAACCCTTAGGACATTATGCACCAAACAGAAATTAATTTCAAGATTTTATACTGGGAGATGATTTGGATAGAAACATATCAGGGAAGAACTTTACTTTGTTCATATCCTTTTAGTGCAATAAGATAAAGTAACTTGATGGACCAATTGTTCTATGACTTAAGCAAGTTAACTTATTGTGCTTCTGTGCTCCAGAGTCACTCTCTCAAAGTGTTCAGCTGCATATAGGAGTTGTGCATTTATGAATGCAATCACACTGTCTTCCCACATGCATCACTCACTCCCCAACTTAGATACACTAATCCCTCTTGCAAACCTGTATTCTCTCCTGAAATCATACACACACCTGTCCTGCTTGCATACAGAGAGACATACACATGCATCCCTTCAATACTGTAGGCAAATTGAGGGAAGATGCTTTCTCTTTTCTTTATTTCTAGGCATTTTCCAGGCAATAGTACGGTTGGCCTATTGATATCAAAGACAAAGAAACAGTGGCTATGCAGTCTTGCTTACTGGACTTAAGAGGGGCCAAGCCCTCCTTTGATGTCTATCAGTACTGGTGATGGACATCAGCAATGCAAGTTTTTGTTACCTACATACTTGATATGGATTCCCTCCACTATGGACCTTATTACATTAGACCAGTAGTTCTTAACCTTTTTTGGGGTACCGAACCCACCAGTTTCACATGTGCATTCACTGAACTCTCTTTTTAGTGATAAATAAAATATGATCTGCAGCAAGTGATAGCCAAGCAGGACATGTCATCATGACTTTACAGAAGTGTGTCTTTACATCCGCGGCAGACATCCCGAACCCCACAGACCGACTCATCGAACACAGGATAAGAACCACTGCATTAGACTAAGGATTCATCACACATTGTGGCAAATCTGTGGGGATCCCAGCAGGGAGTGTGAAGAACCCGTTGCTCCATGCCCCGCATGGCTTGCCTTACCTGGACCTCCTTCCCATTGGGGGAAACATCGCTGGCTGGCTCCCCCCCCCCAAATTGCTGCTAAGGCAACAAAGGAAGCTGTCTGTGTTGCCATGAGCAGCTCCCTCTCCTCTTTCACCATAGAGCCTGGCCGGAAGTTGATGTGCATTGTGGGAAAGGCTCTAAGATGAGAGAGAAGCTGCATACAACACGTACTGTAAATCAGCTCGTCTGTTGAGGTCACAAGTCATCTAAGTCACTGCTTCTTAAATTGTGGGTCCCAACCCCAAATGCGGTCCCCTTAGCGCAATCTTGAATTAACCCAATTAAGAAAGATGCTTTGAAAATGCCACCTTTTATTGTTTCTTATAGTCTGCTGTGATTGTTTCCAAGTGTTGGTTTGGGGAAAGGGACACATATAGAGCACTAGTTATTTGCTGACTGAAAAAAATGGCAACAGTAAATTATTTGAGCATCACCTAGTGCAGTGGTTCTCAACCTGTGGGCCCCCGGATGTTTTGGCTCTTAGGATTTCTGGGAGTTGAAGGCCAAAACATCTGGGGACCTAAAGGTTGAGAACCACTGACCAAGTGGCTTTTTAAAACACTTACATAACTCTGTCATGCAGTGTTTACAGTGAACTTTGCAGAAGATGTTTCAGCTGTACTTCATAAAAAGGAAAATCAGCCTGTTCACCAACCCTTGAAATAATGTTTTGGTATCAGTAAATGTTTGATTTCTATACATATTTTATATACCTATATACCTAGAGCCACATAAAAAAATTATCAGGTTAAAAGGGGCTGTGAGTGGAACAGAAGCTCTGGTCTAAGTCATTAAAAAAATTGTTGCAGAGCAATGGCACGGAGGACATAACCCTAAGGCCTCCACTCAAGACCTGCTTCCAGTCTGAAGCACAGCCACTCAGGATGACTCTCTGAGTATGATTTTCCAACCAAATCCTTCAAATGCATGATCTGGAAACCTGCAGTCACCTAAACCCAGTTTTCTTGTTTTGCTTTCAACTGTTATTATTATAATAAAAGTAATATGAGAACACATAACGAGAGGGAAAAAATTAATTTTCCTTTTTGGATCTTGAAAACTTGGCAGCTGAGAAATTGAGTTTCATACATTTTAGAGAAACAGTCTTTGAGATGAATCACAAACTATTAAGAAAAATGCTGCTCGCAATCTTCTTTTTTTCCTACTTTCCTTTCAACTTAATGATTGAATTGTATACCTTTTGATCTCAAATGGTTTTCATCACATTTGAAGTTGTATTTGTGCTTTCCCTGAAAAATTCAATACATCTAACAACAATGGGAGAAATTGTTGCATTGCCATTTAGGAGAAAATTCTGTGCATTAACTCACATATTGTAGAGTTCCGGTATCATTCCAGGAGGCACAGAGCCTGCCCACCACTGATGATGAACTGTGTTCCTAATATCTAATGGTCTTGCAAAGATAGGGCCTAATATTCATATGGACTGCATAGCTATTAAAGATAATCTAAAAATCTAAAATATCTAAATTGATAAGTAAGTAAATAATTAGAAACATACAGCACTTGTTTTGAAGATTTGTATTGACTAAAAGTCAAGGTGCCAGTAATGACATTTAAGAAATATAAACAACTTGCAGTTTAGAGCTTCGATACTTGAACTTGCACACCTCTATATATAAGCCTATACAAGAACTAAGATCAATTGGAAAGCCCTTCTCTGTATGCCATTCAGACATCTCTAGGTGGAGGACAGGATATATACTTTTTAAATAAGTAAAAGTAATATATTAAACAATTACAATCAATTTCATTCTGATTTCCTCACCATAAGCAGAACATTTTCTACCAGCCTTATCGCATGAGCCAGGAAAAGCGCCCCACTTTGCTGCCAAACAGGGGGGCAGCAGGGTGAATCCACTGCCCCACACGCTGTTCCCTCACAGTGATGCTTCCCCATCATTCGTGGGAAGCGTTGCTCAAGCAGTGAAAATCCATGCTAGCTCCATTGGAGCCTGCACCATACGGACAGGCTCCCATGTTGGGAGGGAAGCATTGTATGACACTACTACTCCAATTGTGGTGGGGCCTCTGCCAGAAGTCCAGTGTCATCCTGGGATGGGCAGTGTACCCACCCATCACTGGATTGGTGACAAAGCAGTCTGATGAGGTCTGTACATCAGACCCATCTAATGAGGTAAATACATCGTAAGTCCTACTCAGGCTCATCCCAAGATGTAATTTACTGCCTGAAGCACAGAGGCATAGATACACTTTCTCCCTAGGGCATCAAGTTGCATAATATCTAAACTCAGACACATCACTTGCGTAAAGGAGCAAAACACAAAATTCCACAAGAAAGTATCTCCTTCCTATAACAGTAGCAGTAATTATGATGGTGGACATAATCTTTTTACAAATGTGTAACCTAGCGTTAAACTGTGACTACTATGTATACATAGTTCTTATGTAGCCCCTATTTAGAGGTTCTATGGACAGTGATCGACTTTGTTGCTCAGGAAGCAATTGGCTAATGGTCCTATCTTTGCATGAGTGATCACTGGCCTGGAGGGGAATTGTAACAGGATCCCTATTTCTGACTGTTGAGATGGGGATCATCCACAAAAGAAAGCAGAAGCAACTGCATCCATTTTCCAAGCAACATGGGAACAGATCCCCAGGCAGCAGCTGCTGCCTGGTGAATGGTGATAGGAGTTTGAATTACAATCCACTTCATACCACCACAACGGCCTGTCTATACACAGAGACTATGCACATACAGGATGCTGTCAGTAATAGTAGTAAAGTAAGTAACTAAAGATTTGCTATCTTTTCATGACCCACAAAATTAGATTCTGAAGGTAGTCATCTCTCTCTCCTAAAGTTTGTGACTTTGGAGCAAGCATGTACAATATTTTTATTGAGATATGGTAAACTAAAAGATAAAGAAATGACCCAGGTTTCCCAGGAGTACATATCAACAGAATGGTGGTGTGAATTCAGGGCTCTTGAGTATAGTAAATGTGTAGGCACTACATAGTACAATAGTACAATAGTATCCCATGTGGAAAGACTGATGACAGGGAGGACAAACCAATAATTTTTTTTTAAAAAAAGCAAAGTTCTCTGTACCATATAAATGTAACTTTTAATGGAAATGACCTAGTCCTCAAGGTCCAGTATCTTAGATTAATTAAGTAATAATTCCAAATTACAGGCCATATACTCAAATATTCAGCTAGGATTGAAGTTGATTCAACTGACATAAGGAGAAGGACAAAGATTATGCTTGGAGAAAAGTAGGAGATCAAAACAGACAGGGCTCAAGAGATGTTATGGCGTTCCTATAATTGAGAAACAGGCCATAAGGGAGACGCAAGAATAAATGTCACTTTAGTTCTTGTTAGTAATCAATTTTCTAGTTGACTCAGTGCTGCCATTTCTTTATTTTTTTTCACCTGAACATTTCAAAAGGACTCCATTTCTGTCCCACAATAAAACTGATTTATTTCATAGTACTGACACAAATAAGCATGGAGCATAATAGACATAATAATAAAAATAACTGTAAAGGCATTTTTGTACAAAGTTTACTTGCTGAAAATGACAACATATGTGAAAGCCTTATTTGCTAAAAATTATTTCAGATGACAATTAAACTAAATGAGAAAAGGGCACTTCACTCCTTTATATTTATGCAGACAAAAATTAGATGACCTCTACCTCAGTCTACTGGAGATTGTTAATGTTATCTTAGGTAATAGTCCTAACCAACTTAGAAGGGACTGGATGCTCCATCATGAAACCCTCTAGGTGGCAGGATTCACTTGTGTATGTCATCTGTTCTTATAGGCTAAAAGCCAAGAAATATGGGAAATGCATATACTATCTAAGTCAGATGGATCAGATGGCATTTACCAAGGGCAAAGGGGAGTGACAGGTGCATAACTCTAGCATCCAAACTGGGTACTGTGCTTGGAGATTATAACCTTCTGGGAATCTAACCAATTGTCTACTTTTACATTCCAAGTATGAGTGAGAAAGGAAAAATTCCAAAAATGGGAAAATGTAACACACTAGTTTATTGACTTTTCAGCCATAGCAGGGGAATTCGCATGAAAACAAATAATTTTACAGGATTGTTTCAGATTTAATGTTCAGATCAAAGTTGCTATTTGTGAAGCAGATACCCAACATAATAGTCAGAAACGGGTTTTTTCTCCCCCCCCTTCCTTTATAGTGGCATAATGAGAGAACAAACTGAGAGGCACAACAGAAATAACTGGGTACTTTATACTCTTCTTTTCAGTTCTGAATAATTCAAATGTTCTAGTAGGATTACACTCTATTTTTAAAATGGCTTGCTAAATCACTTGGGATAATAAACCAATACTAAGTGTATAGATAAGATGAGAAACTAAAAGCATTGGCAATGTAAAGCTAGTATTTAACCACTTACTTGTATTGTTCGTGAAGTCCACATGCATGATTTCACACACAAAATAGATCTGATGGTAGAGATGGGCAGCTGTTAACCTCCCTGTTTTTGTTCTATAATGTTATGCAAAGTGTAGCCCAAAAACCACATGCAGCCCATCAAACACATGACCTGATCATACGCTGGCTTTCCCCATTTCTAAACACTTAAAAACATTTTAAAGACAGAGTCTCATGGAGACCATCATGACTATGATACTTCCTTCCTAAAGTGTTTATGAATGGGTGTGTTTTGGAGCCAGAGACCAAGCAACCCCAGTGCTCTTGATTCACATAGAGATGGAAAAAGATGGCTATGTAACAGTGGGATGGGAATGGTCTTATTTCTCTGTGTTTTTAAATCAGTATTCTGATGTAAAAGTGTGGGTGTTCATGTGGCCGTTCTTCAATTGTCTTGATTTTCCTTTTGTCACGATTACTCCTTTGTCTCAGACCCTTTGCAGTAATATTTTAATTAATATTTATTTCACTTCTCAGAACCACACAATTTTGAAATTCTTCCATTTTGCCATATAATTTTTTTTGGCTGACCTGGCATTTTGAAATTATGGGGGGAAGGGGAAGGGCGGGAGGAAATGATATGGGAGGAGACTACACTTCCCCGTGTGATGGCAAATGAAGCAGATGATTTCTGTAGAAATGGGAAGAATCAAGCACATCTGATGAAGCTGACTAAGTTATCCATTATTAAACAAAACAGAAAGTCTTGAAATGCAACACTAAGAAGACGGTTCCTCCCGCTTCTCCCCTCAGAAGTGCAACCCCCCCCCCCCAAATCTCTGCAGCATGCTCTGAGAGACTCTCGCTGCTTGAAATAGCCAGCACCATGTACCACACATTGGCACAAAATTACCAATTATTATTTGCTTGTCACAACAACTAAAACACTTCCATAGCTTTCAATTTCCTCCTCCCATCCCATTCCTGTAATTCCTGCTGGATGTTGTTGTTGCCCATCCTCAGTTAGTCCCTACCAGCAATTTTGTCAGTCCCCCCAAATCTTCCCACTCCTCTTGCTATCACTGTTTGCTAGAAACCCTGATTTAAATCCTTATTGCACAACCCTGTTCAAAAGTTACCTGCTTTAAATCCTCTCTGTTCAATGGCCTGCAACAGATCCCTGACTGAAATTCTGTTTGCTCAGTTTGACTCAACAAACTTCTTCTTTATTTTCTCTTTGTTCAACCTCTTTGACAAATCACTGCTTTAAATCCACTATGCTCAATCTCCTTCAATAGAAATCTTTTTGGTTTCTCCAAATTCTCTCATCCCTACTTCCTTCTTGAAAATAGAAGCCAGAATTTTTTTTGAAAAATAATTTGTAAGTAATCCCACATCCCTCCAGTCCTATCACAGTTGCCTCGCTATAACACCCTAATTCTCCTACAGCTTTCTATTTGCATAAAGAAATTGGTCAAAAACATCTGGAAGTCCACAGTTCTACCTCACCACCCAACAATCTAAATCAAACTGTTAGTTCAAACAAAAGTAGCAACTTTCAGTTATTTCAGTGGGTTTATTTTAGTTAGGAATAACAATTTGATTGAAGACTTTGAACTCAAGGGGGCTGACATTAGTAAAGATTAATTTAAATTCAGTAAGTACAATGGACCTAGCTATGCCTAGTTCTAACTCAGGTCTCATGATTTACACAGGGCTATGGTAAGTTTATCAAAATGTACTCTCTATTTCACATTCCAAGTTTAATTTACAATCCACATTTAAATTTTACATCAAAAGCACATTAATGTTTTACCATTTTCCAAACCCATATGTGAGAGATGGAAGTTATACGATTCTAAGTACTCAAGTAAATTAAATGGGATTCCCTGGGCAGCCAGCAAAGCATTTAGAGACATAAAGCTCAATTTAAATTTTAACTACAGTGTCTATTAGAAATCTCTGAACTATTTGTTATTTCTTCATTTGGTTATGAAGCTTATTCATAATACCAAAGGGAAAAAGCATCTTGTTAATCCTTTCCTGCAGATTTCATGCTTTCTCAGGCAATTCAATTGCTCATAGATATCAATAGTTTGAATATTTAAATACAGAAATTATATGGGATAACTATTAAATGCCTAATAATTGATAAGTGACATGAAAGGACATGCAGCGTGTCTTCAATTTCTTTCTGACTTATGGGGACTCTAAGGTGACCCTATCAGAGGGATTTCTTGGCAAGGTATGCACATGGTATGTATGAGGCACAAATACAAATTGTCTTCATATTTTAAAAAAATATAGTTCAGATGAAGGTGCATTTTTCAAGTTATGATAGCATTTTGTGAGGGAAACAGAGCCACTACACTTATTTTGGCATCACACATATTTTAGGATCATGATCAGAAAAACTAGGCTGATGCTAACCAAATTTTACAGCTATGTAAGTTTTGGTGACATTCATGGCAGATTCTAAATTATTCCAGAAAACCAAAAAGTCAATATAAAGGGTCATATGTCTCCTGGACCCCCAGGTCAAGGACATGAAGGCAACAGCCAAGCCCCACCATTGTTCCCTAAAAATGGCCTGCAAATATGTATTGCCTTTCTCTAGGGTTATAGGTACAAGAGATGAGGCAAAACTACCATACTACCCTCTACAATCAGATTTTTCTTCTTATTGAGGAGGCAATATCCTATTATTTTGGTTTTATACTGCACTAATCCAAATGGTTAGGAATGTTTAGAGACTTTGAAGCAATGGGGTTGAATGTTATGGAATTTCCGAAGACTGATCAGGAGCATTTGAAGGTTTTGAAACAATGAAGTGGTAGGATACTGTTTTGAAAAAAATCAAGATGAGAAAAGGTGGGAGATGTTGAGTGAGAGGATGCTTACAATTTTATGAAATATCTAGGTGGACTTCCTTCCTCTCCTTTTTAATGTTAAAGACAAGCCGTGCATTTTGTACAGTTGAATGGTACTGGGAACGATCACTGATGGGAACTGATGATCAGCTATGGTTCTCAGTGACATTGCATTAGACAAATGTTTATCCTGAATGCATGAGCCCCTTTTCTCATATATGTTGTTGCTATGACCCATGTTATTATTTAATTATGTTTCCAGTTCAACTGTTAAGATATTTCTTTTAAACAATGCTATGGCGTGCAGCCGTTGCTATTATATATACTGATTTAAATCAGAAAAACAGCTGGAATGACCACACAATCACCTTTTCAAAATACAAATACCTGACCACCCAAAAGTGTTGCAGTTCTTACAAGAACAACATTAAGGTTTCAATGTTTTTCCTGGACCTTTACTGAAATGTGAAGATACAGGGAAGGTGAGTTGCAGTCACATTGTGACTGGCCATAGATGGATCTCTCTTTCATGAATTTGTCTGAAACCCTATGAAATATATCTGATTTACTGAGCATCATCACATTTCTGTGGTAGCAGATTCCACAGATTGATGGAGTTTTGCCTGTCCTGAATGTATTGCAGCTATATTTCATTGTGCAAGCCTGAAGGAAGGTAAAATCCTTCATTCTACAGTTCCAACACATGAGATTTTATAAATTTCTAGCATATTCCCCATGGAACACCTCTCTCTCTCCTCTCTCTCTCTCTATATATAGAGAGAGGGGGGAGAGAGAGAGAGAGGAGAGAGAGAGAGAGAGAGAGAGAGAGAGAGAGAGAGAGAGAGAGAGAGAGAGAGAGAGAGAGAGAGAGAGAAAATGATATTGCTGTCTTTCTCCTAAAATGCATGCTAGAAGCAGATGGTATGAAAGCAAAAGTGTAGGGGGCATCTTTTAAGTTTTCCCTATTCATTCATTCAGACACACCCACAAGTCATATACTCATTCTAACATTCTTGTCTTAGCATTCAATCTGGAGTGATGAATACACATGAAACATGACTTTGGGAAGCTTCTTCATCTCTTACCTCCATCACCAATCTGAAAGCAGAAGCCATACAACATGGGGTTGGAAGGGTTAGTCTTTTAGTTGTAAGCAGGGCTGTAGCCAGGGCTGTGTGTAAGGGGTTCAACCCCCCCCCCCACCAATTTTCAGATTTAAAAAACCTGGTTTACCCATGAATTTTAACTAGTCAACCAAATCCCCATGCTAAGTCCATGAGAAGCAAAGATTAAACAAGTACCCCCAGAACTGCAAGCACTATCTCAAGCAAATTTTGACAATTTATTCACACTGTCATTACTTGCAGCGACAGCCGATATAGTGGAAGGAACCAAGTTGGTCCACCCATAACTAGCAGGCAAAGCCCTTAGGCTTTGAAGACCTTCATGAAGGAGACTAGACTTTGTGGGGGCGGTTGACAGGAATGGAGCTGTAGGATATTTAAGGTTGCTCTGTCCCCCTGTTGTGCTCTTTGCTTCAGCATGGTAGAACGGAAGCCAGAGGGGGGCAGAGCCAGGCTGCGGTAAGGCCCCCCCCGGCTTCCATTCTACCAGCAGCTTCTCCAGGCTTGAGGATGGCAATGCCAAGCCAGCCTTGTGCTAGGTGTGCCACCACTGGCTTGGCACTGCCATCGTCAAGCCTGGAGGAGCTGCTGGGAGCTCCAAAGCCAGAGGGGAGGGGGCGGGGCTTGGCGCGGCCTGGCTCCGCCGCCCTCTGGCTTCGCTCTACCAGCAGGTTCTCAGGCTTGAGGATGGCAGTGCCAAGCCAGTGGTGGCATAGCTAGCACAAGGCTGGCTTGGCACTGCCATCCTCAAGCCTGGAGAAGCTGCTGGTAGAGCTGAAGCCAGAGGGGGGTGGAGCCAGGCCGCGCCAAGCCAAGCCACGCACCCTCCCCTCTCCAGCCTTGAGGAGGTAGGTAGATCTTTCTGACTTGGTTTTATTATAAGTAGCTCGCATGCTGAAAAAGTGTGGGCACCCCTGATCTAGAGCAACCTTGTCATTAGAAACATCATTGTCATTCCCAACCTTATCATTAGACACATCATTGTCATTCCCAACATTCAGAGTACCCTGATCATTAGACACAATCACAGGCTTAACTCCAACACTACCAATGGAATGGTTGGCAGTTTGAAGCCCAGGTTGACAGTCAGCTCAGCTCACTGTCCACATAAGTAGTTCAAAAAACAGTTGTGAGTTGTGAGTAGAGAAATTAGGCACCGCTTAAGCAGGGAGGTATTTTACGGCAGAAAATGCTGGCAATCAAAGAAAGGAGGAAGTCCGTGATCAAGAGCTCTTCATCATAGAGGATGGAGCGACAGAACCTGCCTATGGCTGGAATCAAGCACAACCCCCAGGATGCTGAAGTTGGGAAAATGCCAACATACACCTCTATTTGTTGTCTGTCCTGTCTGCTTAATGGCATTGAATGGTTGCTGTCTATGTGCTCTGTGATCTGCCCTGAGTCCCCCTTCAGGGTGAGAAGGGTGGAATATAAATGCTGTAAATAAATAAATAATACAACACATGGTATGGGAATATCTATCTATCTCAAATAGTCTACTGGGATCAATAAAAACTTTAAAATAATATATTTAAATGGTGCAGGTAAAAACAATGATAGGTGGCCACTGGCCACTGGTTAGATGAAATGGTCCTATTGCTATACCTAGACCACAGACTGGGGGTTCCCCACCATGGGATATATGGCTTATAAAAAAAGAATCAGGCCTCTGAAATTGACTGATAAACATAACAGAAGGCAGCTGTATATTGTTTTGATACTAACAAAATATGTTCTCACTTACTTTAGATTTGAAGTTATGGAAGTTTTTTGCTCCAACAGAAAATCCCATTAACAAAAAGGGCATTATTTTTGACATCATATCATTTAGGAAACTTCAAAAAGTAATGATAATTTTAGAAGTCTTGCAACCACTTAATCACAGGATGAGACTTATACATTTTCAAAAGATATAACTCAACAAGAGTTCACTAGAGAATGGGGTTAGCATTTCATCTAGCCGACAGTTCAAGTATGTGCCGAAGGGAAAGTATTCTTCTGTCATCTTCGGGTGGTCTGACCTGATGTAGTGCCGACTGAAAAGACTATTTTAGCCAAGAACCACAGACACCTAGACATTGTGTTTTAAACATTTATATGATTTTGGACAAATTCAATTTGAAACCATTTCAAAAACACTAGTTAACTGAACCAAGGAAAAAAGGTATAAAAGAAGTCCGGAGAGCTGGTTTATTATTTTGCTATGAGGCCATGAAAATACTGCTGCGGAAGGTCAAGAGTTCTCTAACAAAAATGAGAGACTTTACACAATTATGTCAAGCTGTTTCATGGAAACTCAGGTTATTCTTCTTCTTGTCTCTCTCTGTACACCTGTGTGCACACTTTTTGGTCAACTGGCTGGCCCTTCTATCGTCATCAATATATATTTTAAAGTAATAATTGATCTTCTTCGGGGGGGTTTTAATGCATTCGCAGGTGCAGTGTTCATGTACTTGTACCTTCAAGTCACTATCAACGTACAGTGATGCTATGAATTTCAAAGGGTTTGCTTAGGCAAGGAAAACTCAGAGGTGGTTTTGTCAATTCCTTCCTTTGAAATATAGCCTACAGCAACTGGTTTTTGTTGGCAGTCTCCCCTCTATATATCAAGCAAGGCAAACCCTGCTTAGCTTCCAAGATCAGACAGAATATGGTGCCTTTAGGGTATTTACAGCAGTATCACTAAAAATCCAATGGATGTGATCAGCAGTTGAATAAATGCGAACAAGAAATAGTATGTACCCATGGACATAAAACTACAACCAATGGTGAAAATAGTGAAACAAAGAAAATCTTTGTCATCTCTATAAAGGACCAAATAATTGCACTAGGAAACAAGAAAGGTTTGGCTTAATCTGGCAGATGTTTAATATATAAAGAATCTATTAACTATTAAAAAAAAACCTGGGGACAAAAACCTGACTTTTTTATTATGCTTGTAGTATTGCATAAAAGACATATTACTAATATTTATTAACTGATGAATATAAAAATATAAGACTTAGATATCTAATTTTGACATGAATTGTGGTATTATCTAGCATTTTCTGGAGCTCATTAATTCTTTAATTTGTACCTCATATCTCAAGAATGGATCAACTTTAATCAACTTTAATTTAAAACTGAACTTGGGCAAGTAATTCCCCTGTACCATAGGAGAGACTGCTGTTCAAGAAATTAAGCATAAGATCTCAGTGGCAATTATACATTTATTAATAACTTCTCCCAAAATAGTGTTATTCTAAAGATATGTAGAACTCTTAGGTGTTTTATATTCAGGAAAACTGTGTGTGTTTCTGCTCTCTGCTCTCCACTGCATATCACCAGGGGTGCATCTATACTGTGCATCTATTAATGAAGTTTGACACCACTTTGTGCTGGTCTGTGACCGTAATAAAGTTTTTGATTTGATTTGATACCACTTTAACTGACTTATTTCAGTACTATGGAATCATGGGATTTGTAGTTCAGTGAGAAACCAGCCCTCTTTGGTATTATTTATTTATCGTATCAGAAGTGAACTGAGGGTACAGTTGTAATGTATTTTAAAAGCACAAAGTTTTAAAACGCGACATTATTTTAAATGTCCTTTGACCAGTAGCTGACCACGTGGAGTGTCTCTGGTGTCGCTGTAAGAAGGTCCTCCATTGTGCATGTGGCAGGGCTCAGACTGCATTGTAGTAGGCGGTCTGTGGTTTGCTCTTCTCCACACTCGTATGTACTGGACTCCTTTTTCTAGCCCCATTTCTTAAAGTTAGTGGTGTCTTGTGGTACCAGAGCTCAATCTGTTCAGTGCCTTTCAAGTCGCCTCTTTGGCAAAGAAGGCTAAAGACCTTGTAAAACCACAACTCCTATGATGACATAGCTTTGAGCCGTGGTAATTAAAGCGGCATCAAACTGCATTAATTTGACAGCATGGAGGCACCTCTGGCCTCACTCACATGTAAAAGCTGCAAAGTACAGCAACAACATGCACATATGTCTCACACTTGCCAAAGCCACTATTTGCTACACAAATGACACTGAGCATGAAAAATTGTGA
The DNA here is from genome assembly GCA_030556195.1 of Anolis apletophallus. Taxonomy (NCBI): domain Eukaryota; kingdom Metazoa; phylum Chordata; class Lepidosauria; order Squamata; family Anolidae; genus Anolis; species Anolis apletophallus. The sequence continues at coordinate 129,513,215 of JARBWK010000002.1, forward strand.
AGAAAGGCTTCAAAAACAAAAAAGTGACAACCTGTTAATTTCACCTCTATGGCAACTGAGACATGGGTGAACCTGGACATCTCTTTCAGTATTTGCTTTGTTGCACATTTAACCACATGCCTCTCACTTCTGGGAAGCATTCAGGAAGTCTGAGAATCTAATTGCCAAGATCTCTTTCATAATAGAAACAAAATTGGGTGGCACTGGATATTGTTGTAGTGTGTGTTCAAAGTTCACATCAGGGTTGCCATCAGTCAAAAATGACTTGAAGGCATGCAAGCGCATTTCAAATAGTATATCCTTTAATATGCAAATTTTAACCTGTAAGAAATAATCTGTTTTAATTGTTGCAAGATGAGAATACTGGCGTTTGAAGAGAGAGAGAAAAGTCATTTTCTCTGATTTTCTCTCTCCCCGCTTCCCTCTCTTTGAAAAAAAACTGTAATAGCTAGAATTAATACCTAATTATCAGAATCTGGACTGCAGTGGAATGAGTGACTCTACTCTCATTATTGCAGTGGACATTTCTCCAGACAGCTCAAATTGCCATTGCTAAAAATCTCCTGGGGAGAAGAAGAATTAAGAGAATTAAGAGCAAAGGGATCAGATAATTAGGATTAAGTAGGCTGACCTAGGGCAGCTGAGCAGTTTAAAAAATCTAATAAAATGAATAGAACATAGACTAAGGTGAAAGGGGATTTCTATGAATCAGAATAATTGTACTGAGTGGACAATGGCTACAAGTTCATCTGAGAAAATGGGAAAGGTTCTGTGCAGTTACACTCCAACTTCAACTTGGTACAATATGTATTAAAAGCTTATTTAGCTGATGGCTTCTACGTCAGTGGGACAGTGAATGTGTAGATTTTAGTTCAAACTCAGGGTTTTCAAACTCATTTTCACTGAGGGCCCCATCAGCCTAATGCTTGCCTTTAGAGGGCCATTGAAACCATGGATGCAATGTGGGGATAATGGGATTGCAGCCCAACAGCACTTGTGGTTCTGAAGTTGGAGAAAGGTTTAAGGACATTTCAAAGTCAGGCATATTCACAAGTCTTGTATCTAAATTCAAACAACACTATCCTGACTCAACAGAGCAAACAGTGGCCTTCCAGATGTTACTGTATCACAACTCCCATCAGCTCTAATCATGATTTGTAATGATGGGGAATGTTGTGGTCCAGCCTTTGAAGAGCTGCATAAACTGCATAAAGGGCCGGATTCAGCACATGGGTCTTGTGTTTTAAAGGAACTATTCAAGATCCTGACTCTGGTTTCAGATAGGATTCAGCATCTTGGATTTCTTTAAAAAAATGGCTAAAACCTGGAGTGGATATATTGCACCATTTATATCTGCGCAACCAACAGTCCACCTATAAACACGATTATCTTGAAAGCATCAGGCAAAAAGGCTTTGTGAATTTAACATACAAGTTCCCTAAGTAAAAACATTAAAAGAGGCAGATAATTATTTCCTTCAATTTACATTATGCATTGAATGAAGTTCATTTTCCTCTGCCCAAAACTGTATTGTTTAAAATGACTATTTAAAGAATCAAACTGAGAGCAATTTCTCTGTAACATTTTTGGCTCAGCCACAGATAGTAATCATCATTATTATCAGTGTGTTTTAGTCTTGGTGCAGGTCAACAAATAACTTAATTCTAAAAGTGAATCAATAGGGCCATTTCACTTGGATGTTTGAAGATGATTACAAAGAATTTTATAAACATCCACCTGAATTTCTGGGCGCATAAGCAAAAGTTGAATTTATTATAACAAAGCATGGCATGCCATAATTATTTGTGCATAAGACAGCAAGCTATGATGTTAGAATATCAGAAAAGGTATTGGGAGTTCTGTTGGAAAATATAGGTCAGAATAGTTCAGCAAACTTTTGCTGACTCCAAAACAGCCACAAGCAATGAGATTTTCACACATCAAATTAGGTTTTTCATTGGAAACTTTGAAGATTATACATTTATACTGGTTTGCAATTTCGGCCAGTGAAAGCCATTTTGAGAACAGCCTTCGGTCACTTGTGTATGACTACTTTTTCTATTATCCTTCGCAATGGAAATTGCATAAACTGTACTTCCACATTTCCCATATAGCCAAGCGTGTCCACATATAAACTAGTAAAAGTTGTTTTCTTTTTTCAGTGTGATTATTATTTATTTTTCAATGTGTTCACCAAAAATATTTACATCTCTTGTGTGCCAAACTCAAACAGATGTAAAGCTATCATATCATGTAATTTATCAACCATTCTTTATATCAAACAAGATCACAAATTCATATCATTAGGCTGGGAGCAAGAAGGACTGCCATCTTTCTAGATGCCCACTAGACAGAAGGGAGAATTGAGCAGGATATTTTCTGAGACTGAGAGCCCTTCTACACAGCACTAAAATATGGATTTTCTTAAGGAAAAAATGGATTAGTCTGAGGCATCCAGATGATGCTTCAGGCTAATTCATTTAAACCTGGAATAAACTGAATTTACTTGGTTTATTCCAGGTTTTTAAAACACCGCTTGAGATCTGAATCTTAAGCTATGATCAGAATCTTAATAGGTGAGGGCCCTGTGGGGACAGATTTGTGGGACTACTCAGGAGTAGTTGTCCCATCTTGCTTCTCCAAAAGCCAGGAGGCGCAAGATGGCAGCCCCCCTCCTCTGTCAGCTCCCCATTTCCTCCCTCAAAACTTACACCATGGGCTTGCCAAGCATTAGAGAGCTGTGGAGTCGAGTCAGAATGATGCTAGAAGAGAGGGGGGCAAAGAGGGAAAATCCTCCTCCCATCTCCCTCACCTCCAATGTCGTTCTGAAGCAACTATACAGTTCTTTGGAGAGGCCATCCATGCCTAGCAAGCCCATAGAGTAAGTCTTGTGAAAGGGAATGGGGGGCTGGAGGGTGGCTGGGTGCCCTCTTTGGTTGACCAGGAATGGAATGTAGCCACCCCTGGAGAGGTCAGGGGCTACTACACAGGTGAAAGCAAGTTAGTTTAACTCTGGAAGCGCCTTGAAGTCCCTTCTACACTGTCATATAAAACCCAGATTATCTGCTTTGAACTGGACTATATGGCAGTGTAAACTCATATAATCCGGTTCAAAGCAGATAACATTGATTATCTTCTTTGATAATCTGTATTATATGCCAGTGTAGAAGGGGTCTGACTTTCAAACTTCCTGAAGTGTAGGGTCTACAAATAGGATTCATGGGGGTCTTGTTACCCCCACCCTATTCCGTTCAACTTTGGATATCTTGCTGTAGGACTTTAATGAGCTGCCGTCTTTTCTGTTATTTCAGTTTTAACAATCCTAAAAGCCTTCTCCTTTATTCCCACCAATTTCCTGCCATTAGCAATTTCAGCAGCAGCGCCTCAAAGAGCCTTTCCTCTTGTCTTTTCACTGGAAGATCTGAAGATGGGAAACAAAGACATTAGTAAGCTTTAAGTAGCTTAACACATTGCTCAAAATAAGTGTCCTAGGATGCTTAGAATCTTCTTCAGGGACAGAACCCCACGGCAGCCATCAGACAATGTTGCCTGGGGCTCCACCCCCAATGAGATAGAACCATCACAAGACGCTTACTCCACAACATGGGAAGCTTCTTCATTATACGGCCAATGATTTCTCTGTATGATGGAGAAAGCATCGCTGCATCTGCTGGCAAAATGGCACCGGGGAGAGCGGGGAGGTGGGATCCTATCCTCAATCCTCCCCCCAGGGGGTGTGTGATTCAGAGCGGCTTACAACCAGCAACCATTAGATGCCAAGAGCAACAAACAATGACAGTACAAAACAGATCAACATTAGATAAACAACAAAAATATAGATATCCATTAATATATTAAAGTAATCAAAATATTAAAAGTAATTAAAATATTAAAACAAGACAATTAGCTCAAAACATGACAGATAATTTGGTCATGAATACTTCTAGGATTTATCATATTCCACCAATATTAAAACCACTCCACTGGTTGCCTATTAGTTTCCAAACAAAGTATAAAGTGTTGGATATTACTTTTTAAGCACTACATTGCTGAGGTTACTTGCGATATACTCATTGCCCATATAATCTACCTGATACACTCAGGTCTTCTGGCAGACATTTCCTTCATAAAATGTTTTATGTTCATCAGAAGTATTATTTTATTTTGCAGGAAATGTAACATTTTCCATTGTAGCTATAGAAGAAAATTAAACAGGATTTCCTAAGCATGGTATGCTCATGGCACAAAGGTCTTGTGGTATACACAGGATCATAATTCAACAAAATTATGTGTATATGAATTGGTCTGTTAATTATAATCTCGTTCCTTTGATTACAAATGCATGGTATTATCAGTTACTAAGAAAGAGATAGAATTGGTGGAGAAAGATAAAGAATAGAAGAAATGTTGAATGCCTGAATTGCCGAGGGCATATGAGGATGTGCTGATTTTACTTTCATCTATGCTGCATGATCATAAACATTTGAAAAAAGGATGGTAACCTTTAAAATAGACCATTAAAATTCTTGTTTTAAAAAAGTGTAACGGTAGCTTTGTTCTTCTGACCCCAAGGTAGCATTATATGTGTTGACTGTAAGTCAATATTAAGAGTGTATGCTTTGCACACAAAATACTGTATCTTAGATTCAGTGCATGGCATTTCCAGGCAGAGCTAGGAAACAATCCTGCCTGAAACCTGAAGGAACAGTGCCAGTCAATGTCAACAGGACCAGGCTCAAGGAACACACAGTCAATTACAGTATAAGGTAAACTCACAGTTTATAAAAGATGCAAAGTTTATAAAAGTTACGTTTTGAACAACAGTTCCTAGATTCCTTTAGAGCTACTGGCTCCTTGAGGATACTGTAGACCAGTGTTTCCCAACCAGTGTGCCGTGGCACACTAGTGTGCCGTAAGCGATCATCAGGTGTGCTGTGGGAAATTGGCACACTCCCCCGCAGCCCCCTCACAGGTTTCCAAGAAACAAATTGAGCCTCTCCGCTTGGATATTTTTTTTTTTACTATTTTACTGGATTTTTCATGAGTTGCCCCCAAGGAACTGTTTATAACAGCTTCATGACATCAATAGTTTACTGGAAGCAAGTTTCACTCAGGGTGACATTTCACAAAGGTCTGGAAAACAAGCTCTATGAGGAGCGGCTTGAAGAGCTGGGCATGTTTAGCCTGAAGAAGAGAAGGCTGAGAGAAGACATGATAGCCATGTACTGTATAAATATGTGAGAGGAAGTCATATATATGTTTTGTTTATTGAAACAGGCCCAGGTTTCACACTGAGTGTATAAATACATTTAAAACATATTAACTATATGTATTACTGTGTTAGAGTGTACTTTTGTGTCGTTTTGGTTGGTGGTGTGCCCCAGGATTTTGTAAATGTAAAAAACGTGCCGCGGCTCAAAAAAGGTTGAAAACACTGCTGTAAACAAGGCAGTAAACATTATCAAACATCATTTCTCTCTTTTACCCTTTCAAAGTGCAGAATAAAGCTAACAGAACAGCTATACAACAAAATTAATGTGAAATAAGGTAATCTCTGTGTTCAAATTTAAGTATAAAACACATTTTACTTGTTAATGTATGTATTTTATATATGGCATCGAATTATGCCGACTTGTTTGCCACTCCGAGTCGCCTTCGGGCTGATATGGGCAGGGTAGAAATAGCAAAAATAAATTAAATAAATAAATCTTTACTAAAGATGTGCAATGACAATCAGAATGACCACAGTGAACAGTTTTGGAATTTGTAATTTTAATAGTTATACTAAGATGTTTTTTAAAATGTTTCAATGCTTAAATTAAATATTGTTTATGTCTCATGTTTAATGGTTTTAATGATTTTAATTTATAGTTCTATGTTAGTGTTTTGATTATTATGATTTCTTTCTGTCTACATGTATGAAGGCATTGAATTCTTGCCATTAGTATGTTGTAAACCACCTTGAGTCCCCCCTGGGGTGAGAAAGGTATTATATATAAATAAAGTAAATACATAAATAAATAAACAGGATTGCGGTATTTTTAAATTACATCAGTTTGGTATGTTTTGGGGTTTGGTTCCAAGATCCCCTGTGAATAATAAAATCTGTCGATGTTCAAGTCCTATTATGGAGAGTGGTGTAAAAGGGTGCCGCTTAGATAAAAGGGCAAAACCAAAGCTTCCATTCTGAAAATATATTTTCAAGTAATGGATATCAGAATCTGTGGATGCAAAATCTGTGGATATGGAGGGCTGAATTGATATGGAACAATTTTTGCCTTACTTGTGGATTGAAGGTAGGAATGAAGACCTTTGCTCTTACATAGGCAAGAATGAATAATTTCAGTGATTTATTTCCTTGAGTTTATATAATTTCTGCACAATTTTCAAGTGTTCTTCACATGTTGAGATTTCCTTCTCAAATGAAATTCATAAAAATCACAGAATCACATGTTGTGAGCTGTAAAGGGTGTGTATATTTTGGGTGGAGCCAAGGGACAACCTGTATTTAAGAAAGACAAGAATCTAGTGGGGTATTTTTGTTTATTTGTTTCTATCCTGCAGCAAATTTAATCTCTCTCTGCTCTGTCTGGTACAAGCTTTATAATAAAAAATGTTCTATTAATCTTTTGCTCAAATACCCAAAATCAAAGAGATTGTTGTTCAGTACATTAGATTACTATAGGACTTATCAATGAAATGCACGTAAGACTAAACTGAATTTACACATTCACTGAAAGAAAGCCAATTGTGATGCAGAGGTTGGACTAATTTTCCAAGAGACCAAGGTTTCCCCATATAGACATGGAAAACTACTGGGGAAGTCATACTCTGTCGTATACCAGAGCAAGAAAACCTCTGACCTTAAACAACACACCAGTTTGGTAAAATCAGCAAGCAGTTTATTGTAGAATATTTGTAGGCAAAACAGTAAAAAAATAGCAAAACAGTAAAAATGCAAAATCCAAAATAATCCATAAGCTTTAAAAGGAAACAAGATCCAGGGGTACATAGAAATCCTTGAAATAAGGCACTTGAAACCATGAAACAAAACAGCCAGAAAATCCCATAGGCAAAACTTAGGCTTGGCAAAAACTTAGTACATAAAGCTCAGAGCACTTGAAAGCAAGACCATGATAAAATAACAATGTTGCCTCAACTGAGGCAACTCACTCCCATGAATCATTATAAACGTTTTTTCAGAACCCAAAACGAAAGGAAAGCATTCGACTTTTTTTTAAACTAAATAATGGTTTGCTATCTTTCTTTTGATGTAGAGGAAGTAATTGCCTCAGTCTCTGAAAGCTCTGCCTCTGTTTACTAAAACTTCGCTTTCCATCCAAGGATTCACGATCATCTCCCTCATTAACTCCTGACACCTAGCAAATCAATCTCAGCATCATTTTCAGACAATTACTCTGAGAAAAGTGGTGAAAGGTATCTCCCAGGATCATGGCCTTGTGAATCCTCCTGAAATGGCTCAGGTCTCTCTTCTGAACTTAACTCAGACCCAAGCAAACCGTCATCCCCAGGCCCATCATCAGGAACACCATCCCCATTCCCATCATGAATATCAACATGAACATCATTCCCATCATGAACATCCGGCACATAAACCACATTGACATTCCCACCAGTACCAAAGCCCACCCCACAAACCCTTTGCACATTTTTAAAAGCTTGATGTGAAAGTTATATCACTAGAGATACCACTAGTGCACAAAAACATGCAACAATACCTTCACAGAATCCATTCTGACCAAAATGTAAGCATTTAGGCACACTGTGGAGTATGTGGCAAAAACATGCTAAAATGCTCTTTCTGATTTCTTCCAGAATGCTGGCAGAGAAACTGAATGAATAAAGTACTAAATACAATACATAGCAGCACAAAAATGTTCATGTGTTAACCCATTTTCAGGTCTGCAACTTCAGTTTATGCTAACAGCTTGATCACATCCATTCTTATTTGATTGCTCAAATAATCCATAGTATGTTGAAAGGAAAAGAAACTGCATGAGATTCAGGAAACGGCTAGAGAAGAAGGAGACCATGTGAGGTTTTTTCCTTCCTGCATGGAAAGCCACTGGAGGACCTTTGACAAGTCACACTCTCTTAAGCTCAGATGACAATGAGAAACCTTCTCTGAATAAATCTTGCCACCCCACCCCCCAGGATAGGGGCACCATAAGCTGAAAGTCATGTTGAAGCCACACAACAACAACAAGCTTGAAATAAGTAGGAACAGGGCCAGCTGATCTTAGGAAACGAATTGTGAGATTTTATATTCTAATACAGCATGGCACTGAATAATAACACTGACACATTCCTATCTAATATATTTTTAATTTAAGCTAGGCTAGTATGTAGGGAGAGATAGATGTAGACACGAAAAATAGCACTTTTTATATAGGGGGATAAGATGCACATATAGATTATCAACTCTACCATTATGTCTGGAATCATTCCGAAACAGAACACTACATAAGCAAAATCCATTGTAAAAAAAAGTTGAGCAGGAAGATGCCCCCCCCCCCCGACCATCGGGGCCCTATGCTTGAGCACACCTCAAAACAATGGTAAATTCGGCACTGGCTACACGCTTTGTACCTGGGAACTTCTAACAAATAAGATACTGAAAATACAACATCCAGACAAGACTAATGAATGGATAAGTTTTCCCCCCAAATCCACTAATGAAATACAAAGATAAATTATTCTCTGAACACCAAAGGCTTAAACTCACTAATTGCACAACTTATAAATGTATGTCTCTTGATTAATAACCCCCAAAGCTTCTAGCAAATGACATAAAAATTTATATCTCTAAAGCACAAATACACAAGGGTATGAATATATAACATTAAACCAACATACAATTAGCAACACTTTATTTTAATTATCTTTTGAGACTCTTAAGGTTAACCTGTAGTTTATTTTTCTTCATGGATTACTCCTTAGACTGCTTGTACAGATACGATGCTCGTACGTTCTGGAAGTGTATTGGCACACTCAATTTTTTTTCCTAAGAAGCTGTAGCACAAAACTGGAATCAATCAAGAAATCCTATTCGGTGACCTTCCACAACCAGGTTTACCTATCATAATGCTGTGGAATTAGTTCCTCCTGTTCAAGACAATTGGCAATAATTGACAAAACCTCTTACTTCGTTAAACAACTTTCTATCACCAGAAAGGAAACAAAGACTTGAAATGCCTATGAGGGTGAAGCATACCAAACTGAATAGAAGTATGCTAAAAATCATATCTGAAAGAATGATCTCCATGCAATATTCAATCCAATATAACCATTTTCTTAGGGAAGAAAGAATGATATTCACTGGGGGTTGGTTACAGGATTCCCTGTGGAGACCAAAATCCATGGCTGCTCATGCCCCATTATATACAATGGCATAATAAAATTTTCTTATAAAATGGAAAACAAAGGTTACACATTTTGGGGGGGGGATTCGAGCTGTGATTGGTGAAATCCAAAGGTGCAGAACCCATGGATATGAAGGGTGAACTGTAAATAATAACATCACAAATGGCTTGATGAAATGAAAACATGTTACAGAGTTTCAAATATAGAGAATAGGATTCAAAATAATAATGGAAATGCATTTTTTAAAGTAAAATATGATGTTGGGGCAAAAAGCCACGCATATGAACTGGTGGGCTGTTTGTTGGTAGCAAATGTCCAAGAAATATGGGATCATGGCTGATATATCTATGGAAATGTCAACCCCATGTGTGGCTGCTATAAAATCAGGCAAAATATAAGGTTTTCTTTTCTGAAGGAACTTAATGGCTTCCTTGACACTGATGCAAACTATGCTCAACACCTCATGGTGTAATTCAAAATGTCTGTTATTGAGAATGGTTGAATATACCACATATATTTTCTCTGTCCCGTTCATCAACCTTTACACCACTGCCTTTAATTTGGGTAGGTAGCGGTGGGTGGGTGGCAGTGAGTGGGAGGGGAATGAGACATGAAATCATTGGACTTCTTGCAAATTTTCTAATTAGCCAAATATTAAATTTTATAGCATCTTGGCTGCTCCTAACAGTTCATTTCTACTTTTATTGTGCACTGTGTTCTGGAAGACTCAGGATTATATGCTCTGAATCAAAAATTCATTTAGAATCAGGATGTACGATCCACCTCACCCCTCCTGGCATTCAGGAAAAAAGTAAAATCCTGGCTGTGGGACCAGGCGTTTGCACACCAGCACAAGGCAGCACTTTAGATGGGATTTTAATGGAAAGTGGATGAATAGGGCCAATGCTTTTATGGACAGAACATTGTTTTAATCTGGAATGAATGCACATGATGTTTAGGTAATTGTATTTTAATGTATTTTAATTGTTGAAGGGTTCTGGGGTCTTATATTGTTACTGTGTGGGCATCGAATTGCGCCTTACTGTAAGCTGCTCTGAGTCCCCCCTCGGGGGTTGAGAAGAGTGGGGTAAAATCCTGAAATAAATAATAATAATAATTTGTCAAATTTGGTGGTTTCTATTCAGGTCATGGTAAATCAACTATCAGTAGGTAGAACAATCCATGGCATAATACAGCCCTGAGGACAATTGCACCTTTGCAAACTAAATTCCTGGGATACTTCCAATATGGAAGCATTGTTTTGAGTCATAGGAGAAGTTGCAACAGCTTTCCGTGAAGAATTACAAATAGACTTGGAGTTATTGTTACTACTAGCATTACTTTTTAGCAGCACTACTAAGTTACAATGCAATCAAGCAGGATCATACTCAGACCTAGATATATCTGCATTTTTCTGGGCTCAGATTCTCTGCTTTAGCATGAAAGAAGATATGGACAGAACAATGGAGATCTATTATACTGCATTGTGCCCCAAATGTGCACCTAAAACTGTATCATAAAGAAAAAAAAATCTGTATTAAAGCCTCTGTGGGTTTGAGCTAGCCTCAAGCTTGAAAGAAGTTACATTTATTTATGAAGTTTCTTTTTAAGGATATATGATCCTTGACATTAGAGGAAGATCATTTCAGCAGTTCCAAGACGAAGCATTTCACTCATCCTGGTTTAATGAATCATGATCAAAAAATACATTGTAACACAAGCTTAGGTGAACTGAGAAAGATAAGATTTATATTGCACCACAATTCAGTACCAATAAAAGTTGGAGACCTCTTATGCAAGAAGCTCTCTTTTTATCTTACCTCCAAAGCCTTCAGCCGTTCCAACAGTAATTTCATCTTCTCTTTTTCCTCTTCAGTGCTGCTGTTTTCTTTGCTTGAATCTTTATCTACTCGCATGCAAATGTCTTCCACACCTGTTTTGCACCTCTTGCCTTCTTGTGTTAATGTTTCCTAAAATGGTTAATATATTTTCCATTAATGTTCTAATTATACACACATATTATAGATAAACACTGAAGATTTCTAAATGTGTAGCATCTCATATATAGGGGAAAACATCCTGCTACATATATAAGGGCTTTGGTATTGGCTGGCATTTGATTCAAGGATATACATACCCCACACACCCATGGATACAAAACTCTGTGAATGCTCAAGTCCTATTATATATAATGGCGGAGGAAAATTGTATTTTTATTTTTAAAAAATGGGAAAGTAAAGTTTGATTTAGGAATGTTTTTCAAAAGTATTTTCATGCCGCAGACAGTAGCACACATTGGTGCAGAAGCTGTGGATATGGAAGGTTGACTGTAACTTAATACCAGCAGTGAGGTATGCATGTATTGATTTTAAACCTCATTTTGAGTCCTTATATTGGGAGAAAGACACGATAAAAAATAAAGTAAATAATCCCTGCCTGTTGCTTTTTTGTGGGCATGAGTACAAATGCCCCCCTTCTAGGGTGTTACTATTATTATTGATTCCATACACTGCCTTTCCTTCAAAAAGGTGACCTTCCATTCTATCCTGACAACAATCCTGTAAAATAGGTCAGGCTGAGAAACAGTGACTGGCTGAAGATCACCCAAAGTCATGGTGCAATGGGACTAGAACTTGGACCTCTGAAGTCTCAGCCTAACTGCTGGAGCCCCCGGGGACACAGTGGGGTTAAAATTGTGCTGGCAGGGCTGAAGACCGACAGGTCGGAGGTTTCAATCCGGGGGCACAGACAGCGAATTCTCTCACACAAGTAGTGACTTGCAGTTTCTCAAGTAGCTCCTGACACGAAAAAAAAGCTTAGCTATTACACCAAGTGGTCTGTTTGATAGTTGTGGCATGACTTAGCATCTACATCTCACCCTTTCTCCCTTGAAGAGGTGGAGTTACAGGGGAAGCAAAACTGCCAAGGGACTGTGAATAAAAGAAATCTAAGAGTTTTTGGTTTGAACGATGATCAGAGTCACAGTCTCAGCAATGCTAGCCATATGGAAAATGCCATTGGTGGAAAGCAGAATTCTAATAGAGGGGCAATTCCCTCAGTTGGATTCCTTGCTGTCTTCAAATAAAGATAATGCATCAGTTTACAAAATGAATGGCTGTTTCATGAGGAAATGGAAAATTCATTGTGATGGTATTGCTTTGCATATTTGGATTTCTAAAAGTTAACCACAATATCAGAGCTGCCATCAGGATTCAACAATGTTGGCTAGCCGTGAACACCCATAAACTCATGAGAGGCACTACTGCTTGTCTTTGACCTACCAGTCAGAGGCTCCATATCAGATAGATATACATAGGCACATACAGTAACCAAAAAAAGTCAATGAAGAGAAGGTTTTGGAAAACTTGTTTTTTTCCAAGCACTCTTGCCTATTGCTAATATAATTCATAGCTGCTTTCAGAATTGAAGACAGCAGGAAACTCAGGATATTTTTGTGTGTGTGAGAGAGGGGAGCATATGCAGATATGCTACAGATGCTCAACTACCACCACCAACTAAAGTTTTTTCATATAATTTTAAAATAACCAAATTGTGAATTACTTGCAATTAATTTCTTTCCCAAACCCTAAATATTTTGCTACATAAGGTACATTACAACCGTGGCTTGATGATGCAGTACTGATGACCAAACAATGGCGTACCAAAACCAGACAAAAGATGGAGGATGAAATAAGAGTAACTTCATTATCTTCTATTTGGATGGGTTAAGTAAATTAAATACGACTTTTTCAGCTAGTGGGGATGGGGCTTACAAAATGGCGGAAGAGGACTAACATAGGCTTCATGTTTTCACTCGTTATCTTCGTTCTGCTGCTTTGAGATGCATTGCTTATATTGAGTGGAAGGTGAAGTCAATTGGAAAATAGTGGCTTTGAAAATCCAGATTCGTTTGTGTAAAGCAAATCAGAAATGAACTATTTTAGTTACTTTTGAGAAATGGGGATATTTTTTTAAAAACCCAGTGTTACAAGAATGTTAACGATTTTATTCAGCTAGAACAATTACTTCTTCACTTTCCAAGCTCTGAGTTAGAAAAATCAAACACTGCATTCGTGTATTTTCTACTACCTTTTCTTTCTTCTTCTTCTGCCGAATAACAGATAGAAAAAAAATTTTTATCTTTGATTTTTAGGGACAGTTTGAATTTCCATAGAGGGAAGGAGTAAATTAAACAGATACGCTGAAACCAGACAGTCAAGATTTGGATGTTTCTATCCTTTGCATATTTCATGGAAAGGGAAGGGACAATAGAAAGAGGTGTAAGCACAGAAAGAATAAGAAAAGAGAAGACATGAGATTGTTGCACGGAACAGAAAGAAGAACCCGAAGAGGGAGAAAAGAAGACAGCAGGCAGGAGCCAATAGTATGCATATAAATAAAAGGAGGTGCAGTGATTTATCACCACTATTCAGAGCAAAACTGCTTCATTCAACCAAATCTAAAATCCACAAAAGAACAATATTTTTATTGGCCAAACAAAATAAAGAAAATACATCCTGTAAGCTTTCAAAGCCACAATGGTTCATTTATCAGGCAAACATGTTAAAAATCACACAGGAGAATAAAAGTAAGGGTGTTAGAATCACAGGTGTATATTTTGTCTTCACTGATATTTCGATTATCAGCTGCAGGGGTCTAGAGCACAGCTTTCCAAATATTTCATGTTGGTGACACACTTTTTAGACATATGTCATTTCACAGCACTGTAATTCAGTTTTACTGGTCAACTGGAGGTTAAACCAACCACTTTTAAGAGATCTTAACACATACATAAACTGTAATAATGAAATGTTTGAGAGCACACCTTTCATTTATATTTTTCAAAATATTGCCTGTTTCTATTTACATTTGTGGGTCACACCTACACACTGCAGCTGACAAACTAATGTGTTGTGAAACTGGTCTATTTGGAACACTGGTCTAGAGGGATATCAACTAGAAGCAGAAGTCATGTGGACAGGTAATAAAATTTCAACTCCGTTAACAACAGAAAAGTATATCCCTTGGATCCAAACTGCCCCTGAAATGGTGCAAAGCTAACTCCCTTTTCATAGACAGAAAACATTGATTTTCTCAAGAAGTCCATGTACTATTTCATCTGGAAAAAACACTGTAAGTGCTGTATGGGTAAAACATGCCAATTATGGCCTAAATGAGAGAGCTTTAGCTTTGTTGGAGTTAGAAACGGTAAAAAGTTATGTCCTGGTCCATTAGCTCCATATTATAAAAGTTTTCCCCTGTTAGAGTTAAAGATAACTAAAGTTAGAGACAACTCTACCAGCACTTTTTTTCTCCTATATCAGTAGTTCTCAATCTTCCTAATGCCACGACCCCTTAATACAGATCCTCATGTTGTGGTGACCCCAAACCATATTCTTTTTCATTGCTACTTCATAACTGTAATTTTACTACTGTTATGAATCGTAATGTAAATATCTGATATGCAGGATGCATTTTCATTCACTGGACCAAATTTGGCACAAATACCCTTGCTGATTTTTATAGTTTGCCTACACTCAAAAAGTATTCTGAACCCCACCAATGATAGAATTGGGCCAAACTTCCCATTATAGAATCCACATGACCAACAGAAAATACTGTGTTTTCTGGTGGTCTTTGGCAACCCCTCTGACACCTTCTCGCACCCCCCCCCCCCGCTCCTGACTCCCAGGTCCTATTTGATATTTTATATCTTTGCCTGATATATTTTGGTTAACCAATAAAATTTTCACTCTTGTGATTTTGGATTTTGTTGAATTTTTCTGTCAACACAACAACCCCTGAATATATTTCCTGGATTTGAAGATATCAAAGGTTCCCATAAATGGAGAAACTTTAACAAGAGGGAACAATGGACTAGAGCTTAATTCTTCAATGTTTTTCTGATGGCCATGGAATTGAAATTTTATTACCTGTCTTTTTATCACTGTTTGTCTCCAGACCTTACATGGCCAAGAAGGGGAATGGTCATTGCCTGCACTGAGATTCCACTAGACCAGCTTCACTGACAAGAGAAATAACTTATGAAAATAAAAAAAAATGTAGGGGTGCAATTTTACCATCATCACTTTTCTTCTTCTGTATGACTTTTGCCTGAGGAAAAAAACCCTGAGGATTGGAGAGCTTGCATGTTGTATATTTTTGTATTTTGCTTGGCCAATCAAGGTATTAATCTTTCATAGATTTGGATATTTCTGTGTACCCAACATAGCTACCTCTGAATATGTTTCAAAGCTGCTATTGATGATAATCTATGCATGCCACACAATCATTTATACTGATAATTTTATTTTACTTGGCTAAAATTAAAAGAAAGTGTATTTTAAGAATAACATTAACTGTGAAATTACTACTCATCACATCTTATATTTTATACTCACATACATGAGTAAGCGTCATTGAACTCAATGAGGCCCACTTATGAGCAGACATGTCTAGGATAGACAGCAAATCTGCAACAGCTTGTACAAACAGAGCAGAAATAACTGTTCACTACAAATTAAAAGTATGTTTCAGGATCTGGAACAATACGTCTATCACCAAATGCTTCAGTATTCAGGCGGCTGTTCATAACACCTAGCTAGTAGCTACAATTCCCAATTCCTATGTTTAAGAATTGTTTTAGATCAAAGGTGCAAAAACCCAGCGGGAGAATCCCAAAGTGGAAATGGTTATGGGGCCGGCAGAAATAATAGATTTAATAGCAATGGCTGAAAGAAAGATTCTGCCAGAAAAGACATGACAATGTTACCAACACAGCTACCAAAAAGCTCACAAAAACCTAAACTGACCCTTCTCTCAATTACAATTAAATATGTCCAGCTTGATCTGTAAGGATACGAAGACATTGAATTCATACACACACAACCATAAACACCAAAAGACATTTACTAGGGATTAAGTACTATCCAGCATAAAGGCACTTAATAACCAGGTTTAGGACTGTGCCGTGAACTTTTTCTATAAGACGCATTCCTCCCTTCATTTCCTCCCATCAAAGAAAGGTACCCAAAAATCTTATTTCTGGATACATTGGATCTTTGGCAAAATGAGCATTAAAATACTTTGGTCAGGCACATTATATTTTTCAAAACATGAACTTTTTAAAATATATAGCGATGACTGAAGATGCCGATTTAGCAAACCCTTCCCACTCCCTGGAAAGGGTTTTCTGCAGTTATTGTATTGCCATCAAGAAGGTTTTATTCAAAAGGCCTCACTTCTCAGGCTGCATCGAAACTAGAATCAATGCAGTTCGATACTACCCTAACTACCATGACTCAAATCTATGAAATATGAGTGTGTATAGTTTGGTGAGGTACCAGCCCTCCTGGCAGAGAAGGCCAAAGACTTTGTAGAACAACAACTTTTATGATTTCATAGCAATGAACTATGATGATTGCAGTAATGTCAAACCACATTAATTCCACAGTGTAGATGCACCCAATGATAAGGAATATGGAACACAGTAATCCTTTCCCTGATGGACCAACTATTTATAGTAGTGCAGACTTGTCAACTAGAGCAGTGTTTCTCAACCTTTTTTGAGCCGAGGCACACTTTTGACATTTAAAAAATCCCAAGGCACACCACCAACCAAAATGAAACAAAATGACACTCTAACACAGTAATACATATATTTAACTGACCTTGAGTTTGGGAGTTGTAGTTCACCTACATCCAGAAAGCACTCTGGACTCAAACAATGTTGGATCAGGACCAAACTTTGCATGAATACTCAATATGCCCAAAAGTGAACACAGATGGAGTTTGGGGAAATTGACAGGAGCCTGAGGGAACCACAGCGCAGAGGTGGGGGAGGAGCGGGGGGAAAACGGAGCAGGCGCCCCGGGGGCCTTGCCTTCTCCCAAACCGGTTTGGGTGCAGGCAAGGCCCCAGTGGTGGCTTTTCCATTTGGCCGAGCTGCCCCCGCATGCGAGAGAACGGCTCGGGCAAATGGAAAAGCCACCTCTGGGGCCTTGCCTGCTCCCAAACCGGTTTGGGAGAAGGCAAGGCCCCAGAGGTGGCTTTTCCATTTGCCCGAGCTGCCCGCATGCGAGAGAACGGCTCGGGCAAATGGAGAAGCCACCTCTGGGGCCTTGCCTGCTCCCAAACAGCGGTTTGGAAGAAGGCAAGCCCGAGATTGGCTCCATTTCCCCCAGTTCTCCCTCACAAGCAGAGCGAGAGCCTGGGGAACAGGCCCTGCCTGGGAGCCGGGTTTGGGCAGCTCGCCTCTTCCGCCAGGTTCCGCGGAAGATGCGAGCCGAGCCGGACAAACTCGGCTCCCAGGCAGGGCCACCCTGGGCGGGGAGCCATTTTCCCGCTTGCGCCAGCTTCCCGCCTCCTCCTCCTCCTCCTCCTGTGGGCTCACTTCTGGAGGAGGAGGAGAGCCTGGCCTGGCCCCTCCCCTCCTGAGCCTCCCCTGCCTCTCTAGGTCCTAGAGAGGGTTGTGATCCCCACCCGCTGTCCTGCAATCGGCTGGTGTGCCGCGGGAAAACCTCGGGGGGAAGAGGGGCGGGGGAAGAGGTTTTCTTGCGGCACACCAGCTGATTGCTCACGGCACACTAGTGTGCCGGGGCACAGCGGTTGACAATGACTGAACTAGAGTCCCTGAAAGTTCCATAAAATGTTCCTACAGATTCTGAGAAAAATCTATCTACATATCTATCTTTTGAGATTAAGATATAATAGGTTTTATGCAAGGATTCCCTACATAGAAAGCCTGCATGGCTTTCTTCTGTATAAAAAGGTTGAGAAAGGCTACCTTAGTGTATTTAGATACCAACCCATGGCAACCTTAAGGCTGAGAGACTGTGACTTGCCCAAGGTCATCCAATGAGTTTCCATGGCTGAGTGGAGGACTTGGACCCTGGTCTTCAGTCATGGTTCAACACTCAACCCACATTGACTCTTTTCTTTAGAAACTTAGATATCATTAAACTTTTTGATATAGATGTCTTATTTCTTTAGTCTATAATATTACGTTTTGCTGTAGTGTCTGAAAAAAACATTGTTATAGAATCTTAACAAAAAGATGTGTGCATACATTTTGAATTAGAATTTTACTCATATCAACTTTTGATTCAAATTCTGTTGCAGAGGTTGTAAGTGGAAAGTACAAAATTCAGTAAGACCACATGCAGCCAGATGCATATTTATATTGCATTTATTTTGTTCTTTTTACTCGTGTTTGAATATTGCTTTTGCCAACTTGCTTTTTAAACTTAAAGATTGTTTTGTGTCTTTGCACTAGCCATATCTTGTGAAATGTCTCCTTATGCAGAACCATTAAAGGGACAGGAGTCATGCCTTCTATTTTATCTGGTAACCATTTCTTTGCCACCAGAAGAGACCACAGAGGTGGTAAGCAATGCCAAGAGCTGGTGCTGGATTGGGACCTTAGAAAAAAGGCTGTAGGATTCTAAAATAGAGGGGGGGGGGCTTAGTATAGAAAAGTGATTATCAGGACATTGGAAGGCATAACAGTTTCAGGAAATGGACATACAAGCAATCTTAGTACAGTGCAAGAAACTAAGCTTCTAGCCAAACACAGGAACATAAAAGTCTGATAAAGCAGAGAGGAACACAGAGGGACAGACAGGGGAATTGAGGAGGAAGGCAAGACGACCAGAACAGGGCTCAGTGGAGAAAAATACTCACTTAGCTATTCACAAGCCTTTGTGGGGCTTGTTTTTCAAAAGTACCAAACTCCCCTGAACAATCCTTACAGGAACAGTAATATTTTTTGTTTAAAAACAAAACAAAACAAAACAAATCAAAAAACCAAAAACAAAAAACAAAGCATGCTGAGGGTATGCAATCTTCCAAGACTGTACTGAAGTGATTTGAGGCAGTGGGAAGGTTTAGAGTTGTACACAGCATTCTATTTCTAGCCAAAAATATAATACGAAGAAAGGGAGGGAAAAGAACAGGCATCATCGACCCGTCCCCCGATCTCCCCCCACTCTCCAGCTCCAGCAAACAAGATCCAGCCATCATAGTGGCCCTAACAGTCGCAAAAGGCACTGCAGCGTACGTCAAAAGCACAAAATAACAGCACTTCCTGAGAGGGAGAACGCGGAGGGACTATCCACTCACCCGCAGTCGTGCTGAAAAGGAGCAGGGAAAAACAAAGGGGCCAGCGAGGTAGAAAAGGGGACGGAACACAGCCCACAGTCATAAAACCACAAGGAGAGGCTCACGGAGGCGCCAGGTTCTCTACCCCAGGGCAGCCACGTCACTGAAGACAACAAATCTGCCAAGAGAAATCGCAGCGGACAAGGCAGCGCAGAGGGCTTTAAACAAAGGGGGTCCGGATAATCGACTTCAAGACAAGCATTTCCAAGACAAGGGAAAATGACTACCCCGAAAACATTTAAAGACGCCAAGGGCGTCCAGAAAAGGCTCGCCAACAACGAGGAGTCAACCCTAAAAGACATTCTGAAAGAGCTTCAAAAACTATCTGAGAAGCAGGAGATGACGCAAAGGAAAGTGGATGCAGTGGCGGCGAAACAAGAAGCACAACATAAATCTGTGCAGGAACAATTACTGGACATCAAGACAGATCTAACGAAAGAATTGTCCAACATGAGGGACGAAATACACTCAACCAGACGAGAGAACGAAAAGGTCACGAAGTCGCAAGAGGGGATGCGCAAGCGAATAGAAAGTCTGGAAGCAAGAAATGCAAAACTAGAGCTGGTCCAAGAAAGATTGGAACAAAACTCCCTGGAGGCCAGTCTCCGTTTTAGAAACCTGCAGGAAGAATCGCAGGAAGATATTCAAGCGATCGTCAGCAAACTTTCCTCCACCATCATAGGCAGAAAGGAGGGCGAGATGTATCAAGAAATAGACAGGGCGTACAGGGTACCTTCTGCGTATGCGAGGCGGAATAACGTGCCTCGGGATATTGTGGTTCAGTTTTGTAGGAAAAAGGTTAGGGATGAGGTGCTGCTGAAACAAAAGGAAGCACCAATACTGCATAAGGGTCGCAAAGTGATTGTTCTGAGAGAATTTACGGCAGCCTCTATCAGTAAGAGGAAAAACTACCTCTTTCTAACAGAGGAACTAAAGAACAGGAAAATTAGATTCCGATGGGAGAAATCGGAAGGAATAATGGTTACCTTTGATGGACAAAAACACTGGCTGACCTCAGTACCCAAGGAACAAGAATTCTACAAGAAACTACGGGAAGAACCTGGCTCGCAGGCACCTACCAGATCCGGCCAAAACGAACAAGTAAAGAAACGACGATTCTTCTCCTCGAATGGTGAGCCAGCTCTACCGGCTCGAGAACCTAGAGGTTTGACAAAAGGCGCGACGGCGACACAACCAGACACCAACAATGGCGAATCGATCCACACAGAGGAAATGCAGGATGTATGATCCCATGCTACAACTGCGGTGTTACTCCAACAATGTCAACGGTCTGAACTCGCCGGCGAAATGGAAAAAGGCCTTCAATCAATTGAGAAAGAACAAATATGACATCTTGGCCCTACAAGAGGTGCACATCAAAAAGATCCACGAACATCATCTGACGAACAGAAACATGGGAACTCTATTCTGTTCGCTGGCTAACGAGAAGAAAAGAGGAGTAGCGACGTATGTCAGCGACAAATTTCCAGCCAAACTGGCGTTCGCAGATCAGGAGGGGAGAATCTTAGGAGTAAAAATAGAGGTGGGGCTGTCCCGGCTACTAGTTTGCAATATATATGCACCAAACGGCCCTAAAAACGATTTTGTTAAGACCCTCTCAAAGCTATTAGAGGAACAAGAATACGACAACTTGATTGTTCTGGGTGATTTCAATGGAATACTCAATTCCCAACTGGACAGAACGCATCCAGGCAAAAAACCTAAGGGAATAAAGCAAGACCCCACCAGCACTCTTCCCAAGGCCTTTTTACAGCTCAAGATAGACCATTCGCTCCAGGATGCTTGGCGACTCCACAATCAAGGAGAGAGAGACTACACCTTTTACTCGCACAGACATCAGAGCTGGTCAAGAATAGACATGGTCTGGATGTCAAACGCCTTGGTGCCGAGAATCTCCCAGATAAAGATACAACCAAGGGACATATCAGACCATTGCCCGATCACAATAGAACTCAACCACAAACCCCCAACAAGGCGCTGGAGGCTCAATGACAATCTGCTTAAAAAGAGGCAGACGTGCAGAGATACAGAGAGCTGGTATCAGACTACTTTAGGATCAATGACATCCCGGAAACAAAGCCGGAGGTGGTCTGGGACGCCTGCAAGGCAGTGCTCAGAGGGCATTTTATCCAACATAATGCGGGCAGAAACAAGGCGAAGAGAAAAGCGATCCAAGATCTTCAAAACAAAATCTCCCAAGAGGAGTCTCGGCTGAAACAGCAGCCGAAAGACCGCGCCGCCATCATCGAATTAGCCTCCCTAAAAAAACAAAAACACAATCTGGAACTTGAACAAATCTCCAATGATCTCAAATTTCTGAAGCAAAGACACTTCCAGAACGCCAACAAACCGGGCAAATGGCTGGCGAGAAGGATTAAAAAGAAGCAAATGGGATATATCACAAAACTCAGAGCTGGCGACAAAATGGTCCTAGGGGAAGAAGAAATAATGAGGGAATTTCAAGCCTTTTACTCAGAATTGTATACCAAAGATGGAGGCAGAGCAGACGACATTAAACATTACCTGGAGACGCAAATGCTGGATAAGATACCAGGTCACTTCAGAGACCTGCTCAACGGGGAAATCACCGAAAAGGAGATAGAAGTGGCGATTGGGAAAATGACCACAGGCAAAGCCCCAGGACCGGACGGCCTTACGGCCAGATTTTACAAATCCATGAAAGGTGAACTAACCGCCTTCCTGAAGAAGATCTACAACAGAGTGCTCACGGAGGGAGTGATACCGGAATCCTGGAGGGAAGCAAATATAGTCCTCATACACAAGGAGGGCACGGAGGATACGAATGTGACCAACTACAGACCCATATCACTTCTCAATACAGACTACAAGATCTTGGCGGCCATTCTGGCTGATAGGCTGAAGCTCTGGTTAAATGTCTGGATAGCACCAGACCAAAACGGCTTCCTCTCCGGCAGGCAGGCCAAAGACAACACCAGGATGGTCATAGATCTGATCCAGTGTTATGAATCAAACCCCAGAAGGGAAGTGGCCTTCCTCGCTCTGGACGCGGAGAAGGCCTTTGACAATCTGAATTGGGATTTTTTTCAGATACTCATGTCAAAGATGGATCTAGGCCCCCAGTTTCAAAGAGCTGTAGGGGCAATATACAAGAACCAATCGGCACAGATCTGGATCAATGGACAACCAACGGGAAAGTTCGCAATCCAAAAAGGAACACGGCAGGGATGCCCTCTTTCACCATTGATCTTTATATTCTCCGTGGAGGTCCTTTTAAGAGCCATCAGAGCCAATAGCCAGCTCGAAAGCCCAACTGTTAGAAGTCGCCCAATTAAGGCCAAAGCGTTTGCCGATGACATAGTCTGTTTTATCGAGCGGCCAGTAGACACCATTCGGACCTGGCTAACAGAAATAGAAAGATTTGGCTCACTGGCAGGCCTGAAGATCAACAAAAGGAAGATGAAGATTTTGACAAAGAATATGTCCAAGAGACGCCAGGATGAGCTGGAGGAGGTCTCGGGTCTGCAAGTCACGCAATCAATCCGATATTTAGGAATCCACATATCAGCTCAGAATTGCCATTTGGAAAAAACACAATTACGAGACAGTGTGGAAGAAGATCCAAAAGGACCTAGACAGCTGGAGAAGCGCCAATCTCTCGCTCATGGGCAAGATAGCGGTGATAAAGATGAATGTCCTGTCCCGGCTTCTCTATTTATTTCAAAACCTGCCAATGATTAGATCTGCCGCCACTTTCGACAACTGGAAAAAGGACATCCTCAAATTTATATGGGACTCGAAGAGAGCAAGAATAAAGTATATGACACTAACGGACAAAAGGGAGAGAGGGGGTCTAGACTTGCCAGACCTGAAGTTGTACTACGAGGCATGTGGCCTGGTACACATAAGGGACTGGATTAACCTAAAAAACAAAGATCTGCTGTCCCTGGAGGGGTTTGACCTCCACTCAGGGTGGCACGGACATTTGTGGTACGGAAGGAGACGAGCGAAGGAAGACTTCAAAAAACACCCAATAAGAGCAAGTCTAATGAACATATGGGAAAAGTACAAGGGGAGGTTTTATCAAAAAACACCTCTATGGGTATCGCCTATTGAGGCTCACCAAAGGACTTTATTAGGATGGAGCAAATGGCCAACCTATGAAGAAATGACGGTCAAAGTGGGGAAGAAAAGATGCCTGAAATCAAAGACGCAAATCCAATCGCTGTGTAAGACCCTCACATGGCTCCAGTATTTAAGCATCAAGACAGGTTTCCGAAAAGATGAACAGATGGGGTTCGCAGAGGAAGATCAGTTCTGGAAAACTTTTTTGAAAAAAGAGAAAAAACTCATCTCAAAGGCGTACCTCAAGCTTCTGGAATGGTCGACAGAAACAGAGCAGGTGAAATCATGCATGATTAAATGGGCACAAAACATCGGCCGCCTAATCAGCATGCGAGAATGGGAAACAATGTGGAAGAAGAGGATAAAACTTGTATATGCCATGGACCTCAAGGAGAACTGGTACAAGATGTTCTTCAGATGGTACCTGACCCCTTACAAGCTAGGTCTGATGGACAAGAACGTACAGACCAAATGTTGGAAGTGTGGAGCACAGGTCGGCACCTTCTACCACATGTGGTGGTCATGCCCGGAGGCCTCGAAATATTGGAAGAAAATACATATCCATACTCAGAAAATACTCCGGACCACATTAGAGCAGAAGCCAGAAGCCTGCTTGTTGGGAATGATAGATGAGGGGGAGATGGCGGACAAAAACACTGAGCGTCTGTTCATGTACCTCTCTACAGCCGAGAGGATGGTGTACGCAAAACTATGGAAGTCAACAGAACTGCCTCAGATCGAGGAATGGATAGATAAAATCCAGGACATTATGAATATGGACAAACTCTCATATTATATGAGTGAGGATGTAGGACATGGTCTGCTGAAAACAGGCTGGGCACTCCTTAGAGACTATCTGCAAAACCGAACCGCAAATCAACAGACACAAGACGCCTGAAAAGAATGCAATACATAAATAACAAGTTTTAAAACGCGAGGATCAATCTTCCTCGCTCTCCTTTACGAGACCAACGTTACCTCCCACCCTCCCTCCCGTTGTACTCCGCTACTAGGAACACTGAAGGGACTGAACTGTGAGAAAGATAAGGACACGCAGAAAACAAAAACTCATCCACCCCTCCCTTTTTCTTTCCTCCTACCTCTCTAGCCCACACCGTTTTATTTACCCTCCTTTCCACCCTCCCTCCCACCCCTCCCTCCTGGTTTACCCCCCCCCCCAGAATCTGTCCGTCCTCCCTCCCCCTCCCTTCTTCCTCCTCCTCCATTTCCTACTATGCTACACCAAAAATTGTTCTACCACTTTCATTGTCATCTGAAAAATCTTTAATAAATACATTTTTAAAAAAAGAAACTAAGCTTCTAGGACAGGGTCTCATGTAGCCCAAGGACAGGGCTATTTTGGCTAAAAACCTTTTAATCAAATACAGTGGTAATAGTGTGGTAGTTCTACAGATGTTGTGGACTGCTAAAAATACAAAAAAAAAAACCTCTTAGAGGAAATTAGGCATGAATCTCCCTGGGAGCCATGATGACTAAATTATGATTGTCATATTTTTAGACATATTGCAAGAAGACATGCCTCTCAAGAAAATATAAGTTAGACAGCAGTAGGAAAAGAGGAAGGCCACACTCCAAATAGATAGACTCTAACAAGGAAGCCGTGGCCCTGAATCTGTAAGACCTGAACTGGGATGTTGCTGAGAGGATAACCTGGAAATTCCTAATTCAGTCAGTACCCATATGTTGAATTTGATTCAATTATTGTTAACAACAACAACAACAACGATGGGTACAGTCCTCCAAGGTCTCTTGGTGGGCTAATGTGGCCTTCTAGCCACACCACTATTCTAGAAAGACAGGCCAAAGAGTTGGCAGTTTCCAGTAAAATTGAGCAAGAGGAGTTCGAAACTAGTTAGGCAGGGCTGCTTGTACTCTTTGCAATGACTCAGGGATTGTGTTTTTCAGACAGAGCCACCTCCCTGGCATTCTAATTACAGAGCCTTACTGAAGCATTTAGCCGACTCTCTGCTCTCTAGGCTGAAGAGGGGTAGTTCCCAAGAAAGGCTATGTAGCTTTCTTTCTTCCTATATATGTGGGTTAGGATTTGATTGCTGAAACTCTTCAATTCTAGTTGATGATGGGCTTCTAAATCAGATGCCATTGCTGGCCAAACTTCCTCACTGATGTTCATGCAAGAGGCAGGTGTGGCATAATCCTGATATATATATATATATATATATATATATATATATATATATATGTATATATATATATACATGTATATGTATATGTATATATATGTATATATATATATATATGTATGTACATACATACATACATTTACAAAGAACCATAAAGCAAATGACTAGTAGGTTCTGAAGATTCACCAGTTGGAATTTCTCAGGAACTTGGGTTGATTGCAACACAGTGATGAACTCTTATTTTCTTCCTTGAACTTAAAATTAATGGGATTTTCTGATTTTTAAATTAATTTTGTGTAATCAGAATTCAAAACATTGTAATGTTTCCTCCGGTTCCGGAGGAAGATGAGAGGAATCACTTTCATTGGAACCTTAAGCATATTTAAGAAATAGAGGCCACATTTTGTTTGCAATGAAGGCTATCATTCTACAAACATCCTATTTGTGTAGGCGCTCAAGCACTTATTGATGTTCACTGCTTTGATTTACAAACTACCCCTTGCAGACAGCATTAACAAAGGTCAGTAAAGAGATATGAACTTCAAGAAGAACGTTTAGTGGGAGTAGGAGTTTGTCTGTATCATTATAACGGTGGAGCACCTTCAAAGGGCAACCTATTCATGACAGGCAACTGTGCCTTACATGATCTGCACATCTCTTTTCTAATTGAAACAGATTTGCACATTCTGAAAGCTTGCCCTTCTTTATTAGCTTATAACACTTCACTGTTCAGCACCAGATGGCTATATAATTTGAATCTTCCTTTTCCTGTCATGGTAAAGAAGCAAATGTTGATATCTAAAGTTGCAAATGAATCAAGAAATGTAGTTCTAAAAAGGCATTGCCAGCAGATATATAAGCAGATATTGCACAGTCCCACCAATATTCAATCCACAGCATCACAGGTGTTTCAGAGCAGTTTGTCTTGTGTTGTTATAGGAGACTGAGGCTAGCACCTTACACAGTCAGTTGAATGACATATTTGAATCAGTATCATTAATACTGAAAAGCAGCAGCTCCACGGGATTTTAGACAAAAGTCTTCCTAGAAATGTCAGGGCTTGGGCTTGGGACTATACCATACAAATCCTGCACTTAGCTACTTAGGTTCTGTGGCCTTTCTCAAATGTCATTGCTCCTGATGGTGGGATCAAATGTAGGTAGACATTTTTCTGCCTGATTTTCTCTTTTCCATAATCTAGCACAATATACATCACTACAGTCTACCAGAAAATTAGAGATAAAGAGGACTGGATTATAAATCTAAGATGCTTCTATCTTTGTGTCAGATTTAGTCCAAAAGTAGAAATGGCAAGAAGAAAGCAGAAGTTTCTTGAAGATCCACAGATCTTAGGCAAAATATGAGGCACAGCTTGAACAATTGGCCACATACACCAAGGGATTATGTACCACACACTGTCTTGCCACTGTGAAGCACATCCCTCTGGAAACCCTATCATTGAAAAACAAGGCGTTAGGAGTTGAATGTCTCTTAGGCAAGTAGTGTGCCCCAAGAAAATCCCAATCTGACACTGAAAGGAGCTACGCTACACTTTCTGCTAAATATGTAGTATGTAGCAGAGTTTGACTTTCTCCCCCCCCCCTCCCCAAGTAAGCATAACTTGGAGCCAGACTGGAGCTATGGTGAATAGCTAAGACAGGTCTGAACTATTTTCCAGCTGCACATATGGGAGTTTTAAAAATAAAAGAAAAAAGAAACCATGCCCACTTATAGCTATGATAGCTTTGATTGCTAATTGGTTTACAAGGAGGAAGGAAAATAAGTGAGAAGACAAAGTTTAAACCACCTTTGCTTACATATGGTGGTCCTGATCCAGATCTGCCCCCATACACAGAAGAGAAAAGGCAAGGCTGCTTGTGACATACTTAACCTACATACAGTTTAAAGCTAGGTGAAATGATTCGGGAACACTGTGCTTCAAGTTAAACTAGTAGAGGATCAAGTATTCTCTAGCTGTTTTAATGTCCTAGGAAGATAAGAGAAAATAACTGAGTGCACAAAAATAAAACTGGAATTTAGAAGGATGTACAATGAAAAGAATTGTATATGAAAGAAGAAAGGAAAATAAGATGAAAAAGAAATACTGGGAAAAGAACTGAATTTATAAAGAGGGTAAACATCACCAGAGCAAAAGAGGAGGAAAGAAAAGTCGTGCAGAGAGATAAGAAAAAGAAGTGAACCAGAGGGGAAGTATTGCTTTTGAAGAATGCACCTCTACAGGCACTAGGGATTAGATTCAACTCTGGCCTCCACACCACCCCTTTTAAAAATTCTTATATTGTCCCAGGCTTTTAAGAAAAATGCTATAGAGTATATAAATAATAGAAAACTCCACATTCAAATAATTTTTGAAGGGAGATATTAGGAGAGTGAAGGTAAAATGCAAATTCAAAACCAAAGGGAAAGCTAAGTATTACACAAAGGATAGGGAGGATGTACTAACTCATGAAATATGAGAGTATATATAACTCACAGAATGAAAACCATAATTATTTGGTGAGGAATGTGTAAAGTAGTCTGTAAGACTGTCTGTGCTGAAAAAGAAATTCTTTGTGAGGAATTCCTATGCTGACCTAAAGCAGGGGGAATGCCCATGTTAATAAAGTTTCTGTCAAGGAAGCCTCTTTTTATAAAGTGTTTTATGGCTATCCAAACCCCACTTTCTCCTTATTCTCTCTGTTCATCTACCCTGGGTAGTTTAGCTTGGTGTAAATATGCCCTGGAGCAGATCCAGATCCAGAGTGATTGTTCACATGGCTGGTGAGCATAGTTACTCCACTGTAACAACACCTATCTTACCTCCTCCGTGTCACCACCTCTCCTATCTGCTCACAGAGCTCTTTCTGAGCTCCTTGCCAATGTGGGCAACTCTGCTAATGTCAAAACAGGGTGCCCGTGTGACCAGCAAGATCAAGGAGGGGATGCAGATGTCCCATTCTGTTATCAACAGAGCTGCCCACAAAGACCAGGAGCTTAAACAGAGCTACATGGCTAGCTAGGAGTGGAAGTAGTGACATGGAGGAGGCAACAGTGCAGTGGGGTAGGTGTTGTCTCAGGTCTTCTGGACACCTGCCCAGTGTTGACATGACCATTCAGTTTTAATAAAATGTTTGCTGGAACACGTACTGCTCTTTCTGTTTCAATGCTGTAAGAGCCCATTCCTATACTTTGTTATTTCTGCCTCTGGTAACAGATTTTCTGTTAAAGAATTAATATTCTTGGGCACATCTACTTTTTTAACTGAGCTACATCTGTACAATAGGATTTAGCAGATTTTTCCCAATCTTCCTTTTATATTCTCAAGGTTTTTTGCCCACAAGCATGGTTCAAGTTTCTTTGTTATGGCCTGACACAAAATGTTCAAGTTCAGACATTCTTAGGAGGTGCCTCCTGAATTTCAGCAAAGACGATTAACCTATTTTATATGAGTTGCAAAGTATTGCTGGAATCTCTTGTAAGGTTTTGGACGTGCTGCTTTAGCTCTGTTCTCTGCAAAGAACATGATGTTTCTATTTTCTTACTAAATTTAAAACAACTACTTTTCCTTACTAATGGAAAACCTTTCAGCCCATTGAGACTATCACCTAGGGCTAAACAGCTTGTTGTTAGTATAGTACAAAGTAAGTTACTCTGAGTGCTAGCTAGCTATGAAAGGAAATTAAGGTTAGTTGTATAAAATTACTGATGTTATTTATCTGATTTGAAACTGGCATGTAGGGGCTCCAGCTTTTAAAAATATATGATTACTATTTTCTTTGCTTGCTGCTGGTAACAGAACAGAATAAGTCTTTACTTCAGTCTGTCTATCAAGAGACGCAGTAATAATGTTTTCTTGTACAATTTTTGCTCAATGCAAGCTAGGCACAATCTGAAACAAAGACAAGGATTCAGATAAATCAGAAGGTTTTAGAGGAATAGCCTAAACTGTTCACAATTTAACATTACAGCTGTCAGACAAGAACATATAAAATCCCTATTTTTCATTTCTACATTTGACTTACAAAGTATACACAGAGTGTGCAATAACATCTCCTAGATTAAACGTCTGTGATGGATAAGAGAACAAAGTGTTTTCTTTATGTCTTTAATATGAACCTACAACTAGTGGCACATCAATCTAAATCTACTTCACATTAGTCCTCACTCAAAACACTTCTAAATATTGCAGGGTATCATCCTTATTGAACAGCTCTGCAGAATGGCATTAATAAATTTTCTGATGAAGCTTTTATTGGCCCTTCTATCTATCAGAAACATTTGTTTCTGTTGAAAAACGTTCAGCCCTAAGAGGTCTTTCGGGTAAATTGAAGCTACACAGGAAAATGAATATGGGGAAAGCTTCAATTCCAATGTTTATTAAATGTGTCAAATGGGGAGATGCTCTCATTAATATTTGATAGTGAATACCAGACTTTTTGCAGATTACCTCTCCAAATAGTGGTCTATAACGGCAGTTTACATGGCCAATGAATCACATAAACAGTCTGTTTTCTGGAATTTTCTTATGTGAGTGTATTTGTGTGTGTGTAGGGATAGGTCATTATCCATACCTGTAGAAATGTCACAACCGTATGCCATTCCAAGCAAGTTAAAGAGAAACAATGTTGATATCTTGTATCATATGTGAATCCATCAAGAGAAGCAGCAAGGAGTGTCTTATTTATATGCCAGCTAATGATCTTGAGCAGAAGAGTTCCTTGCAACAGCAAAAACAACATTCTGTTATATAATGACTTAAGAATGCTACAAATCACACATCTGAATCATTCTACTGATTCTCTTCTCTAAGATACCAGGCTTGGTTATAAAGCTCCATATAATCCTGAACAGAAAAAAAGGAAGGTAGTCTAGAGCATCCTGAGGGCCAAAGGTTTCCCACCTGTGCTCTAGAGGCTTCATGTTGCTTATTTGTCTATACTATAACTGTGAAAGCAAGTTGCATGTTTTTTCCAACTCAGCTTCTGACTTTTGCTTGCTGCCTAGAAACAGCTAATTTAATTTTTTATCTACATTTCATCTACATCTTCATTTTGGCTTTGAACCCTAAATTCTGATTTTGGGACTTATAACATAGCTGACCCTACTGCTAAGTATCACATACACTTGTGTATAAGTGGATCTCGTGTATAAATTGATTAGTGATTTTGATATGACTCATGGATTTGTCGAGAGTCATGACATAGGGAAAAGCACCAATACCACCTCAGGCAGTCAGATGCTCCTGCCCTCCACCACCATTTTGCTGCCTGGGCCATAAGCAATTCCCTGGTAGAGAAAGTAGACAGGTCAGTGCTTCTTTAAGGTTATACCAGGATGGACTGAGCTATTAGCATTATATTAAGAGAAGGAGATGGTTCCTGTTTAAAAAATAAGAATGAAGGTACACTCACATGTGGATAAGTCCACCCAGGGTTTTGGTGTTGATATTTTTACTAAAATACCTAAATTTATATGACTACATTGGGTAGTTTTCATCCTGCTTGTTTCCACTTATGGTTTCCTCTCAAACAATGCATTTCTTGATTTCTAGGCCCTGTTTGCACTAAATAAGTATAGTGCTATTATCTAACCCTTCATCCCCAGGCAAAACCATTAGCATGTTAATATATCTCAGAATGTGTACATTCTGAGAAAGTGTGCACATTTTTATGTGATTTCACTAAATGCCGTTGAGTAAACACTAACAATCATTTTGTACCACAGATCTGTGACACAGAAGGCAGGCACTTATCTTGTGTTACAACAGTTACATTCCTATAAGCAGGCCCATAACTAATGGGGTGTGACTCTGCTTCAGATATCAACAAACAGAATCAAGTTATCCATGGAAAGATCCCTACTCTGTCCAAAATAGCCCAGCCAGTGATAAAGCAGTGCGTCTTTCTCCAAAGTAAGAACTCCAGACTCCAAAACTCAATCCATCCATTCCTTAGATACTAATCTGGCTGACTGGTTCTCCAAACAGTCATTAATCATTCCTGATGACAGCATCATGAGCTGGTTGACCAGCTTTTGTGTGGTTTTCTATTGTGAAAAACTGAAATGCCTCGTGCAACACTAGGTTACTGGTAATAAAAGCTTTAAGCTAAAATGTTGCTACTTTTGGACCCCGCCTCTGCCTCTGTCCTTGTACATCACTGGAATGAGAAATACTCTAAAACTGATTTGGCCTTTGGGATGAAAGAGGTTCCTTAGCTCTTGTTTCAAAACAAAACAGTGTGAAGGAAATGGGACTTCTCCTAAAACTTCAGATGCATTTCTAGCTTTGGAGGATATAATCAGATAATCTGCTGTAACAAAATACTGATACACTGCATCAGTCTGCAAAGTTTCAATAAAATGAAAACTGTAGGTAAGGAGGAGAGAAGAAAGGCGAGACAGAGAGTGTAGCTGTCTGGCTGAAGTTCTAGTTTCTAACTAAGATTATGTAACTTTACCAAGAAACTGTTTCTAATCATATATTTTTTATCGATGCTTGCCAAAGTGCTTCAATCTATTTTGCAACTGTATGTCTGTGGCAATAACACTACTTTTCAGGAATAAGCTCTGTAACCCAATTTGTCAGGAGGACCCCCACTTCATCCCACTGGCATGGAGACACATGTGTATGCATATGCACACACATATATGCTGAAAGAATGAACTACTCCATCAAAGACTTAACACTTTCTCTGAGCAGAAAAGAAAAAGGACATCACATCATGTGCTAATTTCTGCACTTGTCTTTCTGAATGTTTTCTGGGAATGTGACTAGAGGAGCAAACGGCCCAGCAAACAAAGGTGCAGAGAATTGCATTTTGAACAGCCAAAGCTTTTCACTTTCTACTTGTAAGAAACAAACAAACAAATAAATAAATACTCTCAGCCTACATCTACTGTATCTGCCTGAAATTTGACAGGCTTTGTTCCCAGATTATGCACAAATATGCCATGCAGAAAGCTGTATGTCTCATACACAGCTGAAAGACTGTGGGCCAATATATGGGCACAAGATATGTGTGTGATTCTATGAATATGTTAGAGGCCTCCAATAGTTTTCAACTGACATTCACATTTATGCTCAGCTTTAAAGATCTTCAAGGGACAGCTATCACTGAATCCCGCTACCACCTATCTTTTGATTTAGACCTTTGCTTCTTAGTTTTTTTTATTTATGGCAAACTCTTCTAATGTGATGTGTGTTATGCTTTTAGCTCTTTTACTATGTGGCTATAAACAGTTGTATCTATTTATGTATTTACCATATTTATACTCTGCCCTTCTCAACCCCATAGGGGACTCAAGGTGGCTTATGCATATAGACAGCAATTCGATGCCATAAAATACACACAATAAAAACATATATATTAAAACAATCATTAAAACATATAAAACCTTAAAACCACATATTTAAAATCACGCAATCCAATATCTTAGTCTAAGGACAATCCAATAAATGTTGTGTTTTTAGTAGAGTTGTTTGTTAAATGTTTTTTTCAACTTCTATATCGAATAGGATGCACCTGTACTTTGATTTTTGATTTGTTATAAATCACTTTGGGTCCCATGTTGGGAGAAAAGTGAGTCCATTGACCTGGTCAATATAGTCATTTCACTTTGTCTTGCCTATTCCACATTCTTCAGTCTTCTGCTCTCTGTACCAACCCAGTTCTCTTTCGTGCATGGGGGGCAGGGGGCAGCACCGGGGGTCCCACTTGCATTAGAGCCAGCCGCTGCTGAGGAGGAAATGGAGGAAGGGGTTAACGAGTTAGCTGGGCCTTCCTCTCCCACAGAGAGTCTGGCTTGGGATGAGGGATGGCCGGATAGCTATGAGGACTGGGAAGGTCAGGCTGATTCAGAAAGTGTTGATAGCGATGAATGTTATGAGAAACCGGGTGGGTATGGATCACAGGAGAGAATTTGGGAAAACATGGGCGATGAGGCCATGGAAGCTGAAAGGGAGTTCGACTCTCATGAAGATAGTGAGCCAGGTGCTGGGAGCCAAGGACGAAGCTTTGATAGGAGACGGAGCATCGAGTCCAGCAGGAGGGACTGGCACCGCAGTCTAGAGCGTCAGAGAAGCGCTAGATCCCGTAGCACCAAAGCCTAGAGCGTCGGGGGCCTCGCCCAGGGGTTTAAGTATAGGATCCGTGGGAAAGGATCCTCAGTAGCTCGGCCACTTCTAATCTAAGCGAAGTGAAGCGAGCGAAGGATCACGGAGCCAAGTTGCCGGCTCGTGCCTTGCCAAGAAGTTTCTTGGGCCCTGTTTGAACCTTGCTTTGTTCCTTGATCCGCTTTGTTTTGCGGAGCCTTTGCCAAGCCTTTGCCAAGACCTTTGCCTTTGGACTTTACTATTGCCAAGACCTTTGCTTTTGGATTCTACTACGCACTCCTGATTTTTGGATTGAACTTTTCTATATTTTGATGGACAATTACCTTTTCATCTGTTCTTTATTATTCAATAAATAGTTAGCTGATTACCGTCTCTGTGTGTGTGATTAAGGGGCCGGCCGAGTCCTTGCATCGTGACACTCTCTAACATCTTCTGATGATGCATGGGATAATTGTGTTAATCCTCTACTACAGACAGTCCCAGAGTTACAAACAAGATAGCTTCTGTAGGTTTGTTCTTAAATTGAATTTATATGTAAGTTGGAACAGGTACATGTTTTAAATGTAACTACAGCATAGAGAAAGGTTAACACTGTTTGTGCCCTGTTCGGAAGATTTCACCTCACTTTCTGTCCCTGTGATAATTGGGATTTTGAAAATTTTAGTTTGTTATGGAAACAAGCATTGGTGATAAAGCTTCACCAATAACTTTCCCCCATAACTCTTTTAGAAGTAAGTTTCCCTTCCAAGGGGTAGATTTCTCTCACTTCCTGTTGTCTCATCCCTGTTCCTAACTATGAGTCGTAAGTTGTAGGTTTTTCGGGCTATATGGTCATGTTTTAAAACATGACCATATAGCCCGAAAAACCTACAACAGCCCAGTGATTCCGGCCATTAAAACCTTCGACAATATGAGTTGTAAGTCAGATGTATGCAACTTGGGGCCTGCTTGTATTCCAGACAGCTGATATGCTGTATATTTGTTTCAGTAATTTCTATTCAGAAATTTCAACACTGTAGTTTTGTTCTTAAATTTAGGTTTTTCATGTCTTTCTGTAACTTTTTTCAAAATGTTAATTTTTCAGAAAAACAAGTTGTTAAATATAAGTCCCAGGAAAGTGTTCTAAATATTACAGAATGAATTAGATGTATTCCAGTGCCAATCTCTCTTTCAGCCCATTACCTGAAAACAAAGCACTGCTCAAGCCTATTCCTGAGAAGAAATTGCATTCACACTTCTGAAATATCCTTGTTTCTCCAGCTGTTTAGATACTTGTTAGCCACATATCATGTAGTCAGGTGAGAAATTATTACTCCCATTCTTGTGGTTTGGTTTTGTGTTTGCAAAGTGCACAAAAATTTAATCACATAATGTCACACTTGATAGACATAAACTCCTGTCTTTGAATGGAAGATCAGTCAGTGGTTATCCTAAAGATTTTATGCTATAATGAGCACTCTTGCACTTGGCACTTAAAATCTAATTTAATTCAAATTAATGAATTAAGATATGCTAAACATATTGGACTTCTACTCAGGTTTTTCTTGCTTCATATTAATTTGCCATGCCAACCCCAGATATACCCTTAGGTCCAATCACTATAAAATATCTGGCTACATAAGGCTGCACTAAATTGAACCTTGTCAAGACTGTGAGAAGCTTTAGATACTACAGTATAGTAGTAGGGAGAGCAGAAAGAACAAATTATGGTCTAGGTTTACACTAGAAATGACCTTTTGGAAACAGAAGGCCAGATCAATAGTTCACTTTGTATTCCTTTGCATCAAGGCAGTTGCAATACAAAGCCAAGAGGGGAAAAATGCTTCTTTTCTGTTTCCTTCCCAACCAGGAAGGAAAGGCTGTGGTAGTCTTATTTACTTCACTATTTTTTCTTTAACTTTGCATTGCCACTACCCAACAGAATACATTGCTTTCTACACCTTTCCTTCATCCAGTGACTGCTTCTCAACCACATGGGATGGTAGGCCACTGTACTTTTTTGCCTCACTTCCAATATGCATTTTCATGTATAATTATATTCAAACATAAAGTGTTGTCATCCATTCACCACTCACAGCCATTGGTTCTGATGCTGAAAATGATGCTACAAATATTTGGCAGAGAAGTGCTAAATGAAAAGCTTTTGTTTCCATGTGTTTTGCCTACTGAAAGTGCATATTTATTTAATTCAAAACTGTAAGAAAGCTCATTTAGCTTTCTAAGCTCTCATTTTCACTTTAGTTTGTTAAGTTTTAATCAATTTTTTTGCATACTACATCAAACCTCTGTAAAAGGAACCACTTTTCATGTTCATAATGGAACATCAAAGACCCTGCAGCGAATATATTTCTACAGACACTAACAAAAGTATGCTTTTTTCCTTACTTAGAGGTGTGAAATGCTATTGTCTTCATTTTATAGATATGGGTCTGCATTTCAAAGAAAGAATTTGCATGGTTTGCTGAAGTTCACATTGGAACGAAGAGTAATTTTGACCAAGAAGAGCTTTAAAGTGAAGTAGAATATAATACTTATAAAATCATAAACAGCAAATACTCTGGATGACTTGAATTGAGTTTCCGTTTCCCTTGTAGTTTTAGATATGCCTGAGAAGAACACTTGTTAAGGGAGGGGGGAGGAATCTGATATACAGCTTTCACCAAACCTACTGGCCAATAAGATAGATGGTTTTTAGGAGTATTTGAACTTGGCTAGCAAGATTGTTCGTGAAGGGAAACTGATAAGTGCCCACTAGGAAATCAGAAGTTTGAAGAAAGAGTTTATTCTCTAAGCCTGAATGACAGCAAGGGTAGTATTTCCTATTTGGTTAATATTTTAGGTCCTGCTGATGGAGCAACTGCACCACTTCTGATCATATTTTAGGGCAGTTCTACATGGACCTTATAATATAGTTTGGAAGTAGATTAAAACAAGCTGGTTTTGTGGTGCAGTGCTTACACAAGCACCCCAGGAACTGGTTCAAGGCTGGGATGGTGGTCAAAATATCTATTGATTGTGGATCAGAACTAAACTAAGGAGCCACAGTATCTGCAGGGCATTTTTTCTTAATCAGTCCATTGAGATGTGCTGATGCAGTGTAAACAATTAGAGTATATCGTGGTTTCGAGCCCTGCATGGGATCTGCATCAGTGCATGTTCTGGTTTGTTCGGGATTTTCTGGTAAACTGTTTTAACACACTGTTTCTGGTTTATGACCTCATCAGAAAGGATGGGCAAAGCATCCTGCTTCACCTGGCTTCTGGCAAGGAAAGAGGGAGCAGCAGGATGAATCTATTGCCCCATGCGCAGCTCCCTCTTGTGCTTTCTTCATCACATGGGGAAAGAGTTGCCCTTGCAGGGAGGTGCCAGCACAACACGGGAAGCCTCCTGTCTTGGGATGAAAGCATCTAGCGATGCTTTCACCCCAGTTGGGGGTGGGGCCTACGCCTGAAGTCACTCGACGTTGTGTGATGTCCGGCGTCAGCCTCAGTCCCCCAGATGGGGTGAAAGCATCCTAGAATGCTGATTTCACCCCGCCTGATGTCATTGGTGAGTGATGCAGGGAGCATTGAGGATGTATGTTTTATGGACATCCCATCTTCAAGCTCGTTTTGAACTGCATGAATTGCTCTTAGTTTATCCTTATCTCTATTTCTTTCCAACAAACATGCTTGGCTAATGAATTGGATACAATTTGCGGAAGCCTAGTCACATATTTCTTCACATTTTGCAGCTAGTCCTTGAACTCTACCTGTTCTGAGAACAGTTAGTGCAGGGGTGGCTCACACTTTTTCAGCATGCGAGCTACTTATAAAACAACCAAGTCAAAAAGATCTACCTACCCACTACAAAAATGTGAAACATATAACACAATATCTGCTTTGAACTGGGTTTTCTGAGTCCACACTGCCATATAATCCGATTCAAAGCAGATAACATGGGATTTTATTCAACTGTGTGGAAAGGACCCCAGATAACCCAGGGCCGGCAGCACTTGGGCGGCGGCGGGAGCCTGCGGGGCGGGACTGAGCCTTCCTCCCGCCCTGCCTGCGATCTACCAGGACACCCTACGCGATCTACCAGTAGATTGCGATCTACCTAATGAACACCCCTGAGTTAGTGTGATCACTTTATAGAGAACAATCTTCTATTTGGAGGGAACTTTCATTTGAAGAATCATCTGATTCATTAAAGAGTTTAAAAGTAAAGTATGCTTAATGGAGAGAGCAAAGGATTTGAATGTGATAATCCACCATTAGTTGGATAACAACAGTGCGCATACTCAGATCATCAGGGTACACAATCATCTAACATTGTGAGATGCATTGTATTCCTATTATTTCACATTATAGTAATGCGTATATATCAATGGTCTGAAGGACATATTATGCAAATCTCTGCCTCTTTATTTTGTTCTGTTTTTGAGATGTGCCAGTCAGCCACTATCCAGTCTTTGTAGTCAGTCAGCAACTGGTAACCTAGATATTGAGTTTTAAGCTTAGATAATGCCATCAATACAGGTACAAGCATTTATTCTTTTCATTTATGCTCATATTTGTGTGACTCTACTCTTGGAAACAGTGCTTTACAAAATCAATCTGTGAGTAATTGAGCATAATATTATTTTCATCACTCAAACAAACATTAATTTACATGGCAGATGGGTTACATAAAAATCTTCCCTTTTGTTATTACCACTAGTACAAGTCTTTGGAGCTTCAATCTTTTAAAGATGAAATCTTGACAAGGCCTAACCAAATTAAATGATAACACATACATGTTTTGGGCTGTATCTGATTGCTATTCCACTGACATAACTGCTCTGCAACGTTTAAAGTTCATTAGAAGTATTATTTATTCTGGAGTCTGGGATATTGATATTGTAATAAGAACTCAGTTTTATAAATCCCTGAACAATAATTAGGTTTGAGGAGGAAAAACCAAATATGCAGCTTGTGGCCTATAGATCAAAAATGTTTATTGCAAAAAGGGCCTTTTATGACTACTCAAATATTAATTTGAACAGGCAGCACGCAGTAAAACTACTACCGTAGTATAGAACAGTTTCACCAGCTCTGAGAGACATAGCCAAGACAATCATTCCTTGTTTCTTCCTATATTATTTTAACAATCTTCCATTTTGCATTTGAATAACAGTTTAACTTAACGAGCAAGTTCTGCTTTGAAGTAATGTCCTACATTATGGCAGTAGGACCATCTCTTTATGTGCAATCCCAAAATCAAGGTCTTTGACAGCTCTGAGAAACATATTGGTCCTAAATATCATCAGAGAAGATCCACTGACTGAGTGATGAGTCAACACCTATGTAAATAAATACCATTGATGCACTGGGACTACTTCAGTGTTAACTACTAATAGGATCTTGGGTTTATTTGTTTTTAGGATTCTCTGGTGTCCACAGCCAGCATTAACATGACCTTCCCACATGATACTAATTATTAAGCTATTGTTCTTGGGGCGTTTACTTATCTAAAAATGGAATCGAACTGCATCACCCAGTCATCAGATCATTTTGTACACATGGTAGATTAGTATATCATTACTACCTGATATGTCTTTATTATGGTGACAGGTTCTTTTCCATTTGGCTCTGAAGATTCTTGGTTTTGCAGTAGATTCCTCACTGTCTCTTCCATTCTGTAAAGAGAAAAAGGAGTAAAAACTGAAGGGCAGAATTTATAATGAATCCCCTTCTGAAATAATTAAACCGCTGTTTCAAGGTTACAGGATCAAACCGACTACTTCATGATTATTCCAATACAAACAAAAATATTGTGGTTTCCTTTATTATTATTAATACTGCCAGCCAAAAGCACATATAGAATTAAATCAAAACTTCAGAACATAAGCAAAACTGAAAATCAAAATATATGCCGACTGGTTCATAATAATATGATCCTAAATTCTATAGCATTTCTATATTGCTATGTTACTGGGCTGTGGCAATTACTACTTTTGCACAAGCTCTCTTATAAGCCTACCTAATCTAGATTTAGAAAAGACAAGAATATATAATTGCATCCACTATTGCTTAACTAACATTTGTAGAACATAAAGGGGAAAATATGGCACATCAAATACTATATTCATTACTGCTCAGAGGATATGTATCTTGCAATAAATCCTGATACTTCTCAAATGCCAATTATTTTTTTAACAATAATAAAATATTACTATTTGTTAATTTTGCATCCTACTAGTCTTCTATGGAGTTTATAAGCACAGAAGCAAAGATCTAATAGAGTTCTTCTATATCCCATGCTAGGCTGCAAGCTAAGCAAGGATTCAAAGATAGGACTTCCAATCCAAAACAGGCACTCTGTCCAAGACTCCACTTTGGCCCTCAGTACAGATCTCTAAAGACAAATGAAAAGCTTTTTCAAGCACTAAGACCTAAAAACTGTCTTGTTAGATCAGCTCATGCTCCACCTATTATAGCATTCTCTTTTAGAGATGCAGTAGAGTCTTACAGTGTTCGCAAGCAGGCCATCAAGATAATGGCCTTTCACAGTTTATCCCCAGCATATGGCATTCTTAGGGATTATTCTCCTCAATCTAGTCTATCAAATCAGTCAGAATTCATTAAAGTTATTTCTTTGATGACCACATTCCAGTTTATTTAATCTTCAATGTTAAAATGAACATTTATCAGGCTTCCCAAGAAAGAGTCATCAAAAGAAATCTATTCTAGTCAGATGTCCAGTGACAGTTCAGTTATTTTTGGTCTAATTATTATTTGCTCGATGTGCATGCTTCCAATTCACTAGAATGTATCTAGTAAAGTCATTCCATCTGTTGACCAAATGTGAATAAAAATGGACCTAATGTAATTCTTGGTTCAGACAAAAGCACACAGCTTCTTACTAGTGAACTTGAACCATTTGTAAGAAGCACATTGACCTTAATCTGAAACTTTCTTTATTCCAATTTTTCTTCTTCTTTAATCCACCTTCCACAAAAGAGATTTTTTTCATAAAACATGCATGTACATACAGCATTACTAATCCCCTGACTAATTATTTAATAGTGTTTCTAAAGAATACAGAGTATGGATATAAATACAGGTTGGGTATTCCTTATCTGGAATATAAAAATCTGAAATACTCCACAATTCAAACTGTCCACAAGGACGGGAGAGATAGTGATGATTTAGTGTGCATAAAATTTGTTTCAGGTACAAAATTACTAAAAATATTACAAAAATGATCTTCAGGTTACTTTTATAAGGTGTATATGAAGCATAAATGAATTCCGTATTTAGACTTGGGTATTATCTCCACAATATCTTATTATGTACATATATGCAAATATGGATATTTCAAAATTGGGAGGGGACACTGAAATCCAAAACACATCTGGTCCCAACTATTCCAAATAAGGTATTTAGCAATCAATATTAACTTATTTCATTTTGCCCTTTAGAACTCTCTCCCTCCCACCCCTTCCCCAATAATTAATTTGTACTAAAGGGGAACTTTTTTGTATTCTGTATGTTTCTGATGGGAGGGAAGAAACTCAAGTTGTACGAATATTATTTGGATACCATGACTTGCTTAGAATCCAAATAAATGGCTTCAAGAGTAAATCAGACTCTGAACTTTCACTAGAAACTAAGATTACTTTGGACATATAATGAGGTAACATGACACATTTGAAATGGCAATGATGCTTGGTAAAATGGGAGGCAAGAAGAAAAGAGGGAGAATACACTTCAGGTGGACTGAGGCTACCAAGGAAGTCATATCCCAGAGTGTACAATGGCTAACTGTGGCAGTTGGTACCTTTGCTGACATCATCAAAGACGCTTAGGAGACCAAAGTAAAAGAGGGATGTGCAGCCCAACTGGATGTCCTGGACCGTGCCGCTATGGCTGCTGTGATAGGCAAAAGAACATCTGAAAAGTTCTATGAAATTCGGGGCCAATGCTAAACAAAAATGCTACAGACTGGCCATGGTTTCAGTGTATGTATAGACGTGCCCTCAGTAATAAGGTCATCATCAGTTGAAGTTAATTTAATGGCCACTGACAACAGATTTCTGTGGAGAATGTTTTGACAATATTGAGCCAAAGGCTTGATGATGCAACTTAATAGTTTTTTTGTATTCTTATGTCTCATTACAACATGGCAGTTTTGCATGTACCTGCTAAATGCAAAGAGTGAGGATTGCATGCTTTAAAAGCCACACACAAAATTTCCCAAAACCTATTTTAATGCATTAGTAAAGATTGTAAACTCAGACTAGACTATTCCTTGCTCAGATGCGCCTTACAGCAAAACAATTTCTAGAGACAGAGCAAAATACACAGTGTGACAAACTAATCCAGATAATAGAAAGAGTTGTTATAATAGAAAACTAAAGGCAGCTCTTTTGGCTCTTCCTTTTATTAAAGAAATTTGTAAATGCTGGGATATCTATACTGTTAACTCAGCAGTGAAGAAACATACTTAAATGTTGTGTTCATTAATACATGTGTGCATAGACAGAAAGCACAACAAAACACGAAAGGAATCTTCTGCCTGTTTTATTTGTTCCTCCACCAAAAACAACATCTTACTACAGAGCTAAAGCAGCCCTACCTTGACAATCATTTGTCATGAATCTTCAGTTAAAGTGTGCCTAACAGGTAGACTTCCTTATCACTTATAAAAAACCAACAGTACTGCATTGTGGGAAGAATAAGAAACTTGCTTATCTAATACAATGCCACCAATTCTCACAGAGTCAGGAGTCTCAAACAGATGGGATTCACACCGGTCTTTTCTGCCTAATAGTTAGTTCCACTAAAAAATAGATGCTAGGGGCTGCAACCAGGACATTTTAAA
This sequence comes from Anolis apletophallus, assembly GCA_030556195.1. Taxonomy (NCBI): domain Eukaryota; kingdom Metazoa; phylum Chordata; class Lepidosauria; order Squamata; family Anolidae; genus Anolis; species Anolis apletophallus. Next base: position 129,556,004 of record JARBWK010000002.1, read on the forward strand.
ATAAAAGCACAAGTTCTATCATTGAGCAGTGATTATTTTGCCACATCATTGGCCTTCAGACCATTTTCTGACTACCTTTGAGATGCAAAATTATAGTTAGTATATGTGCAACTACAAAAATCCAAATATTCTAATGCATTCAAGAAAACTAAAGCTTGCATTTTGAAAAAGAAAATAGAACAAAACATAACCACAATAATATGGAATTAACATATAGTCAACCCACATCAGCTGTAGTGCTGGTTTAGAATGCGGACACCACAGCGATACCAGAAGCACTTCAAATGGCCAGCACCTGGCCAAAGGACATTTAGCATAATGAAGAGTTTTTAACTTTGCTTGTGTTTTTAAATACATTATAACTGTATCCTCAATTCACTTCTGATATGATAAATAAAAAATGTGGAACAAAGAACTGCAGAATAGACCTTTTAAAAAAGTAACCTGGTGGAGAGAAAAACAGAGTAGACTGCATTAGCACTCCTTCAACCTTTCTCACAAAAGAAATAACGCATCTAGAAATCAGTGACTTTGTAAAAACTAATTTTGTGTATGTTTTCCATTTGTCCAGGAGTAAAATTCATAAAAAGGTAAGCAATCACACCATGAGATTGATCCACGTTGAACTACAATGGCAGAAAATACTGTGATCGCTGATCTTTCTGGTCATGAAAATAGCGTGAGGTTGTATGAATTCTCTCTGAATGATCAAGTTTTGGGTTAAGCTTAAAACAAAATTGGAAAGACTGTTCCTTAAGTAGTGTTGCAACATAAAGCATATTTATTATCTCTCCCCTGCAACCTGCAAGGTAGAAGGACTTTGAAATGTTTTAGAATTGAAAGATAAATTCTCTTTCAGTGGCATTCAGGCAACCCATGCGCAAATCTGTGGTGGATGACGGATTTGACCTCAATTAATCTATAGGACACCCCAGTGAATGTTAGTACAGCAGAATCTCTTTAATTCATACAAATGACAGAGAAGGCCACTGTGAATTGCTAAATTTGGCAAATTAGTAATGTGAACAAACACAATAAAAGAGGCAGGAACCATCAATCACAAATTGTACTTTCTTCATTTATTTGGCAAATGTAATTTAACTGTGGTTAATTGCTATTATGTTTTGTATTTCAGTAAATGAAGCACATAATAGTTTTCGAGAAACAATGAAACAGCCAAAGCTGCATTGTCTACAGATTCGATTATTAAGTGTGGAGTGATAAACAGTCAGCTGTATTTGATTGTATGTATGTATGAAGGAGACATATTCTCATCAAATGACTTTAAAGGGCTAAAATTAAGGAGCTTTTCAAAACACACACCAGAAAAATTAAGAAGGAAAATAATCTCTATGCAAATTATGAGCTCCTCATCTTTCTTTAACTTAACCAGCTGTGTCAAAGCATTCTGACCTCACAAGTGAGGCATAAAAGCCCCATGTGCCCATATTACATTTGACTATCTGCATGCTATCTGCATGCATTTCCCCCTTACAAGTGCTTCACACTGGGCTTGAAAGCATAATATCTTAAATGAACAACTGAGAGAAGATATTGTGATAATGAGATACACAGTGCCAAGATCTCTTTTTGTCATAAATTAGCAATACAGAAGAAAAGATTTTCTCTAACACTGTGCTGAGTAACAGAGGCAGCCACACTTAAGAGTTATGTTTTGCTAAGGATAGACCAAGAGAAGTTGTTACCATTACCATAATTATTTTTCATAGAGTGACATTAATACGCATGGGAGTTTCACATTTATAAAACGGAATAACAAAAGCATGCTCCAAGAAGCTTACAGTCAACATTTCGATACACCAAAGGCAAGAGAGAGGAAGGCAAGAAGCAAGTGAGAGATAGCATGGTCTGGACTCAATACAACTAACCAGATCAACACATGGCATGAATGAGGACCTAACATTGCGATGTATGTGTTCACTTAAATTATACATTTGGATTGCTATTGAGTTGTATATTTAATGGACTTTATCATAAACAGAGAATCTTAGGGTGCATCTATACTTCAAAATAATGCAGTTTGGCACACTTAAACTGCCATGGGTCAATGCTGTGGAATCAGAGGAGCTGTAGTATTACAAGGTGTTTAGCCTTCTCTGCCAAAGCATTCTAAAGTCTCACAAATGAACAGATCTCAGTATTGAGCCTTATCAGTTATAGTGTGTCAAACTACATTAATTTTATAATGTAGATGGCCTCAAAGAGTAGTGAAAGGAAAAAACAAGGAATGTCAATGTTGGTTATATGAAGCATCTGTCTGAAGACAATCAAGCATCTACCTGAAGAAACAGGACTGAACAAATAAGTAAAGTTTAAAGACTGTCAGGTAAACCTGGGGTATTTTTGCTGTACACGTAGCACTGAAAGAAGCAAGGGACCTGATAATATAATATAATATAATTAATATAATAAAGGTCAGCTGGAGAGATCATGACAACAGAACAGCAGGCAAATAAGAACAAATCTCAATCTGTATTGTCTATCCATATAGCAAAACCGTGTTGATGATAGTAATCATTAGTGCACTGGTCTCTAAGGACTTAATTATCTGTGTCATGTTAGGCAGCAGTTATTTCCTCAAAATGATAGTAACAGCTCTTCCACGAGCCATCAATTGAGACTAAAGCAGTAAAAGCACAACTACAATTAATTCAGCTATCATGTTTGAATAATTCCACAATTCTAGCAAATATAGAAATGATGGTGGCACAGAGATCAAGGTATAGCATATCACATTTAACATTTTTGTGCAATTTCTTCATCCCCAAAAAGAATACTTAATTGAGCACAGTAACTTAAAAATGATTTGAAAAACATGGTGCTCACAGCCTAATGGAGACACATTAATTGAACTGAAGCCAATCTGGTCTTGTTGCAATGAGTATTTTTAATACAATATTAATAGACATCTAGAAGTTATTTACATATGTATTCCTATGTCCTGTGCAAAGATTTTTATTATTTTTATGAGACAGAAATAGGAAAGACCTACAAGGAAGGGAGAAAACAAACATGAGTACTCTTTGCACTGTTAGGACAGATTTATTGCTATTGGATTAATACAAGAAACAGTAATATAATACACACATACTACAGAAGCACTGAAAGCTACAGATGAGATAGAGCATAGTTGAGCCCCTAAATACTACTATAGTTACTAGCATCCATATCACAGCAACCACCAGCTTCCGAATTAACAGATTTTAAAGTATGATGGATATCCTCCAGATATGTCTTCTGAGTACTTATTTTCAAGTAAAGGTCCAATGGGAAGTGGGAAGTGTCAAGCCTGTGATTTCCCAGGAAGCATCTGTTTTTATAAATCCCCTCTCCCCCCTCAAAACCACCATAAATCTCTATATTGAAGGTTACAGCGACCATGTATATTTTAGCATTATGCGGTTGAATAGCTGTGCATCATTTTAAAAAACATCTATAGTGCTGCATGAAGGAAAAAATACCCATTAGTTCTAGGAAGAAAATCAGTTTGTACAGCAAAAGAAACACTCATGGCACCCCCATGTCTTCCTACTGTAGGAACCTCTTTCATTGCTGGAATTGTATAGATAGGTTTTCAAGATAATATGATTCAATTACAGTTTAATCACTCCCTGGCCAAGATTTCATGTGGCACTGTCAGAATATAAGTCTTCACCAACATGTTTACAGGGTGTAGTAGATTCTGTTTCATTTGTTGGGGCTATCCTCCTAACATGCAAGATCATCCAGAGATTGCTGGCTAGTGGTCCACCTTCCCAGCCCTTGAGCAGTATTAAGGGCGCCACATGGGTAATTCTGGTTTCTTTTTAACATGGAGGGGGAAATAAATAGTCCCCCCCCCCAAGAAAAGGGCTGCTGATTGGTGGTTGGAGTTATACCCATTAGTTCCTCAAATGTTATTCAGCACCAAGATGAGGGGCTTGCAAGAGGTTCTGATTTTCTCTTTTTGCAAGCTCTGAAAATGTAAAACAAAGGTGTAACTCCCAACTCTGAAATGGCTTAGATAAGGAACTGTGCTTCAGCTAGAATTGAAATAGAATCCATTTCTGCCATTTTAATGAGAATGGACTTTAGAGAATTTACTAGCTGCCAGGGTCCCATATACGGCTTCCCTCCGAATGCCTCTGGGAGATTATGGTCAAGATGACAGCCACTAGAAGACCACTTGTATCTCCCTTGAACCATTCTTCCTCTGCTGAAATTATAAAATGGTGGCTGAAAGGTTGGATTTTGACTCAGTTATATTTGAATTTAAGTTGAAAAGACATCTGAAGAGTTTCACAATGACCTTTTATTCCTTTATTCATTCTCACTACAGCCCAAAGGCACTCCTGGGGATCAGCAACTCTCTGAAATAGTGTCCACTGATAGTGTCCATCAGCTTAAAGGGGGAATTGATGGAAATTGGAGACTACTTCCTTTGAAACAATTCACATAGCTCAAGCTGATGATATCAACAAATAGATTGGGGGCGGGATTCAACAGGCAATTGAAAATGTATTCTTCATTTTGTCCATTAAAAAATAAATTGAACTGATACAACAAAGGTTTCCCTTACTATTGGTTCTTTTCTAACATCTACTTTAAATTCTTCCACGCAATGTAGTGCTATTTGAACTTTATGTCTTACTACTACTGGAATGCTTTAGGATGCATGAATTCCTATATTTTTGTGATATATATATATATATATATATATATATATATATATATATATATATATACTGTATATAGAAAGCACGTCTTTGTAATTATATAAGCACTTCACTGATCTTCCAGGTCAGTTCCTGGCAGATCGTTCAGAAATTAGTCACAGCTTGTATGACCTCTATTACTTGTGTATTAAAATTGTACTATTGGAATTCCAACAGCATTGCTGTGATTTTTATATCTCCCATTAAGATTATATTTATCAAATTCAAGTAATCTTTCTCCAGAGCATGCTATCAATCTGGTATTTCAATGCCGTTCAACTTCCAATGCTTTACAATTTTATTAAAAAAATGTAGCGCCTTGCGCCATTCTTCCCATATTTTTAGATACAGAGTTTTCTGCTCGTTTATGAGAAATTCCCAGATCACCCAATTTACAAAGCTAGAACACTCAGTTTGTAAAGAAAAAAGAATGGGAGTTTTCAGTTTTACTGATCTAGGCATAGCTTTGCCCTGATTTACTATCACTATCATTAGTTTTAGAGCCCCCAGTGGTGCAGTGGGTTAAACCGCTGAGCTGCTAAATTTGTTGCGCAAAAGGCCGCAGGTTCGAATCTGGGGAGCGGTGTGAGCTCCTGCTTTCATCCCCAACTTCTGTCAACCTAGCAGTTCGAAAACATCCAAACATGAGTAGATCAATAGGTACCACTCTGGTGGGAAAGTAACAGTGCTCCATGCAGTCATGCTAACCACATGACCTTGGAGGTGTCTATGGACAACACCGCCTCTTCAGCTTAGAAATGGAGATGAGCACCAACCCCCAGAGTTGGTGCTCATCTCCATTTAATTTCAGGGGAGATTTAATGTCAGGGGAGAACCTTTACCTCTACCTATCATTAGTTTTAAATATTGGGTGGAAATAAATAAATGCTCTGCTGTCTAATAAGAATGATTGTTTATCATGATGTTCAAATTGGTCATTAGCTTTGTCTGTAGTGGTATGAGGGAGAGGATGAGGGCATTGTCTCCCCATAAGAATTTTACCATCCAAATGAAATTTTCTATCACTTACCACATTTATTGCTTCCAAAAATCAACACTGACAAATTTGAAAAACCTGTATCATGCTTATGCAGCTCAGTGAAAACATAGGGAAATGATCATGCAGCTCTCTGGATCCTATGTATTCTATCCCACCTCCACATTTTTATTTATTTATTTATTTGCCCTATTTATACTCTGGCTTTCTCTACCCTGAAGAGGACTCGAGGTGGCTTACATATAGGCAATTATTCAATGCCTATAAAAATTAAATTAAAATCATACATATTAAGCATTTCAAACATTTAAAAATATTACATTCAGTTTATATAAATAAAAATATAATGCTCGTGTGTGGGATTAACATAACTCAAAAACCACTGGACAGACTGACACCAAATTTGGACACAATACATGTATTAGGCCAACGAGTGGCCATCACTCATAAAAACACAGAAAAACACAAGAGAAGAGACTTAAAAAGCCAAAAAATATATAAATTACAACGCATGCAGAAAACCACACACACACACACACACATGCAAACATACATATATACACATATGCACAAATATATACACACACATATACACACAAAAACATATATACACAGACTGGGCCATATCAACGAGTGACAGGGGACAGCTAGTATAAAATATACTTTCTACCTGATACCTTAGTATCATTTGGTACTGTATATGAAGAAATACATTTATATCCATGAAAGCTCATGCAAAAAGAAAAACCAGTTAGTCTTAAAGATGCTGCCACATTTTTTTCTCCCTCCACTTTTGTCCTATTTAAAACTCCAGGTGAAAATTTAGATAATAGAGTTAGGATTCTAAAGAAAATGGGTGGGCAAAGTCACCAAGGGAAAAATATGATAGCTGTTGGTGTGGAGGATTTTTATTGTCTCCAATACTAAACATTTGAAGCAGACAGATAATTTAATTTAGGGAAGGAAGAAATTTATTTATTTATTTATTTATTTATTTATTCATTTATTTATTTATACTTCACATTTATAGACCGCCACTCCCCGAAGGCTCGGAGCGGTTTACAAAGTATAAACACACAACTAAAAGCAAACAAGTACAGAAATTAAGAAATAATGCCTTCATTTCACACACACATACATACACACACCTCTCCATATAGCTATAATCCTAGTTATATCTAAAAGAGTTGCATGCTGCAAATTCCTTGAATACTATTTGTAGTTATAATCTCATTTCATGCAAGGCATTAGTCAGGCATATTAGGTCTAGGCATTAAACATTTGAAAACAGAGAATGCACTCGAGAATGAGTCAGGCGTCAATTGTTCAAGGTAAAATTAGTAATGTTCAAGATGATATGCCATTACTTATTTGTTAATTGAAGACTTTGAAAAGAATATGAAAAATCCTCTAGTTCCTAGATATAAGACTTTAAAACATCTGCATGGGTAATATAGGGGTTATGAAGGTGTTAATGAGCTAAATAGTGAAAAATGCTGAAAAAAATAAAATAAAAGTGTTCCTCTTGGAGAAAGAGAACGAAGATGAAGGCTGAGGAGAGAGATTGTGTGATTAAAAAACACAGGATGTTCCAATTTCAGTACACACAAGATGACCTCACAATTCAATACTCAGACAAGTTGCGGTCAACCGGTAGATCTTAACACTAGGGGTGACCAGGAGGTTTCGCTGCGTTCTGAGGAGCAAAACCTCCTGGTCACCCCTAGTGTTAAGATCTACCGGTTGACCGCGACTCGTCGGCGGGCCTTCTCGATCGTAAGTTCTGGCCCTTTGGAACTCATTGCCTGCCGACGTTCGCGCCATCCAGGACCTTCTCCCTTTCAGGAAGGCCTGTAAGACTTTTCTGTTCCGGCAGACCTACGGATCGGGATAACTTGTTGTGTTCCTAGCCATCTGTTGTGTCTTAGCCATCTGTAACACTGCCTGCTGCTGTTGTGCCCAGTGCACGACCTATTGTTTTCTTATATGCTGTTTTTAATTGTGTTTTTAACTTTGATGTGTTTGCATTGTGTTTTTATATGCTTGTTTTATTGTGTGATGATTGATCTGCAGTTAGCCGCCCCGAGCCTTTGGGGGGGGGGGGTAGATAAATTCAAACAAATAAGTAAATAAATATCTATGTATAAATAATAAAATGTTTATAGATGCTGGCGCCGCATGTGTAAAGCTTATTAGGGTAAATGTGCCAAATGAAAAGTACTGAGAAAAGCATGTTTTTAAGAACCTGATTGCATAAGAGATGTGTGGAGAAAGCTTACACAATGCCTATTGAAAAAATGTATAAAATATAACAGAAAGAATGTAGCGACATGGGGCAGCTCTTTGTCTGAAGGCACTCACTGTCTTCAGCTGGTTCCGTCCCTGCCTGGCCACGCTTGAAAATAAAATATTTTTCTACTTCACCTAAGGAGACAGGTTGTGTTTTGCTTTTGATTGCCTGCTCTGCGGGACCGAAGTTTTAGGGGTTCCCTTTCAGTTATAGCTATAAAATGAATTGGAAAGAGGTATAGAAAATGAGAGGTATGGAATGAGGAATGTAAGAATCGAAGGCAGAGAAGTGTGTGTGTATTTTAAGGAAAACAATGTAAAAAGGAATGTGGCAAAATAGCAGGACAGGGTTGAAGAAGACAGTCGCGACTTCTGCAATAAAGCATGTTATTTACTCCCAGCAAGATTCAATACATTCACACTTCAGATAAGGTGAGAACAAAGGGCAGGGACTCCAACAGAGGATGATTTGTAAGGAGAGTCGGGGTGAGGGAGGGATTAGTCTTAATGATAGTCCTCTCATGGGAGTGCCACCATCCTTTATTTACCCATGCCTCGACCACTTCTACTCAGCATCCATCTTCAGCACAGTGAGAAGTACATTTTCCAACCACTGTGTGGGTTTTTAGCTATAAAGCCCCTATTGAGCTTAATGGGAGTCCTGCAGCTAAAACCCAGGGCTAACCTTTGAAAATGCACTTCAAAGTGTCTAAATAATCTGCTATTTGAACATTATCCGGTTAACTTGCGATATGATGTGACCGAAGGAAAACAGGGATTTTTAAAGCCATACGGTTCTAATGCAGCATTCCTAGCAAGAGTCTCTAAAATGTTTACCTGAAATCAGTTTCTTTCTGCCTACAGGCATTTTGAACTTCTTAAAAGGTCTTTTAATTTTTAAATTACAAGCTCTTAGCTCATGTAATGAACACCACAAGGTTGGATATAACCACTTTTAAGTCCTTCCTTGTGCATGGTATGTTGTATTTTAGATCTGACTCACTAGAAGACATGAGCCAAGGAGAATCTGGCTTCATGCAGAGATAGTTTTAATGTTCAACACGCTAGCACACTGGGTGTTTCGTGAACATTTGATCTCTATTAGATACTGTTTAGGTCTTTCAGAGCTGCTCCTGAATAAAGCTGCAATATTTTCTCTCATCAAGCATGTAAGAAGGGAGCAAAAAATAAAGCCATGGTGATAAAGATATGAGAGTTGGGCTGGGTAGACCTTTCTTTCACGTTTTGGTTCATTCACAAACTAAAGGATTCAGAGAACTCCCCTTTTCCCTGGAGAGCAGAGGTGGTAACCTAGATAAAGCAGGTGTTAATACTTTATACTGAAAGATAGTTATTACCACGGAGGAGACAAAAGATGGGTACATTGCCTAATTGTCCCATGGGGTTTTTGTGACCTTCTTGGCGATAGCTAACTTTAAATATTAATGCCTGTGTAACAAAATGTCTAATTATAATGTATGTTTATTAATGTTATTATATTGATAAATGCAGGCCAACATTTGCTGCTTAGCTGATGCGTTGCCATAGCGACGGAGCCTGATGTTAGAATGTATACAAGTTAAATCATTTAACGAACTTATATGGCAGTGTGGACTCTGATAATGCAGTTCAAAGCAGATATTGTGGATTATCTGCCTTGATATTCTGGGTTATATGGCTGTTTGGAAGGGCCCTTTCAGACAGGCCCTATATCCCAGGATTGAATTCTAGGTTTTCTGTTTATCCCAGATTATCCGGCAGTGCAGGCTGATATAATCCAGTTTAAAGCAGAAAACCTGGGATCACATCCTGGGATATAGGGCGTCTGGAAGGGCCAAGTCTCCTTGTGGAGACTAAAAGTGGTGTATAAATAGACATAATAATAAGATTGTAGGACAGAAATCAGTTCCTGGTTTGGAAATGTTATTTTCTGTTTAATTTTGCAGCCCTTACTTTGAAAGTAGTAGTTCTCATCCAGAAACATTGTGTGGCCGCCACAAACTATGATGACAAGAGGTTATGGGAGTTTGGCCAATAGGCTGATAAGTAAACATATTCATGGGTTCCTGCTGTTATAGTAAGCCTGTTACCCATGCTACGATATGCTTGAAGTCAAAATTTCATTTATTTGTAACTAGAAATAAATGTTTCACAATGTATAAAATAAGGCCAGAAATCTTTTTTAAGCTAGTTTAATATGTATACTTTTACCTCTGTGTATTTTACCTGATTGTAAGCTGCTCCGAGCCCTTGGGGAGTGGCGGCGTACAAGTCCAAATAATAAAAAAATTAAAATAATAAAAATATTCCTGTGTAAACTATAGTCTGGCCCTCCAACAGTCCGAGGGACAGTGAACTGGCCCCCTGTTCAAAAAGTTTGAGACCCCTGTTCTAGACAGTGTATCATTCATTACTTCACAAATGAGCAAAAAGTGTCTGAATTCTTCTATATGTGTTGTGTCTTCCTTTTTCCAGGCAGGCATGGGGCTGGATCCAGACATTTCCTTGATTTAAAAGTTTTCCAGTTCACAAATTAATTTTATCTATTTAAGAGAATGCTTTTCTTCAATCTGAAATGTACATGTATACTACTACATGGACTGTTGGATATTTTGAAGTGCTGAATATTGACTCACGAGTTCCCATACTATGAAGGAATGGCCTGCATTGCAGGAGCTTTTGTTCTATTTCCTGCTAGAGGAAAGCAGACACTTCTAGGGTGCATTCATACTGTAAAATTAATGCAGCTTGATACCATTTTTGCTGTCATGGGGTCAGTGCTTTGGAATTATGGGAGTTGTGGTTTTACAAGGTCTTTAGCCTTCTCTGCATTAAGAGTGTTGGTGCCTCACTAAGCAACAATTTCCATTTTCCATTGAGCCAGGACAAGTTTAATTTGTGTCAAGCTCCATAAATTCTACAATATAGATACACCCTAGGTCATGCTGTTTCGTTCCTAACTTTCTCAAGAAAAACAAAGAACTTTAGCAGAGGTGGTTTGGAGAATTAAGAGGTTAAAGTATCTAGAGAATAACATAAAATTGTGTGTGTGTATCTGATCCAATGGCACTGTGTAAAAGAGTACTACATTACTTTAAAAGAAAGGAAATAACTATTTTAACTAATTTCCTATTCTTTTAGCTTTAACTACTGAACTGTTTTATGTGTTTTATGTGTAAGTCGCCCGGAGCACTGACGTGGAGGGCGACTCATAAATAATAAAATCAATCAATCAATCAAATACAGACATAATGATGAAAGTGGATTCATTGTTACATGAAAACAATTTGAATCAGAACTACAACCATTTAGAACCTGGAGGTCTTTACACTTTATCAGATTAATAATAGAGTTAACATATTCTATTAATATGGGACTGTATGCCAATGCCATTTGAACAGTATGCGAAATAACAATTACTGGTAGGTAGTGCTTTGCAATGCTAAAATTGGCTTCTTATCATCACCTTTTGGCTCATCTTTGTGAATCAAGTTGCTATTATTCAGAGTCTTGAATCATTACTTTTTTGTATTACAGCTCCTGAATTTCCCAACCAGAATGTGCACTGTTATCCACTAGAGGTTGAAAAGGCCACTGACCACATTGACTTGAGAATTCTTGGTGAATTCTGGATACTTCAAGCAACCCTCCCCCTCCCAACTCTAGCTAGCTGTACTATATGCACCAAAGGAATTTGGGATTATTATTGATCATGAGCTGAACAGTATGATCCTACAGAAAAGGGGGAGAATGCTACTTTACCCTGCATAAATAGAAGCACTGTTCCCAAGGAACAGGAAGAAATAGCCCCCATTATATTCTGTACTAGTCGGGCCTTATCTAGAATACTATATTCAGTTCTGGGTATCCCAGTTTAAGGAAGCAGGTTCAGAGAAAGGCAACAAGGATGATAAGAATTATAGAGAACAAAACATATGAGGAAACCTTGAAGAAACTGGGCTTCTTCAGTCTGGTAAAGAGAAGATTGAACAAAGATGGGATTGCAGTCCTCAGATAACTCAGGGGATGTCACAGAGAGGAGGGAGTAGGTCTGTTCTCTGCTGTCTGAGAGGACAGGGCCAGGTGTATTAGTCTGACGATTCAAGACTATAGGCAGTAACAGTAGTTTGGCAATTGAACCAATTGCCTGGAGAAGTAGTGAGGTTCCTTTTTAAAAACATTAAAAAAACTGTTCATCACTTGCTAGGGATGCTTTAGCTGGAGATTCTACACTGAGCAAGTGATTAGATTCAACAGCCCACGAGACTCCTTCCAATTCTATGATGCTATGAGTTGTAGTAAAAAAATAAATTCAGGAATTGTTCTCCTGGAAATACGTACTGATATTAGTGCAAATGGGGTGATTTCAGAGGTCGGAGAGAAAGATAGGGACTTGCCAAAGCAGGGCACATGGAGTACACAGCAATGTGATGTGTGAACTATGAAATGCATTTCTCTCTGCACACTTAGTTTCCTAAGATCAAAATGGAATTTATTGCTGAGAAGAAAGGGAAAAGAGTAACCGATTAAGGTGTTCTCTTGGGTATTGTGCCATACTAGAATATGTTCACATAATGTAAGTCATGCTACATCAAATGTTACTGTATTGAATACGTATGTTGTTCAATCTGTACCATTGGGGACACATCTATAATTAGTATTCACAGGAACAGTCTTCACACATTATGTGATAATAAAAGAGGGCAGATATTTCCCTGTAAACAGCAGAAATCAAAACAGTCAAGAGTATCAGCAAAAATAACATATTAGTAGTTAACACAACCTGTAGAACAGCATAGGAACATTATGGGTAGGGGCAATTGGGACGGTAGACGTAGGCCTAATGAGAGAAGGCGGAGGAGACATGGAGAGGCTCGTCCGCCTTCTGACCTACGAGCTATCCCTAGGCACGCAGATGTGAAGTTCCTAGTACCTCTCCTCCGACTCTGATTCTGGCCAACACCAGGTCCGTGCGTAACAAGACCGGGACCATCCGGGACTTCCTCCTGGAGAGAGATCGATCTAGCCTGTTTGACAGAAACATGGCTCCAGGAGGGGGACGAGGTCGTTATGCACGAGGTGGCATCTCCTGGGTTTGTGGCCAGTTATCAGATGAGGACAGAGAGGCGGGGGGGAGGGGTCGCCATCCTTAGTCGAGACACTTTTAATTCCAGGACGATTCCGACGGCGAACATTCCGGGGATGGAGTGTGCGGGTCTGGTGTGGGACCTTAGTGAGAGTGTAGCCTTCCTGCTGGTGTACCGTGCACCCAACGCACCGGCGGGGGCCTACCTAAGCTGCTGGAGGTGGTCGCGGAGTGGGCATTGAGGTTCCCTAAGCTTATTGTCTTGGGGACTTCAATGTCACGCCGATACCCCCTCAACGGCAGCCGTGGACCTGGTGTCTACCATGGAGGCACTAGGACTCTCACTTTGTAAGACCGGTCCCACGCATCAGGCCGGGCACACCCTGGATTTGATCTTCGCCGCCGGAATTAGTGTGACCCTAGCCTCCACTATGGAGGTTCCATGGTCGGATCACAGGGTCCTGGAAGTCCGGCTGGGGGTGGCGCCCCCTCCCGGTAAGGGTGCCGAACCTATTTTGGTTCGCCCGAGGAGACTTATGGAACCCACTAGGTTCCTGAATGCTCTAAGGGAATGGGAACTTCCCAGCGATTCAGTCGACGGGCAAGTGGACTACTGGAACACCAGTCTTTCCACGGCCCTAGACGAGATCGCCCCCAGGTGCTCTCTCCTCCCCCGCAGGAATCGCTTGCCTTGGTTTACCGAGGAGCTGCGGGCGATGAAGCGGAGGAGGAGACAGCTAGAGGACGTGTGGCGGAGTCTCCGTGACGAAGTGTCGAAATCGGCTTATAAACAGTTTAAAGAGGTTTATGAGCACGCTATCAAGGAAGCCAAAAAAGTCTACTACTCTTCCTTGATAGAGTCGGCAAACTCGCGCCCAGCGCAATTGTTTAGGATAATTCGGTCGCTGACAGCAATCCCAACTGTCCCAAATGATAGGGGTTTGGCTCCCTCCGCTGAGGCTTTTCAGAGTTATTTCACCGACAAGATTTCGACCCTCCGCCGGGACATTCCAGCCACATTTGATACAGTTAGTGAACTCGAGACCCCGCCGCCACTCGGCGGGCCCACCTTCACCCGTTTCCAATTGCTGGACGCAGCAGCTGTCGACAAGTTACTAGCTGCAGCCAGACCAACTACATGCTCCCTCGACCCGTGCCTCTCCTGGCTTGTTAGAACTTGCCGGGAGGGGTTACGAGGCCCCCCTAGGCATGATCATAAATAGCTCCCTTGAGCAAGGAGTCTTCCCGGGGACTAAAAGAGGCAATGGTGAGACCGCTGCTGAAGAAGCCGAATTTAGATCCTTCGGCTCCTCCCATTACCGGCCAGTTTCCAACTTGCCTTTTTTAGGCAAGGTAATTGAGAGGGCAGCAGCTGCAGCAGTTCTTGGAAGACACAGCTGGACTTGATCCCTACCAGTCCGGCTTCCGTATTGGGCACGGGACGGAGACCGTGCTTGTCGCCATTACAGACCAACTTCGCCGCCAGCTGGACCAGGGCGGATCGGCACTGCTCGTCTTGTTAGATCTGACGGCAGCTTTCGATACTGTAGATCACGCTCTGTTAACCCACCGTTTAGCCGGGGGGACCGCCCTTAAATGGGTGGCCTCCTTCCTCCGGAGTGGAGGGGGGCGGGGAGGTCTCCGGGAGATCCTCACTTGACTGTGGGGTCCCCCAGGGGGCCATCCTCTCCCCCTTATTATTCAACGTGTATATGCGCCCCCTGGCCCAGCTGGCCCGCGACTTTGGTCTGGAGTGTTATCAGTATGTGGATGACACCCAGCTTCTGCTGAGAATGGATGGCAGGCCGGACATCGTACCTGATTGTTTCCATCAGTGCCTCGAAGCCGTGACTGGCTGGCTGCGGGCCAGCCGGCTGAAGGTGAACCCGTCGAAGACGGAGATCTTGTGGCCTGGTCGGCCTGGGGGGGGGGGGTGAGTGCCGGTTGTCTACCCTGGACGGCGAACGGCTTAACCCACCGCCTGTTGTTAAGAGCTTAGGTGTTCAGTTGGACCCCCTGCTGACCATGGAGACCCAGGTCTCTGCGGCCAGCAGGGCGTCATTCTTTCACCTACGACAGGCTAGGCGACTGGCACCCTACCTCTCCAGGGATGATCTGGCCACGGTGATCCAAGCGACGGTCATCTCAAGATTAGACTACTGTAACACCCTCTACGTTGGCCTTCCCTTGGCGACAGTTCGGAAACTCAAGCTAGTGCAGAATGCCGCCGCTCGCTTGCTGACGGGAACGTTGGTAAGGGAGCATATTACGCCCATCTTTCGGCAGCTGCACTGGCTGCCTGTTGAGTACCGAATATCCTTCAAGGTGTTGGTGTTAACCTTTAAGGCTTTACACGGCCTAGGGCCTGCGGACCCGAAGGACCGCCTTGCCCCATACGTACCCCCGAGATCACTACGTTCAGGGGACTCTAATCTTCTCCTGATTCCATCGGTCCGCACCTGCCACTTGTCCGTGACTAGGCAGAGGGCCTTCTCCGTGGCGGCTCCGGTACTCTGGAACTCTCTCCCAGATGATGTCCGTGCCGCCACGGAGCTCATTCCGTTCCGCAGGGCCTGTAAGACCGCCCTGTTCAAACTGGCCTTTGGCTAGGTGAATAAGCCAAATGTACTCATCTCCTGACCAGCACCCAGACCCTGGAATGCCATGGCTTGACACAATTGTTTAAACTCGGGACCAATGTTGTATTTTATGCTGTTTTATTGTACGGCGACATGAATGCTACATGTCAGCCGGGTTTTATGATGTTATCCGCCCCGAGCCTGCTGGGAGGAGCGGAATACAAGAAGGAACAAATAAATAAATAAATAAATAAATAACCTAAATTTATTGTTAAAAGCAAAAACGTGCTACTTATATGTTTGATTAAATTAACTAGAATAGGCATTTCCTTTTAAAAACAATTACATTTAAAGACATTGTGGCCACAATATATTATTAACACTGATCTGCCTTTTTTGGTCTTTCACATCAATGTTTTAAATGTGATGACTACTTATTTGCCCAATTTATTTGTAGTTCTAATTTATCTGCTGATTAGCACAACAAGCAAAGAGACAGTAAAGTGGAAACTCTTTTATTCTTAACAAGTACAATGCTTGATAAGTTACTTATTGCCATCTTGACAATGCATGAGGCACAGGGAGAAGAGGAGAAAAATGACCTTAGTATTCACTATTTTGAATGGGTTATAGTTGCAGTTGGTAAATCTTATTGAGGTTATTCCTTACACTAATGAATTAAGCAACATAACAATTTTTCCTTAGTACCAAACTATGTAAGATATGCTGGGCCTTTTCTGATGAAAAATGAGATAAACATTCAAATTAATAAGTAAGCAAACTTTTCTGAAGATTAGATGCTGCAAATAATCTCCTCTTTTAAGGTGGGCAGATCTGTGAGCATTTGCTATCTATCTGTATTCAGCGACTGTTGACCTCATCAGATGGTGTGTCTTTTGGTGGCATGGGCTGCTCCCTCTACAGTTTTACGATGGAATCTACCAGCTCCCATCCCATGATGTTGAACTACATCTGGTTGGGCTCCTGTAGAGGAAGCAGCACATACTGCCGCAGTGGCAAAACAGAAGGAGTCCTGTATTTAATGGACACCAGCGGAAGAAGCTGGGTGGTCGACACTTCCCCCAGTAGAATGGAGCAACAAGTGAATTGAGTGAGTGGGATGTAGGGCGATGAGTTTCCCCCATCGGGCACTGTCAGATTCGCCACGAAGCTTGGCAATTCCAGTGGCACATATTAAGAGGTCCTGTATGTTTCTAGATACTATTCACCAAATGGATTAAAAGATGGAAGTAGGACAATCACTCTCAACTCATGGGCAGGTTCATCTGAAGAATATGACCCTTCAGATAACCTGTACCTAAGCCTCCTAGGACCTCAAAAATAACACTCAGCATCTTTAATTCTGCCTGGAAGTGAACTGCCATCCCGTGCACTTGTCACAAAAAGCTCTGATCTCTCCATAGCCAAATCCCATTAAAAATCTGACTGGAGTTTTTAGGACAAGGGAGTTTTCCAATCCTAAAATGGATTTCTGGAGACAACAAACATAAGGTTTCATTCTAGCCTGATAAGAGCACCCTTAACCATTTCTCCTGCTTGAACCATAAACTCATGTTGCACTAACTTCATGGCATCTACTTAATACAGATACAATGAGAGAAGCATGAGGATCACAGAGCATCAACAGGTCTGCATGCTGCATAAAGAGTTACATTACAGGATTGCTTGCAGGAGTATGATTCAACAGCACATGAGAAACCCACACAAAGTTAATTCAGTGACATTGAAGGACATGGCCAAGGTTTTGTTATCACTTAGCCTATGCTACTTTCTTGAGATCATCCAACCAAGAGAGATTTTGAGGCACACATAGCAAAGAATATTAAAAAAAACAACAAAAACTTCTTTAAGTACATCAGAAGCAGGAACCCAACTAGAAAAGCAGTTGGGTCACTCGACGACAATGGTCAGAAAGGGAAAATCAGCGAAGACAAGGAGATTGCTGAGCGGCTAAATGACTTCTTTGCCTCCGTTTTCACACAGGAGGACAGACAACATATGCCTGCAGCTGAGTCAGTTTTTTCAGGAAGGGAATTAAATGAATTAAACCAGATAGAGATAAACAAGGAAGATGTTCTCACATGCCTTACTAAACTAAATGTCAACAAATCACCAGGGCCAGATGGCATCCACCCCAGAGTTCTTAAGGAACTCAAGTGTGAAATTGCTGAAATTCTAGCCAAAATATATAACCTTTCTCTAAGATCAGGCACTGTACCCGAGGACTGGAGGGAGGCAAATGTAACTCCGATCTTCAAGAAAGGATCCAGGGGTGATCCAGGAAATTATAGGCCAGTTACTCTAACCTCAGTTCCAGGCAAAGTGATGGAAACCATTATTAAAGAAAAATTACTAAGCACATAGAAGAACAGGCATTGCTGAAGGAAAATCAACATGGTTTCTGCAAAGGCAAATCATGTCTTACTAACTTGTTAGAATTCTTTGAGGGTGTAAATAAACACATAGATAAAGGGGACCCAATTGATATTGTTTACCTTGACTTTCAAAAGGCTTTTGAAAAAGTCCCTCACCAAAGGCTCCTAAATAAGCTCTTCAGCCATGGAATCAGGGGACAGGTCTTGTCCTGGATTGGAACCTGGCTAAACTGTAGGAAACAAAGGGTGGTAATAAACGGACATTTCTCTGGGTGGAAAGAGGTGAGAAGTGGCGTACCCCAAGGTTCAGTTTTGGGTCCGTTACTTTTTAATTTATTCATTAATGATCTGGATGTAGGAGTGAATTCTGAGGTAGCAAAGTTTGCAGACGACACTAAATTGTTCAGGGTAGTTAAAAATGAAACTGATTGTAAAGAGCTCCAGAAAGATCTCTCGAAATTGAGTGAATGGGCAACAAAGTGGCAAATGCATTTTAACCTAAACAAGTGTAAAGTCATGCACATCGGGGCAAAAGAACCCCAACTACACCTACAAATTGATGGGGTCAAAGCTTTCCGAGACAAACCAGGAAAGGGATCTTGGGGTTTTGGTGGACAGCTCAATGAAGATGTCAACCCAGTGCGCAGCAGCAGCGAAAAAAAGCAAATTCTATGCTAGGCATGATCAGAAAGGGAATCGAAAATAGGTCAGCAAATGTTGTATTACCTCTCTACAAATCGATGGTAAGGCCACATTTGGAGTACTGTGTACAATTCTGGTCTCCGCACCTTAAGAAGGATATAACGGAACTGGAAAAGGTACAGAAAAGGGCAACAAGAATGATCCAAGGGATGGAGCGGCTCCCTTTACGAAACCAGGTTGCAACGCCTTGGTCTTTTCAGCCTTGAAAGACGGCGTTTAAGAGGTGACTTGATCGAAGTGTATAAAATCATGCATGGGATAGAAAAGGTGAATAAAGAAAAACTGTTTTCTTTGTCACAAAACACTAGGACTAGAGGGCACTCCCCTGAAGCTCCAAGGTAGGAAAATTAGGACTAACAAAGGGAAATATTTCTTCACCCAGAGGGTCATTGGGTTATGGAACTCACTTCCAGAAGAGGTTGTGACAGCTGTCAGCCTGAACAACTTCAAGGCAGGATTAGACAGATTCATGGATACCAAGTGTATCGATAGTTACTGAAAAGGACATTCAAGTGCCACCTCGGAGTTGGTTGAGGTAGGCAGGATTCCCCTGGGTACTGGTTGTGGGGGTCGGGAGCAGGTCAGGGTTTTGCCCTCCTTCTGCTCGAGATCCCCCGTGTACAACTGGTGGGCCACTGTGTGATACAGAATGCTGGACTAGATGGGCTGAGGTCCGATTCAGCATGGCTCTTCTTATGTTCTTATGTTCTTTAGATGTACAATATAGAGACAATTTGATTAAATTATCAATATATTTCATACTGTTACTGTGGGAACAGCACTGTGTTCAGTGAGAAGTCGCAACCTCAAAAATAAACAAATACATTTTTAAAAAATGCAAAGTAATTTTAATGCATGTCCTTCCCCAACAAAATTTTCCATCATCCAACTGTTGAAGAAAATCCATATGAAGAAATGTTAAGGTCTTATGAACTTTGGATGAGTCCTTACAAAAAGGGAACTGAACAAAACTTTCAGTAATCTACAAAATCCAATTGTTATAGTATACAAAGGTCCATGCTGTCCTGTCTGCCATGTAGATACTAAAGATGAGACACTTGTCTGGAAAACTCAGGTTATCCTCTATGTTTTTGGCACAGTATTTCTAAGCAGTTAGCTACATATCAACTTGTTATGAAAACTATGAGGAAAGTCTTAGTTGTACTGATATGACATACTTAGTCAGGCTGCTTCCAGAAAGAAATTTATCACTGCTGTCTGTACGGGAGCCCCAAAGAAGTGAACCTTTCCACGCATTGTCCCCATTGTAGCGTGGTAACAAACACACTACAATGGGGACAACCAAATCCCCCCTAAAACCATTAAGTCTTTCTGCAAGCTTCCTGGAATGTACCAACATAGTGCTAGGAGGGGCGAGGGCAAATCCCTTCTGCCCCCCCCCCCCGCTTCCTGGTGCAACATTGGATCACTTCCCCCCCTTCTAGCGCTACATTGGTACATTGCAGGAAGCATAGAGAGAGGCCGAAGGACAGCCTGGTAAGTTTTTCTTTTATTTTGGGGAGGGGTGTGGGTTCCCTCTTCACTTCTCCAGGCCCACAGGGCCAGAAGAAGCAAATTGGACTGTGCAGACTGATCCCTCATTAGTCCCAGGGGGTCAGTCCCTACAAGTCCCATATACCATTAGACCCGGGTCTTTCAGGAAGACCTACATCTAATGGAGTATCAAATTAATTTGGAGCAAAGCAGAGTTTTTCTGCTTTGTCCTGAATTAATTCGGTTTTATCGGAAACATTGTTTGGATGCCTCTGGTAAAACCGCAAGAGCTCCAGCTGGATGGGCCCTCAGTAAATACTTTAACACAGTTCAGAAGTTCTCTACATTATTATCAATTTTGACTTGTGAATTGAATTCATAAGACTTAACTGTACACAGTTCATTGAGTTGCATCTGAAAAATGGCTACAGTTATACAGTGATATTTAAATAAAATTAAAAGCCGAATCTGTGCACTGCTCATCACTGGATGAAGCAATTTCAATAAGCAATTCATTTCAAGACCATAAGTTTAAATGCCAGCTTGTAATAAGAATTTACAGTGAGGGAAACACATAATTGTAAATACATCTTTTGAAACAAGACACTTTCTTTTCTGTGCTTCAAATCATCTTGTAAAACTATTTGTCCATTATGAAAAATTGTCCGAATATATACAGGCTTGGCTATTTCAAAGATATATAAATAGATATCATTTGAATACTAACGCTCAATCGGAAAACCATCAGAACTCACTGAGGTATGTCAAGGAAAATGAGCCTTTATAAAAAAAATTACCTGTAAGAATGCACTTCTCTCATTACGCATATGTATTCAGGTCTGTTTTTATTCAATTTGCTGCATATAAATGTTGCTTCTTTTGGAGAACTGCATCTCGTACAAAAAAAGGCCATTTAAATCCCTGAACATAAGGGATATTCCCCCTTCAGGGACACTTCTGACCACACAGACAATTAGGTTAACACTTGCCATATGGTAATTATTCACCAAGTTTAAATGTTCACATAATCAGCCAAAGAGAGGGTTAAAAGTATGGGTTAAAATCATGAGCCAGACTTTTAGTAGTCACATGTATGGGTGCAAGTCTTTGTAATTCTATGATTTCAATCAAATCAATGGGAAGCCTTAAAATATAAATATACCATCCTAAATACTCTATATATATACAGTATCCTGCAAAAAAGATCACGTTTTTAAATCTTAAATACTGAAAACAGACGTGCAAAAGCAATTAATATGATTTATCATTCATTAATATTGTCATATTATCTAACTAATCTGAAATTTGTAACACCACACATTTTTCTTCTCTGTGATAGCACACACAAGTTAATCTATTTTGGCTCACGTTTCTTTTTATTTTCTCTGCACGGTGAACTTCTAAGTACTGTATAGAAGTGCCGATAATTTATGAAGATAATACTTCAAGATCATTTCCCCAAGTTTTCTGGTATTATTCCATTACTGCCTGCACACAGATGTTTTGTATCTGTTCATAAAATGGCACGCCATAATATAAGATTGATCAAGCATAAAACATCTTCAAATGATAACATTATTTGACTACACTTCACATAAAAATGATTGCAGGCCTGAAAAACAGCTACATCTTGTTTTATTCCAACATCTTTAAACGTGCTTTCCAAAGTGGCTTTCAGATCCAGTTCATATTTATCATAATGACAAATTGTTTTAAGGAGACTTTTTTGTGAATAAGAATAGAAAATATTTTTCAGTATTACATGATCGTAAAGTCTCCTTGTGGTATTTGAAGTATGATCCTATAAATCATCTAGACTTGATATTTCTCATTCTAATTGGAACGCATCTTAATGGTTAAGATCAAAACAGTTATACTTTTGTTTCTAAACCTGACATCAATTAAATATCCCTCATTTCAAATTAGAGACAACAGTTATGAATCCTTCATAATAAAATGTACATTTAAGATTAAATCTTCTATAAAGAAGTATTAATTCTGTGAGATCCACTCTAATTCTGAGGACCAGGAATGGTCAGCAGTGAAGACATACAGAAATGACGAAGTATTCCCTCCAAGTTTTCTTTCAAATCATTACTCAGAGTAAATGTCAAACTTTGTCCAAAACTTCACCCACTGTTCCAAATGAATCTGTGTACCCATGTTGTGTGCCCATTTAGCCATACAGTCATTCGCTTGTTCTTTCTCCATTACATATTTAACAACATATACATTTTGTATTGTCCAGGGCTTTCATGGACAGAATTGCTGGGTTGTTGTAAGTTTTTCAGGCAGTATGGCTGTGTTCCAGAACGTCAGGAGAGAAGGCTTCTGGAACATGGCCATACAGCCCAAAAAACTTGCAATAACCCATATACATTTTTGCAATCAAATGGTCACCCAGTGTATAGCAAATTCCCAAATTATGGTTTAACGGTGACAAATCCAAATAAGTTTAAATCCCATCTGGAACCATTCTGTGATTTGTCTATGGGCAAACCATTGCTATCTCTCTATGTTTTCACTGCTGACCATTTTATACTGTTCCCAGTATATTCTATTTTTTAAATAAAAAATGACATAATTTGCTCCTGAAGTTTGGTGACAAGCTATTAAATGCAATAATGAGAAAAGAAACTAAATCCACTGTGGTCAATTCCACAGTCCATTTGTTTCTTTTAGTTCAATAATAAAAGTCAATATTGTACTAAAGTAAGTTAAAGTCAGTTTAAGCAAATTCATGGTTCTCCGATATTGTATATCAATATACATTTAATAATAATTAAGAATGAGGATAGCAGTTTTTGTCAATAAAAAGTGGGGAAAGTTTAATGAATGCAATAAAATATTTTACATATACATATATGATTATGTATTTTTAACTTTTCCAGAAAACCTTTGAAGTATGTGCCCATGTACAGTCAGTTGGGCAGAACTAGAAAGGGTCTTTTGTGGCAAGTCCAAACAGTCCTATGAGATTTGATGCCCTACTCTTAATCTGCTTTGCAATAATAATAATAATAATAATAATAATAATAGGAAAAATATGGACACAAGGTGAAAGCAGAATTGACAAAAAGCAACTGGAAAAGTTTACATGATATGAGGATTTAAAGATCAAAACTGCAAAAACTCTGGCACAAGCCAGTAAAGATAGTCCCAGTGGTGATTGGCATACTGGATAGCCCTTGGCCAGCACTTGAAAACAATCGGCGCTCACAAAATTAACATCTGTCACCTGCAAAAGACCACCCTACTCGGATCTTTACGCATTATACGCCAATACATCACATAGTTCTAGACAGTTGGGAAGTGTCCAACATGTGATCCTGTACAAAAGCCAGCATAGTGATCTTGTTTGCTGTGTACTAATCTTGTTGTATATCAAATAGTAATAATAATGATCATCGTCATCATAATTTTTATTTCTTTCCCACCTATCCTCACGGCTCAAGGCGGGTTACAACATTACACATTCATCTAAAAACTCTCTTTCTAATAAATGGTACATATTAAAACCTATTTCCACAAAATACATATTGAAGTACACAAAACAAAGATTAAATATAAAACGCAAGTTTAAAATTTGTCATTAAAACTGTCTGGGTAGGCCTGCCAAAAGAAATAGGTCTTCACTTGTGTCGTAAATTGTGACAACTGATTTAGCTGTCGGAGCTCTTCCGGCAGATCGTTACACAATCTTGGGGCAGTCGATGAAAAGGTCCTCTGGGTGGTGGTTGCCAGTCGGGTTCTGGATGGTTGGAGGAGAGGACCCAGAGGACCTCAGTGTTCAGGGAGGATTGTACAGAAGAAGGCAATCCTATAGGTAGCCTGGACCCAAATCACGTAGGGCTTTAAAAGTCAAAGCCGGTACTTTGTACTTTGCCCGGAAACTAACTGGCAACCAGTGGAGTGACTTTAGGATAGGTGTAATTGTTCACTCCTGAATGTTCCCGTAACCAATCTGCTGTATTTTGAACCAACTGGAGTTTCCGAACTTGATACATAGATAGCCCAATGTAAAGCACACTGCCGAAGTCCAAGGTCATCATGTGGGAGATCTAAATTCTAAACCTTTTCTCAGGTCAGACGAAACACTGTCCTGTTTCACTTGGTGCTTTACCCTTATATTATTCCCTGCCACTACTGCTGTAAACAAAATATGTCAATGGTAATATCCTAAAGATAACTGATAAAGAATATAATGCGTGATCCAGTTGTCAACCTCAAATCCCAGTCTGGTTAGTTTACAGACTAATGGGCATTTTGTTATAAATAAATGCATTGACTTGGCAGACAATAGCCTTATTCTGTACAAATACATCCTCTCAATGTTAATTTTTATGACAGATGAAATTCAGAGTTCAAATCCAGATTATGAAGTTATAACCCAAATAAAAGATCAGTGTTGGAATGGTCAAAACAAAACAGAGGAAAGGGAATGAGAAAAATGATTAAAATAATCAGCATTATCAAGCAACATTGCAATTTGCACCTCCTTGCCTGATTTGAGAAGCAAGTGCTCCCAGGAGTAAAAGTGGATGAAAAACACACAATGCCATTCCGCGTTGGATGCTTCTAGCCTTAATTATCCAGTTTCCTAACGCAAAAACAAGTAGGAGTCATTAACCGGAATGAATGAACTAAAGAAATGAATAAGTAGCTCTTATTCATTTCTTTAGTCCTCGAACCAATCTTCTATACTTAGGGATATAAAAGCTGTAGCAAAATAATAGGAAAAGGTTTTACATTCCCTACAATTGAGTTCACAACTATGCATCTTGTCATCTTCACTCATCTCTCACTAGTGCAGGTCAGCTTTGACTGCATCTTTCCAGCAAGAAGACCAGGATAATTATTAACAATAGACTTTTAACAAACTTATTGCCAGATTTTGTGGCCATATTTAGTGCCTCAAGATTTTTGACCTACTTCAGGAATCCGGTAGAGAGTGACTGTTTGTTTGCTTATTTAATATTAATGTTTCCAGACTGATTTTCAACATGGAGATCTTCAAAGCACATTACAGCTAGAATGATACTAAAAGAAAAAATGCAGCAGGAATAAGAATATACAAATATTAATTGAAGTGTGAAATACCTAAACAGTGTTCAGATTTATATATGCAGATTTGCAAAACAACTTACTTTTGACACGTTCACATGGTTTTGAGATCCTAAAAGCCTGCAATATCAGCAAAGGCAAGCTTCCAGAGGGAGGAACTATCTTTAGCCAAAGCCCTGCCAAAGAAAAGACTCTGTGCCATGCCATGCACAATCAACTATCTTTATGATACTGGCAAAACAGTCAGCATTTGAAGAACATCTTAGCAAACAGGATGCTAGAGGAAAATTTGTTCCTCACAGGGCTTTAAATATGATAACAACGCTCTCAGTTGTGCTTAGAAACTAAATAGGAGCCAGTGTAGATTGAACAATGAAGTAGGTGGTGTGACACTTATGACTACTGATAACCAGCCACATAATTCTCCATTAGCCAGAATTTCCAGTTTGTAAGTGACTACATGAAAGAAAGAAGGAGAAAAAAAGAGGGGGGGGGGAGACAATAAACAGGATATTTCAGCACAACCTGAATCAGTCTTTTCTAGCACAGACTCTCCCTAGGAGACAATCCAGACTTAAAACCTGCATGAAAAACACACCAAGACTTTAGGGCAGTATTGACCAAATGCACTTTGGATATGTATGGGCAGAGTTTTATTTTGCTTTGTCATATCCAGTCAAAACCGTTCTTGAAAACCAATTCAGAACTATTGCTTTTCCAGTCTTATTCAGAAAACAGGGATGAATCTGCAGATCATCAGTATACTGATGATAACCCATCTAATAATTTCAGGCAACCTCCCAGAGCTGTTTCATGTAGACATTGTATACTACAGTGGGACAAGAGGAAAGTCTGCGGCTAAAGGTTCTCAAGCACTTTTCCAAATCTTTTCTCCAACTAGCAGGTGGGGGAAAAAATCAACAAATGGCAATGTATTCCTGTCAAGGTAATTGAGAAGGAGCCCTGTTTGAACTACAACCTCCAACATCATTCTCTATTGGCTTTGACAGCTAGGATTGATAAGAACTACCACCCAAAACTACCAGAAGGCCTTTTAAACTTTTGTAACACATATTATTTTAGCCATTTTGTTGAGTATCCTTTATCTGAAATGCTTGGGACCAGATGTGCTTTGGATTTTGGGGATTTTGGAATCCCTATGTTTGCATATACATACATAATGAGATACTTTGCAGATGGGAACCAAGTCTATATATGAAATTCATTTATTTTTTATATGCACCTTAGACACATAGCCTGAAAGTAATTGTATACATTATTTTAGATAATGTTTGCATTAAACAAATTTTGTGTACATTGAGCCTCCAAAAAGCAAAAGTATCAATATTTCAGACACCCATATGGACCATTATGGAGTGTGAAGTATTTCAGGTTTCAGAATTTCAGCTAAGGGATGCTTAATCTGCATTGGAAGATTTTTTGGGTCCCATAAAGATGGGAAATTAATAAAAAAATATAACAAAAATTAATCAAAAACAGACATTAATAAAAACAAAACAAATAAACAGAGACTGTTCATAAACAGGACCAACAGACACACTATCCCATTGTGGTTCTCTAATTCAATCATTTAACAGAATGTTTAAAATGATTTCCCAAAGCCGAGACCAAAGAGATTAGTGCACCAGGGTCAAAAATGGCAGTCAGTGAGTCCATTAACTTAGAATTCACTTCTAACATGTATTGGAGACCTGTCAGAATGAAAAACACACACTATACAGAGAACATAGACCGAGATTCCCCATAATTTGGGAGACACAGATTAGCTTCTGGGCTGCAGCTGACATCTTGGTAGTTATTCTTCCACCTTTAGATTAATTACAGATTGAACTGTCGAGAGTCAGCAAGCAAGATCTGTTAAGGAAAAATGCTAATCCAATCCAATTTCTTATTTTGACGCACTATCCATCTGAGTTATAATTTATGCTCTCTCTTTAGATTCTTCTCTGAACTGGAACTGAAATGTTTCTTCTGATGTCTTATAGGTTTCTCTGCCTACTGATAAAAGACTTATGACCAAGGGTCAATATTAATGTTCACAGATTAAGAAATCACAATCCCATTTTAAAGCCTTCTTTAAATACATGACTACATAGTATTGCATATCAAGAAGCAAAAATATAAAATTAATAAACATAATATCTCAAATAGCAATTCCAGTGGCCAATGTGGATGATTTATATTTTATTCAGAATAAAATCCAAAACGACATTCAGAACTACAATCCAAGCTGCTCAAAGCAGGGGCGGTCCTACAAGATAGGCCAAGTAGGCGGCCGCCTAGGGCGCCATCTGGGAAGGGGGCGCCATCCTGGCCGCATGGGGCGCCATCCTGGCCCTGCCGATGTTCCTCAGACAGTGATGCAGCTGCCTGCTTTTTGACCCCGGCCTTGTGCGCTCTGATGCCGCTTCTGGGCATGCGCGGAGGTTTTAGTGCAGGCGCAGTTGCTCCGGAGCTGAAGTTGAGCACAGGAGCAACTGCACATGCGCGAAAACCTCCGTGCATGCCCAGTAGCTCCTTTGCGCAGAAGCCTGTAAGCAAAGCACTCCCTATCGGGCAGGCAGGGAGTGCTTCCCCTTTCCCTTTGTCTCCGGCGCGTGCGTGTTTGCAAGGAAGGAGAAAAGAATCAGTGAAGGAAGTGTAAGTGAAGGAATGAATGAAGGGCTTTCCTCCTCCTCCTCTGTGACCTCTTCTCTCCCTCCTTCCTTTCTTCGGCTCTATTTCTGTCTAGACCTGAGGGGCCTGAGGCTATGAGGAGTTGTGGAAGTTGGAGGCCAAAACTCTTAGAAGGAGGGAGGGCGGGCCCAAGTTTGCCCAGGCCGCGCTGCCTGTATTCGACCTCATTTGAACATTTTGGCTGTTTTTCTATTTACATTTACATTGGGATCCTAATTTTGGACTCATGGGAGACTCCTATGAATTATGAGGCGGGTGGTAGGTAATATATTCTGATTTTGATGCATTTACATTGCATTTCTTGTTGATTATTATACAGTTCTGCTTAATATTGTCATACAATATAATACAAATACAATATAACAATAGAATGATGATATATTTTATAGTACATGTAATATTACAAACAATATTGCAGTATAGTGGTATTGTACAAAATAGTAATATATAATATTTTATTTTACTTTATTTTGGGTTATTTGAGTTTTATAGGAGCAATGAAAATATTTAGTAGAGGATAATTTTATTTAAATAAATAATGTTATTATTTTATAATAATATAATAGAATGTTATATTATATTATAATGTCAATATATTATAATTTAATTATATTGTAATGTAGTATAATATAATTATGATATAATATAGTATGAGTATGGTATAATATATTGTATATACATTGATACAATATAATACTACTAATGGTATTGTGATATTATAATTGTATATAGTTTTACATGGGGGCGGCAAAATAATGTTTGGAGGGGGGCACCAAAATAATGTTCGCCTACCATTTAAAATTACCTTAGACCGCCCCTGGCTCAAAGGCCTTTTCTGTATCCTCAAAAAGCTATCTAAAGGAATTGTCAGACTAGTAATTGTGAGGAACTTCTGTTCAATGACCCATCAGATGAGAAAATAAAAGATCAAGAATAAATGCTTTCCAGAGCCATGAGGATTACCTGCAAGGGGGTAAAAAAAACTTGTTGCTAGTGATTTATGGTCTTAAAAGATTTTGAGCAGGATCTGAGTTTTACATTTTCTCCCCCTAAAGGGCATGCTACTGCTCTAAAGGTAGTTGGCAACCATTCTTATCTAAAATGTATTTCCTCTTTCATTTAAATGGAGCTACTATTCTAGTGCCATACCAGGGAAATCTACAAATAATACAGAATACTGTCAGCCCTCCACATTCGCTAAGGTTAGGATCACATAATTGCACGGTGGAACCTAGAGACTCCTGGAAAGACATTATCTAGGAATATGTACATCTTCCAGCATGATTCTATGGGAAACTTCCAGGAGTCACACCAGAGTATTTAGAGATTTCTAGAGAGACCATTGTAATCAAATCCATGCATAATTATATCTGCCAAATTTAAACCTGCAAATGTGGACGGGTGACTGTATTTAAGGCACCATGTGCACACACATAACACACACATGTACGTATGACCCCGTGGAACATACATGTCTACTCTGCCCTGCCCCCTTATTTTCAATAGAAAAGCCAGGATTGGCATATCAAAACAAAGTATGTCGAAATTATGAATCAGGGGTGCTCATTAGGTAGCTCGGGAGCTACTAGTAGATCTTCGGCCCTCTTCCAGGTGATCTTCAGGCCTCACCAGCTAGATGGGGCGCTCCTGCCATGCGCGCGCGCACCCTGCACGCACACGTGCTCCTGCTGCTGGCTTCCACTCTCACGGTGCTTCTTTTGCCTGCGGGGCATTGCAGGAAGAAGAAAGCATGAGGCGGGGCCTATGGAGGGACCGCCCTGCCTCTCTCTCGTCCAGAAGCAGCTGTGCAGCCTCTGTTGCCGGCGAGACAGGCAGGGTGGAGCGCTCCCTCTGGATGCCCCGCCTCGTGCTTTCTCCTTCCTGCAATGCCCCGCAGGCGGAAAAAGCGCTGCGTGGGCGGAAAACAGGAGCATGCGCGGTGGCAAGAGCGCATGGCGGCGGGGGCAGGTAGATCTTTTGGGCTTGGTTGCTTTAAGAGTAGCTCGCATGCTGAAAAAGTGTGAGCACCCCTGTTATGAATGAAACATGTTAGCACCTGAGCCATTGCTGCTTGGAATTGAAGATGGAACAAAGATCTGATTCAGTTTAGTTTATGTGCTGCATTTTAATGGGTTTTTTAAAACTTCATACACTGTTTTATCAATTAAAAATACTGTACTTATTTTTACACTTTTATTCTTGACTTTATGCAGTTTTCATTGCTGTGAAGACAATAGCAGTAAAACCACTGGTGTAAAAAGCCACATTTCAGTTCACTACTCAAGCACTTTCTTTTGAGTAAGATGTTACATCAGAGTTGGGCAACTTGTGGTCCTTCAAATATTGCTGGACCAAACCTCCTATTAACGAGCACAGTCCATGGTGTGAAACTCTAGAAGATGTAGTAAATATGGAGGTCTTAGTCCATGTTAGAGAGTCTTTACAAGTTCAAGCACTCTTGGAGGATACTGATTATTTAGGAAAGGACCAGAAGAAGGAGGTTTGGTTCCGCTCCTTCCCAAATGCCCATCAGCACTCACAGCGATTTTTTTACAGTTATTTATAAATCAGATTAATATCAGTTTTCTGGGAAGGTCTTTTCCATAAGTTTCTTTTGTACAATTAATACTGCATTCCTGGGTCATCCCACAGAAATTATCCAAAATCACACTAAAGTGATATTTAAGATGCTAAGGGAACCAGGAGAAACAACAAAATGTTGCATTCTCCACATCTACTCTTTAATGTAAGTGATCATTCAGAGCAGATAAAGCAAACAAGGTTACTGTCCTGAAGTCTGGCCACCCCCCACCCCGATTTGAAAGACCTAAATAATCAGTATCCTGAAATACTCTTTTGTTTCTCCTGGTTCCCTTGGCATTTTAGACATCACTAGCTATAGTGTGATTTTGGATAATGTCTGTGGGATGACCCAGGAGTGCAGTATTAATTGTACAAAAGAAACTTATGGAAAAGACCTTACCAGCAAACTGATATTAATCTGATTTATAAATAACTGTAAGGAAATAACTTCGTTGTGAGTGCTGATGGGCATTTGGGAAGGAGTGGAGCATCTTCCAAACCTTCTTCTTTTGACTTTTACATTAACTCAAAGTGTTGTTGTAGTATTGTAGTAGCAGGATCAGACAAAATCTCAACACAGCCATAAATCCCAATGGGTTTCCTGAGCAAGTCAGTATTACTCAGTTTACCATAGCTCTTGACAATGCTGGGAGTGTAGAATAGAATGATCTCATGAACAATGCTTTGAACTCCTTCAAGAATAATCGTATAAAAATGTAGTAAATACATAAAATAAAAGCTTCCCTTTGTCCTTAAGCCATGAAGGTTTTTGACCCCTGATAAGAACTATTTATCATGCTACTTTAAGAGCACATATTCTGCATGTTAAGTAGTAAAGTCTTATGCAAAGTAAATATTTTGATAAATAGTGAGCATATAAATATAATTACTTTACAATATTATCACAATACCTGAATGAACAATGACTAGGTGACCTCATCTGCAATACATAAGAGAACTGGGAACAGTGGATAGTTAGTAGTATGTTTGAATAAATCCTTCTCTGGTATGTTACATATTTCGTTAACTTTGATTGGCTGCAGGTAATCCTGATTATTTGGGGTGTTACAACAACTGGGTTAAAAGTCTCAATTCCCATGATAGGTTAATTAGTTAAAGCTTTAGCTAATTAATTGGTAAGTGCTAAATCTTAATTATTGATGATAAGTTTTAAACAGTGAGGTTGCTCTTCCTCCTGCTGCTTATTTGTTCCCCGTTCATTGAGTAACCTGGGAAACAGAAAATAAAGCATTCAAGCTACTCTTTTCTTCTACATGACAGTTTCACAGTTTATCAAGTTTTTAAAATTCAGTCCATCTGGTAACATTCCCAGAAGACACTTCATGTTGGAATTTTGGTGGCATGCACATTTAAAAAGTGTAATCCATGTTTCAAAACTGTTAGATCAGTCAAAGACTAATTAATTATCTAAAAGTTAATCTGATGACTGCCCATGTTCAGTGAACAGTGAACATACAACACATCTGGCAGTTTTGAGAGTTTCATATTGCCTTTTCTTATCAGTGTTAGCTTGAAAGCTTATAGAGTCTCAGCAACTTAACTCTAGAATTTCATCTTAAATAGAAGTGATTTACACAATGCTACCCTTTCATCTTTGCAGGGATTGGCAGGTCAGCAGCAACAAATTCCCTGACATTTTAAACCAAAAATTTACCAGGGGCAGGTTCTTGTGATGTCATAAGGTGGTTCCCCATGCTGTCACAGGTGAGACTGAAATACACGACTAACACACAGCTAACTTCCCATTGCATTAGAGTGACTTTAAACTAACTGGCAGAATTGAGTGCCCTAGCTTTACAGCCACAAAAATCAAGCTTTCACTTCCATGGATGCCTAACACTGAGAATTGAAAAGGCACAGCAATTCTTTGAGTCCTCAGGAATCCATGTGAATATGGGTAAAATTCCTTGGATCTGGAGATCAAAAGGAACCTAGTTAGGCTTCAAGCCCATTAGTATGAGGAAAATGTGGAATACATTACAGGGTATCCTTGAGGATATTCAATCTAACATTTCACATGTCCACAAATTATTTCTTTGAACACTACCCTTTTTAGGATATGCTGCATTCAATCAGAACCTTTGTTAAAATGGAGTAACAGACATATCAAACAATGAATTGTTGTAAGGTTTATCCTGTTAAAATGCCAAAGGGAGGGGTGGGGGCGGATCCTGTATGAGGATCTCAGGCCAGAGATAAAACCTTATGTGCTGCCAAGAACTAAAAAACAAAAACATACCCATTCTTGTTAGCATTTCATATAGACATGTTAGAGAAACAAACAGGATATTGCAGAAGAGAGAAAGGATCAGAACAACAATGATGAGTAATACTGAGAGATCAAGAACAGTGAGAGACAATGAAGGTAATTTGCAAACCCTCGTCCGCAGTAAGTTTGGCTTTCAGTCATAATCATAAACTTTCACTCATGGAGGAGTATGATTGCCTTCCAAGTGTAGAGTCTTGGCGGTGGGTCCTCAAATGACTGCAGAGAGCTATTTTGGATTCACATATTATTTTGCAGTGAGGACGTACATTTCCAGATGGAAGACGGTCCCAACAAGGGTTTGCTTGACGCACCTTTCTCTTGATACATTTCTCCCTCTTTCTCTCTAATCGTGTCTCTTGAAAATCCACAGCACTGTTGACAATAATTGACTTCCTGTCAGAATGCTTGAGGGCCAGGGCTTCCTAGTTTTCGGTGTTTATGGCACATTTGTAAAGGTTAGCTTTAAGCCTATCTTTAAATCTCTTTTTCTGTCCACTGACATTCTGTTGTCCATTCTTGAGCTGAGAGTAAGTAACTGATTTGGGAGACAGTGATCAAGCATTCAGACAATGTGGCCAATCAAGCAAAGTTGATGGCATAGAATCATCGCTTCAATGCTAGTGGTCTTTGCTTCATCCAGAATGCTGACATTTCTCTGCCTGTTTTCCTAAGAGATTTGCAAGATTTTTCAGAGACAAAGCTGATGGAATCGTTCCAGAAGTTGAGAGTGATGTTTGTCAACGGTCCATGTTTCGTAGACATACAACAGAGTAGGAAGTACAATAAACAAGCACCTTGGTATCCCTACAGATATTCTTATCGTCAAACACTTTTTACTTCATTCAAAACAATGCTGCACTTGCAGAGATCAGACAGTGTTGTTTTTCAACATCGAGTTGTGGAAAGGTGGCTGCCCCAGTAATGGGAATTGCCAACATTTTCTAGTGTTGCACCATTAAGGTTTATTTCTGGCATTGCAAAGGGGTTTGTTGGTGCCTGCTGGTAGAGCTTTTGGTTTTCTTGATGTTCAGTGAGAGGCCAAGCTTTTCGTATGCTTTTGCAAAAGCCTTTAAAGTAGCGTGTAGATGTTCTTCTGAATGAGCACAGAGGCTGCATTACCCAGAGAGGGCCTGCAGTACCCAGAGTGCAAAGAAGAAATTATTTTAGATCCCTGGGAGTTAGAAATAATGTCTAAAACACCTTTGCCATTGATGCATAATAAATGCATGCACTACCACCTCTTGGTATAAATATAAATTAGGCAACTAGAAGCATAGGGAGATAAAGAAATTAAAGCATATTAAGCAAACCAGATAACTTTATAATTTTTCAAAATGAAAGTTTATACAAAGGATAAGGTAAGTCTGTGTTACAAATCTGCTTTAGATCCATACAAATGAAACCTAGCTATGAATCGTAGACATCCAGAATGGTGAGAGCTGAAAGAACCCAGCAGCCTCAAAACTAGATTTTTATCTTTGAAACATCTCTGAAGGACAAGTTTCAAGGATTCCACACCTATCTAATTAACAGCATAATTGCTGAACTATAATTTTAGTGCAAAATAATTGATTTCCACAAATGCTTACAGGGGGATCTTTTTAATGATCTCAAATGAAAAGAAAATCTCCACATGATTCTGCCAGCTGCACTTGGCCCCAATTATAAGTCAGAATGCAATCTGGGGAACTCTATTTCATTGGGACAAAGCCACTGCATGTGGAATAATCACTCCTGCTAACAAAGCATGGGCTTTCTTTTATGGTTGCTTTACTGTGATATCCAAACCCAACAATTTAAGAAATGGGAATGATCCCAAGCAGTCTTCTGATGCCTTTTGATTTCTGAACACTACATACTCTGCACTGAAATGTCTTAATTTCAATCCCATGGGCATGTATACCATTTAGAATAAAAAACCCCCCACAGATTCATGAAAATTTTCCACCTAATTTTCTAATGATGGCAACTTTAATATCAGCTTTTAAGAATGGACTTAAACAAGGTTTATGAATCCGTAATTGTGACCAAAATTGCAGTCACACCTGCCTGTTTCCACTTTCTACTTCTATTTCTGGGCCCTTGATAGTATATAAGTTTGCAAGTGCTCTCCTTAACGAAGTATGAATTTGCACATGTATTTCTCTGGTGGTTTTTCTCAACCAGGCAGTTATATATTTATATATAGCATGGGACATATGGATATGGTGTAGCAGAATGCATAGTTATGGCACCATGCATGCTTTATATTAAAAATTTTCAATGACATTATTATATATATTTATCAAGTGCTTCAACATCGCATTGAGGTTTTTATCTAATGTTACCGGAAGCAGATTTCAAACTACTGATATAAGTATACTCAACAGATATTCAAAAGGTACATAGAGCCTAAGTCTTCTGAATAAGGAAAATAACAGTACAAAATAGGTAATGCAACTGAAGCAGGAAAAATAGATCATGCAGTTCACTGCACCATAATGGGTAAAAGGAAATTAAAATCTGCTCATAGATAGTGTTTATTATAAACTGAGAAGAACAAGTGACCTTGTTCATGGCTCTCTGAAAATATATGTTCTGTGACTGGGACGGTCACAGCAAACAAAAACAACAAAGCCCAGCATATTGATGGAACATTATGACAAAATAATAACACCAGTAATCTTTGTATTAAAAAGCTACTTGTAAACATTTAATCACACTTTATCACTCACAATAAAGGAACAAAACATTAGAATAAAGTTGAACCCCTCATCATTGGCACGTCTTCTCTTGAAAAAGATGCAAAACAAGAACAGTTATAGAATAATGGTGCGCAACAGCCATATAATAAAGAGGCTATTGTACTAACCACTATTACAAGCTACATCTCCAATTCGGAAGACATAATAAGGATGATCTCTTCATTCAAACTTCACACATACACTACACATGCATTAGAAAGCTCTAAAACTATCTACAGTGCAGTACTTAGGGAAAAGCATTGCCTGGATTCCCAGAATTAGATGCTTGACCGAACAGTGTCAGTCAGTGGAAAATTCTGAAATTCCTGTCTGACGTTTATGTAACCCAGAAGTGTACAACAAATGGTTCCATGCAATGCGAGGAGCAGCCTCTGGTCCCCCTTTCATGTAGCCCCAAAATCACACCAAAATTCACCAACAAAACAAGGAAAGGCATTAGATCAGCAGAAAAAGCTACCATTTTGTGAAAACTGACTGGAAGACGTCTCAGTGACTCCTGTACCTGCCACTCTTGAGAACTCCTGGCATATTATAATGCCGACGAAAATATTTTACAGCTATTACCAAGCTTGGCCATGAGAAACAACAAATTCAAGCACCAAAAAGACCACAGCAGAAAAAGGAAAGCAGCAAACAGGGACAGCCAATAATAATTTCCTGGCACAGAAAAGCTGGCCTTTTACAAAAGGTCAGGACTATTCAGTTCACTGAAGAAATAAAATGATTATACAAAAAGAAAGACTGAATGGGAACCACAGAAGGACTGCTAAATGCCAGAATGCACTAGCCTGCAGCTCAACACAAATGTTGATACCCCAGCTGGATTTTAGGTACATTGCCCCATGTACCTGTTCTTTTCAGGTGTGCGTGTGTGTCTATCTATATATATAACCCACGGAAATAACAAAACCATAAATACACGTGGATGTGCTTAGACAAACACACATACACACACACACATAGAGGGAACCAATCCCAGCATCTCTGTGCAAATCCTTTCCATAAACAATGCCTAACTGAATTGAACTCTCTAACTGTACTAAAGGTAGACATGTATGTGGCTATTACAAGGGAATATATCTCTTTTTGTTGCATAAATGTTTGTCTGCACCATTTCTCATTCCTTCAACGTTACATGGCACAGCTGCCGTTGTACTGCAGGTACAACCTACTGTGAAGAAAGTCCCATTAAAAACAATGAATCTTATGTCCACATTAATGTGTGTGGGCTTGAAACCTCTTGAAGCCTGTGATTGCCTTTTGCAATATTTGTGGTGAAATGGGAAAGAAATGTTCAGTTGGCAGACTGAAAATACTGAAATATTACATACCTATACACTTAGTCATAATTCTTTAATATTCAAAAATCCCTAGAGACAATTAAGAACAATACTTTTAAAATGTGCTGATGTATATATCTGTGTATAAGTGTAGAAATGTTAGTCAAATAATCCAACGCCACCATCCCAAAAAACATGGGTTGATTTATGCAGAATGTTGGTAATAGTCAATGTAAATACGGTACCTTAACGCTCATCAAAAGGAACAAGTCATTTTTCTGAAAAGATTGGTGAAGACAAAAGC
This sequence comes from Anolis apletophallus, assembly GCA_030556195.1. Taxonomy (NCBI): domain Eukaryota; kingdom Metazoa; phylum Chordata; class Lepidosauria; order Squamata; family Anolidae; genus Anolis; species Anolis apletophallus. The sequence goes on from JARBWK010000002.1 coordinate 129,593,224, forward strand.
TGAGTTTATCCTGAGATAACCTAAAAGAAGCATCAATTATCATTCCACTCTCTCTCTCTGCCATAATGTTACTGCTAGGTAGAAAATGGTAGCAGCGGCAAGGGACAGTTGGTCCTGTGAGGTGGTGCTTTTGTTTCCCACTGAATCACCCTGGCTATATGGATGGGACATATCAAAATCTATTGTGTTGGGCCCAAAACCCGGTCTCAATGTGTACATGAGATTGGCTTACACACAAGTAAACACAGTATATTCATGAGAAGATATTCATAGGAAGATTTTATTTTAAAATATTATCATTTACACAATATTTAAGAACTCTTCCAGATATCCAAATAACAGTCAGTGCAAAAAGAACAAGATTTCTGCTAGGTCCTTTCCTTCATTCTTTCATTCTAAAATACAGTTAAACGATTATAAAACTTAACTATTTTCCTAAAGTGTTTGTTGAAATAACCTAATTTCTTTCAACATTCTGGCCCCAAACCAAGGCGCGCGCGCGCGTACACACACACACACACACACACACACACACACACACACACACAGCAAGAAGCTGCCCGCATGCTGATATGCATTTCTTTCTGCCAAATGGATGGATGGCACTGTCAACTTTGATAGAGCTGATCACCCTCGGGGCAAGAGGATACTCCCTAGAGGTTACAATGTATCACACAATTAAAGCTATGCCCTAAAATACTTACTTACCCTGGAAAAAATTCCATTGAATTCAGTGGGGCCTACTTTTAAATAGACTTACTTAAAATAGTACTGCATATGTCATGGATGATTTTTTCAAAACTTTAAAGCATAGCTTCTTTTTATTGCAATTTCCAGTGTGAGAGGTTATATCAGATTACAGAAAAACATTTAAACAAAGAATGACATTGAACATACAGACATATAGATTCTATGCAACTACATTGGATTCACAATTACATTGGTTAACAAACAAACAAAGGGTAATTACATTTACACTCACCATTCACACCACATGTACAGTACATGCATCCATCATCATGCAACCAAATATTATTACCACATCTTTTTCTCCCTCCTTGGAGAAGCCCCTGTTAGGCCAGACACTGCTTTCCTGCAGCCTGCCAACACATAGTTCCAAAACTTCCATAACGCCATAACTTCAAAATGACAAAACTTCTTCCCTAAAAACAATGCCAAGGACCAGATCTCTGTTTTCTATTCAGCAGAACCTGACTCCCTGCATAAAATCTAAGATTCCAAAGCACACTTCTTCCTTTTCCCTTGAGAAAGAAGTCCCAAAGTGTACAGCATCATGCTTTCCCATAGCAGATCTGACACTCTCTGAATACACCATCTCTGTCCTTCCCATGGAGCAGAGAGGCGGGTGAACCAGACTCCTCAGGTTGGTCACACTTTAACCATTATTAGACTGAGTCTTTTATAGAATATTCTGTTGATGTCATCCCAAAGTTGTAAATGAATGATAGACGTCTTCCATCCTGGCTCCGTCTCAATTTCCTGGCCAGATGTTGACTCTTCTTGATTGGTGTTGACAAACACAAGGCTTGTGTTGACTTCCTTCTTAACATAAGGAATGTTGCAAACATTTCTGTTATCACTGTCACAGTTCTTATCAATTCTCATTAGCAGGTTTTGATCACAGTTCCAGCAAGCAGGTAGTTAGTCATTGCAGGCCTTAATATTATACTGGTACTTCCAAAATTATTAACTCCAGCCACACATCCTTCCATTCATCCCCACACATCATATTAAATTAATATTTATCAAATCTGCGCATTGAATTTCTTGTAACACATATATCACAATTGCAAGTTTAGTTAAATTTGTGAAAGCTCCTGCCTATTAAATAAAATACTATGTAGCCTTTTCAACCATTTATGTTCGTAGATTCCCACAATTTTAATAAGACTAAGCCGGTCTTTACACTCAGCTCTTGTTAAATTGCTTCTACCCATTCCAACTTTATTCATCAATTGTAAAAGAAAATGGTGATTTCAGAGCCCCAAATGGTCTACTGTGACCAAGTAGAGATTCAAACCCTGGCCTCCAAAGTCATTGTCCAATGCTCAAACCATTACACCTCTCTGCCAGCAAGCATACCATCACAACTTATTCAATGGCAATGAAGACCACAGAAAAGTTGAATAAAAATTTGATTGCACTCTGCACATCCGTTCACTTGCATAAGAAGTGTGATCAAAGGTCTTGTCCCAAAACTAGGCCAAAAACCACATCAGGATGGATCCAAATTATTAGTATGAAACAAAGCTATCTGAAGAAACTACTTATTTATCGTCTGCTATCATCCTCTGCAGTCTCAAACATACCAACCAAACTAATTACAAGTTTCTAACAATATTAAAGATATTATGTTCTTAAAAGAAATATCTTACAAATCTTGCTATTATTACAGCTTTAAATAGTCAAATATGCATGGCTAGTATCCATATGTTGTGAGGAAACATTAACATTTTTATTCTCATAAATGTTATTTTAGGCAGATTATTAAGGAGAGGGAGTAAAGAAAGAAAGAACACTATAAAACATGATTTTTGTAAAATTCTACTTGCTACATTAAACATAAAAATCCCAGCATTTTAATAAGATTTAAGAATCAGACTATTGTTAATGTCATGTAAAAAAGCAGCTTTTGTGCTATAATGATAAAACATGATCAAAGAACAAATTACGGCCTCCAGCTAAGATAATAATGGGAGGTAAGTAAGTCTCTGAATGACATTTTGTCTTCTTCTGGATACCTGACCAATGGGATTCAATCGACAAACTGCCTTAATAATTTCTCTTGAGCCTCAATCATCATACATTACTTTTCATATAATCATTTTGCCCCAGGTTTCAAAAATTAGTTTTCCAGTGAGAAATATCACAACCTTGGAGGCACTTGATACAGGTCTGGTAAAAAAGGTTAATTGTGCACTCTCATGGGATCACTGGCATCATTTATGAATGCCATTTGACAGGCAAATTTCATCTTATTTTTCCTTTCCATTTTAATCCTCTGTGTTGAACAGTTTTATTTTAGTTTTCATCGTGAATACTGCCTACAGGGTAAGATTTCAAAGAAAAATTCTTATTCCAGGTTATGCTTTGGTTTCAGCAACTAAGGAAGCGTGCTGACTCAATGTAGTCTTTTAGTTCTCCCCTCTCTTAATTTCAAACATCTATTTAAGCAACAAAAGGAAAGAATGGTATTGGTCTCTGCGATTCCAGAATGAATAAGTAATCTTGCAAACAAAAACTGAGAAACTAGTGGAAATAACAACCACAAAGTTCAGAGATACATCATTTAATTAATTTTCATGTACATATAAATGCAGAAAGGTGATTAGTTTGATCTATAGAGATTTGGCATCTTATTTAGAAGTACCATATATACTCGAATATAGGCCGTGTGTTTCAGCCCTTTTCTAAGGCTGAAAAAGCCTCCCTCAGCTTATGTTCGAGTCAAGCTATAAGTTGCTGCGGGATCGGAGGCTGAAAGAAAAGGCTCTGGCTCCGAGGCCGGCTGAGTACCATGCCGGTGCCTCCTCCACCCCCGGCCCCCTTCCTCAGAAAGGAGGCAAACCTGCAGCAGAGTTTGTTCTTGTTCCCCAAGAACAAGCCGGGAAGGAGGAGAGGGAGACAAGACACTGAGCATTAGAGTTACTTCTGGTTCTTATTTTTGGCTCATTGCCTAATAATAATAATAATACACTTTATTTATATTCCGCTCTTCTCACCCCGAAAGAGGAGATTACAGGTACACACACTTAGCAGACATTCCTTGCCATTTCCACATACACACATATAGATGAACAGAGGCAAACTCTGGCCACCAGGGGGAGCTGACACGCTCCTCATCTCTCAGCATTCCCAGCGTCCCTTGTTGTTCCTTCCGCATTCCTCAGCGTTCCTGGAGTTCTTTAATGGCCTCATAATTCCGTTAAAATTTGCCTCCCCACTTAATGTGGTGCCTTTATCTCCTACTTGACAGATGCAACTGTCTTTCGGGCTGCAAAGGTCGGCAGCAGGCTACACTTAAAGGCCAAGCACCCACCTCGACCCAGGCAGACCTCAAACTCATGACCTATTGGTCAGTGAGATCTTATGCAGCTGACACTTGGCCAGCTGTGCCACATTCCCAGTGCTAGGTAGGTACTTAAAAAAACTCATAGCCAAACAATGATTCCAGAAGCCTTTCCCTTTTTAGGTCTATGTGTTAATGGAAAATGTTTCTCAGCTGGAGAAATTGTTATCATACCACTCTTTACAAAAATAGCATCTATGTGTTTTGCTAAATCATTACATTACTTTGAAACATAATGTACAAAGAAAGGAAATAAGGAATGGGGTAATGGGAAATACAGGGATTTGGACAACAGACAGAAAAGAGACTTCAGTGACAAGAATTCATGCAGGTTGATAGATGGATAAAGGCAATGTGGGAAGACTATACAGAGGAATTTTGACACTGCAGGGTGTTCAGCTTAGAGGCAAAATGTGGGCAGTAGTATTGGAAGGTATGGTGGGCTTCTATAACAAACAGAAGGCATTTTTGGTAACTCTCATTCCTTCCACTGAAATGCCTCCATCCAAACGGTTAGAAGTTCTGTCCCCAAAACTGTAGGTGTAGGCCCTGTGAAACAAGCTTGGCAGTGACTTTGTTTGGATAGCCTTTTGAGGGTATTTTAACATTTATTTCTGCAACAAGTGTTTAAAATATAACCAGAAAGGCCATCAAAATAGTATTTTAAAGAAATCATAGGAATATGCAACGTGAAATTATTCTTTTTGTAAATCAAAAACCTTGTCAGAAAACATGAACACTCTCAAATGTTTTCTTTTTAATGAGTGGCAATTAGTCCTGATAATTCTGCAAATCCATTTAATTTCTTCTTATTGTTGCCTTTTCTTTGTACAGAAGCAGCAGCAGGAAAAAAATAAACAAAAACTAGGACTTTCAGAGCACAGTGACAAGTATATCAAATAACTACCCTTTCATATTCTTCCCCAAGTCATAATACATCACCATTCATTAATGGACAACACATTCGCAATAAGCTTTTGGAAAGTGCATCGCTCAGCGAACCATTTCAAGTCTAATCACAACACATTAGGAATGCCACTTACTGCCTTACACACATTAATGCAAGTACTTGTTACTCATCTTGAAGAACACTTTACAAATGTGGAGAGAAAGCTGGAATTGACTTTCAATATTTCAACCTCAATGGAAGGAAGGATTAACCATTATTACAAACATACTGTTCCATAAGTGTAAGGTCACTGCTATGGTGAAAGCAAACAGGATGCTTGAAGAATTTCATTTTGACGTATTTAAATAAGAATTCTTATCCAGGTTGCTTGTTTGTGTGGAAAATGAGAAAGAAAAACTTTATTAATGCACACGAGAGCAGGTTATTGATTTATTTATTCAATTCATACCCTGTTTTCCTCCCATGAAGAGTCCCAAAGCAGTTTACAAAAATAAAAAAACTTTGCAACATTGTAACACAAAAGTTAAAAACAACAATACAGGCGTTAAAGAAGTAGATGGTTCCTTGGACATTATTTCTTTCACAGAAAGTTTGCTTCCAGAGACAAAAATAATATGGAAAGAAGCACCACAAAACTAACACATTATATGGAATTATCAGGCAATCTAAGCCTTGTATAACTAAAAGAAATATGTTTTGAATGTTCTAGAGACCACTCAAAAGCTTCTTGCCAAAATGCATTCAGGGCCAAACTTTTAGATCTGTGTTTAACATGTTAGGTACCTGGTGAAAACAGGCTTATATTCATTCATCTTTTTTCTCTGTTTTGTTTTTTATTCATGCTCAGTAAAGGATATGAGAGACAGATGAACACACAGCTTTGGCAGGATAGGCTAGAGCAGAATGCCATCCATTTCTTGTTCAACTTCCCGTTGCATTGTTTACTGCATACATACTGCAGGAACTTGCCCCTGGATATGTGTTCCTCCACCCCAATCCTCCAATGCAAATGATACTACAATATATCCCATAAAACAAGAAGAAAAGGAAAGTCCGAGGAGGGCAAAAGAAGACATAGAACCTGGCTAAACTGTAGGAAACAAAGGGTGGTAATAAATGGACATTTCTCTGGGTGGAAAGAGGTGAGAAGTGGCGTACCCCAAGGTTCAGTTTTGGGTCCGTTACTTTTTAATTTATTCATTAATGATCTGGATGTAGGAGTGAATTCTGAGGTAGCAAAGTTTGCAGACGACACTAAATTGTTCAGGGTAGTTAAAAATGAAACTGATTGTAAAGAGCTCCAGAAAGATCTCTCGAAATTGAGTGAATGGGCAACAAAGTGGCAAATGCATTTTAACCTAAACAAGTGTAAAGTCATGCACATCGGGGCAAAGAACCCCAAATACACTTATCAACTGATGGGATCAAAGCTTTCTGAGACAAACCAGGAAAGGGATCTTGGGGTTTTGGTGGACAGCTCAATGAAGATGTCAACCCAGTGCGCTGCAGCAGTGAAAAAAGCAAATTCTATGCTTGGCATGATCAGGAAGGGAATCGAAAATAGGTCAGCAAATGTTGTATTGCCTCTCTACAAATCTATGGTGAGGCCACATCTGGAGTACTGTGTACAATTCTGGTCACCGCACCTCAAGAAGGATATAACGGAACTGGAAAAGGTACAAAGAAGGGCAACAAAAATGATCCAAGGGATGGAGCAGCTCCTTATGAAATCAGGTTGCAACACCTTGGTCTTTTCAGCCTTGAAAGACGGCGTTTAAGAGGTGACTTGATCGAAGTGTATAAAATCATGCATGGGATAGATAAGGTGAATAAAGAAAAATATTTTCTCTGTCACACAACACTAGGACTAGGGGGCACTCCCTAAAGCTCCAAGGTAGGAAAGTTAGGACAAATAAAGGGAAATATTTCTTCACCCAGAGGGTCATTGAGTTATGGAATTCACTTCCAGAAGAGGTTGTGACAGCGGTCAGCCTGGACAGCTTCAAGGCAGGATTAGACAGATTCATGGATACCAAGGGAATCAGTAGTTACTGAAATGGACATCCAAGTGCCACCTCTGTGTTGATGGAGGCAGGCAGGATTTTCCCCGGGTACTGGTTGTGGGGGTCGGGAGCAGGTGAGGGTTTTGCCCTCCTTTCTGCTAGAGATCCCCGTGTACAACTAGTGGGCCACTGTGTGACACAGAATGCTGGACTAGATGGGCTGAGGCCCGATTCAGCATGGCTCTTCTTATGTTCTTATGTTCTCATCACATTGAGGTCCTCAAGCCAAGGGAAAGATATCCACTGTCATATATCCATGGGGCAGTAGGGCAAATCTGGTGAGCAGTGGGGCAAGCCTGGTGGACAGTGAGGAAACTGTTGCCCCACACTCCACATTGCCCCCTTCCCCATCCCATGGGGGAAACTGTCATTAACAGGGTTTCCCTTGGGGTGTAGCACCCATGGGCCCGTTCGTGCCAATGGGAGGGGGTGAGGCGCCGGGGTCCCGATGCCATTAGGGACCCGCACATGCTGAAGTGGACTCGGAGGACGAGTTGGAAGGCCCAGAGCAAGATTGGTCAGCAGTGCCTTTGCCCAGTTCACCTGTAGAGAGTTTAGCATGGGACCTCGAGTGGGAGCATTCTCCCGGGGAAGGAGCGGACCAGGTGGAGATGGGAGGCAGCGAAGCAGATAGCGGAGATAGTTATGAATTCCCAAACGGCCGAGGTTCCCAGGAGCTGGCCGAGCAGCAGATGGAGGCCAGCGGCTGGGAAAGTTCGGGGGAGGCTGCTTCTCAAGGAGATAGCGATACTGGGCTGGAAGAGCGGGGCCGTTCCCATAACAGACGCAGGGACATAGAGCAGGGCAGGAGGAGCTGGCATCTGTCCCTAGACCGTCACCGTTCGGAAAGTAGAGACTGGAGACGCCGGGCCCTAGATCGTCGAGGGGCCCGGCCGAAGGATTAAGAACGGCCCCGTGGGAACTGATCCTCAGTTCTCCGGCCACGTCTGATCTGAAGGACGTGAAAGCGGAGTGAATCTTGGAGCCTGGTTTGGCTCGCCTTGGACCAAGACCTTGCCTTGTTATTGATTCGCATTGCTGCGAATACACTGCTTTGATCCGAGTCAATCTGGAAACTTTGCCAAGCTTTTGCCACGTTTGCTTATGGAACTATCTTTTGGAACTTTGCTTTCTTAATTGGACTACAGCTTTGCTGATTGCTATATTCTTTGATCTCTTTAAGAGAATTGCTTTTCGGACTTTTTATATTCAATAAAAACTAGTTAGCCTTTGCTACGTCTCCGTGTGTGTTAAAGGGGCAGTACTAAGTCGGCGATTGTGACAGTTGGCCGGAGAACTCCTCGAACCCCTTTTTTGCACCACGGGACGTACCAGGAACCGCCGGTTGCGTACCAAGGCTCCCATTGTCTCCACGGCCGCCATGGCGAACTTGACGGATCAGCAAGTGGTGGAGTTGCAGCAGGAGGTGGCGGAGCTGCGAACCCGAGCGGGGCGGCACCCGTCGGTGAATGCCCCGGCTCGTTTCAATGGACATCCGGCGGCGGTGGAAGTTTTCATTGCCCAGGTTCGGATGTACCTGGAGTTGCGGCCCAATGAGTTTGCCACCCCTCGAGCCCAGGTGGGGTTCGTGTTCAACTGTATGGAAGGGATGGCAGCGACGTGGGCAACTCCCTTCTCAATGCCGCGTCTCCTCATATGGCGACTTTGGACGCTTTCCTAGATGCAATCCGGGCGGCGACCTGGGACCCCCGTCCACGAGGACCTGGCGGAACGGGATTTAGCACGGCTGACCATGAAGGACATAACATTGTCTCAGTATATTTCCCGTTTCCGAGTATTGGCGAGCCAGACCAAGTGGGAAGGGCCACCCTTGCGCTACACGTATCTAGCGGGACTCTCGCCCGAGCTTCAGCAACAGATGTTACTATTGCCCCGGCCGGCCGACCTGGAGGAGGCCATCGCCTTGAGTTTGCGGGCGGAGGCGGCCGCGCAATACAAGAGAAGGTGGGGGGGCCGGCACGCCCGAGAAACCACCGACCAAGCGGGAGGCCGGGACCGGCCAATTTGTGCCCCGCCAGATCCCTGCCCCCACCCCTTTTGTGGATGACTCTGAACCGATGCAACTGGGTACGGTGCGGCCCAAAGTAGATGCCGCCGAGAAGGCTCGGCGTCAAAGACTCAACCTTTGTTGGTACTGCGGGGGCCCGGGTCATTTTTCTCGTGATTGCCCCCAGAAACCGCGGGGAAGACTCCTCGGGCCTCTGCAGCGGTGGCCGGCCCTCCGGAGCCTGAGGAAGCCCTCCAGGCGGCGGGGGAAGGGTGCGGCCGAGTGTAAGAGGGTTCGCTCACTCGGCCGACGTCGCTAACCTTCCCCCTGAACCCAAGACTGGACAATTGTTCCTTGTCATGGTCAGCTTGTGGTCGCCCGAGAAGGGGCCGATGATGGTCCATGCCATGATTGACTCGGGAGCGACCAACAACTTCATTGATGCAGACTATGCCAAGTCTGCGGGATTAAAATTTCTTGACCTCCAAGAGCCCAAGGGTGTCCAGACCATCGATGGGAGAGTTCTGAAAACGGGGGCTGTAACTCAGTATACAGCCCCTACCAGGATGTGGACTAGCTCCCACAAAGAGGACATTTCTTTTCTAGTGACCAAGCTCCCGGATTTCCCCATTGTCCTGGGCATTGTGTGGCTCGCGCTCCACGACCCCCAGATCTCCTGGGCTAAGAGACAGTTGATTTTTTCTTCGGACCATTGCCAGGGCCACTGCATGACGGCTCGGGCGTGCATGGCCCAAGAAGTGGAGAATGTGGTCACCCTGCCCAAGAAGTATGCCGGCTTTTGGGATGTTTTCAGTGAAAAGGAGGCTGAACGCTTGCCTCCGCACCGGCCCTACGACTGTGCCATTGACTTGCAGCCAGGGGCCCCAATTCCGCGGGGGCGCCTCTACCCTCTCTCGGACCCGGAGCAACAGGCTCTCCGAGACTTCCTGGATGAGAACCTGCGGAAGGGGTTCATTCGGCCCTCCCAATCCCCGGCCGGGGCTCCGATTCTTTTCGTCAAGAAGAAATCGGGGGAGTTGCGGCTTTGCAATGACTATAGAGAACTCAATAAGATCACGATCCGGAACCGATATCCCCTGCCCTTGATCCCCGAGCTCTTGGAGCGGATGCGGGGAGCTAAGGTGTTCACTAAACTGGACCTGAGGGGGGCGTACAACCTTGTCCGGATCCGCCAGGGTGATGAATGGAAGACGGCTTTCCAGACCAAGTGGGGCAGTTTCGAATACTTGGTGATGGGATTCGGGTTGTGCAACGCCCCTGCCTGTTTCCAACACTTCATGAATGACATTTTCCGAGACCTGTTGGACCGCTATCTGGCGGTCTACCTGGATGACCTGCTGATTTTTTCTCCGGACCAGGCGACCCATGACCGCCATGTCAAGGAGGTCCTCCAGAGACTCAGAGCTCACGGGCTCTATGCTAAGCTGGAGAAATGTGCGTTTGATCTGCGTGAGGTGGACTTTCTGGGGTACCGCATCTCTCCTACGGGCATTGCCATGGATGACACCAAGGTCCAAGCCGTAGTTGACTGGGCGGCCCCCGCCAGCAAAAAAAAAAGACATTCAACGATTCCTGGGCTTCGCCAACTACTACCGAAAGTTCATTCCTGACTTTGCCAAGTGGGCTGATCCGATCACCCAGTGTTTGCGGGGAAAGGTGCCGTTCGGTGGACGCCGGAGGCGGATGTGGGTTCCGCAAGTTGAAGCAGCTGTTCACCACTCAGCCGCTTTTGCAGCACCCCAACCCCCGCACCCCTTTCATCGTCCAGGCCGACGCTTCGGATGTGGCGGTGGGAGCGATCCTGCTACAGCCTCAGGGTACGGATTTGTTGCCCTGTGCCTACTATTCCCGGCAGCTGACGGCTCCGGAAAAGAACTATACCATTTGGGAGAAGGAACTTTTGGCCATCAAGGTGGCCTTCGAAGTCTGGAGACACCTGCTTGAAGGGGCCAAGTTCCCGGTGGAGGTTCACACCGACCACCGGAACTTGGAGCATCTGAAGTCACAGCGCAAATTGAACCAGAGGCAACAGAGATGGTCCCTGTTCTTTGAGCGATTCAATTTCCGCATTCACTATGTGACCCCAAGCAGACCAAGCAAGCTGATGCCCTGTCCCGGAAGCCGGAGTATGTCCGCGGAGGGGAGGTCCTCTCTGAGCAGCCTCTGCTCAAAGCGGAGAACTTTGCAGCCGCCCGGACGGCCCCCGCGCCGGCTCCGGCGGCCCCGCCTGGCCCCGTGGATAAGCGACCGTTGAGTGTGCGGGTCCAGGCCCGCCAACGGGAAGACCCTTGGGTGCGCGAGCAGCTGTCCAAGGGGGTGCAGGCTCCGTTTCAGGTGCGGAACGGGGTGCTCTATCATCGGGACTCTGTTTATGTTTCCAACGGCCCTGAGCGGGGGGACATTCTCAAGCTTTGCCACGACTCTAAGGCGGCGGGCCATTTGGGCTCTTCAAGTCGCTGCAGCTGGTCCTACGGGCTTTTTGGTGGCTTAAAGTGCGGAGGGCTGTGGAGGACTATGGGATCCTGCCCTGTGTGCCACCGGGCTAAGAACCAGGGGGCAAGCCGGCTGGTTTGCTCCAGCCCCTTCCGACTCCCTCCGCTCCCTGGAAGATGATTTCGGCTGATTTCATCACCGACCTCCCCAAGTCCAAGGGATTCACCACGATACTGGTCGTGGTGGACTGTTTCACCAAGATGGGACACTTCATCCCCTGTATGGGGGTGCCTACTGCCAAGGAGACTGCTGATATGTTTGTGCAACATGTGTTTCGGCTGCATGGACTTCCACAGAGCCTGGTGACGGACGGGGCACCCAATTCACTTCCCAGTTCTGGAAGGCTGTCCAGAAGCTGCTGGGGATTGATGTGCGGATGTCCACGGCTCACCACCCGCAGACCGATGGGCAAACCGAACGGGTTAATGCCACTTTGGAGCAGTACCTGCGCTGCTATGTCAACTATCAGCAAACCAACTGGGCGTCCTTGTTGTCTTTGGCAGAGTTTGCTTACAACAATGCGACGCAGGAATCCATCAAAGAGACTCCTTTCTTTGCCAACTATGGACACCACCCTCGGTTCTACCCTCCGGTGGACCCGTCTGGGGACGTTTCGGAGGCTAAGGATTGGCTCCAGGAGCTCACTGCGCTTCAAGACTTGCTACGTACTCAATTGGATCAGGCGAAGGCCGACTACAAGCGGATGGCTGATCGGCGGCGCCAGGAGGGTCCTGCGATTCTGGTGGGGATAAAGTTTGGCTGTCCACCAAGAATCTGCCCACGCACCGCCCCAGCCGCAAGTTGGATGCCCGGTTTTGGGGCCATACAAAGTTTTGGAGCGGGTGGGGCCTGTTTCCTTCAAGCTCCAGCTCCCTGCGGACATGAAACTCCACCCGGTGTTTCATCGCTCCTTGCTCCGCCCGGCGAAGGGGGTGCGGCCTGATGTGACGCAGCCGCCTCCTCCCCCTGTGATGCGGGAGGCGGGGAGGAGGTCGAAGTGCAGGACATTTTGGATGCTCGCATCCGGTACCGGAAGTTGGAGTATTTCATTGACTGGAAAGGTTTTGGCCCGGAAGAGCGTGCTTGGGTCAAGGCTCGAGATGTCCACGCGCCGGAGTTGGTGGCCCGTTTCCACCGCAAGTATCCTGACAAGCCCAAGCCCCGGGGGCGGCCCAGGGGGGGCCCTGAGGGGGGATAGTGTAGCACCCATGGGCCCGTTCGTGCCAATGGGAGGGGGTGAGGCGCCGGGGGTCCCGATGCCATTAGGACCCGCACATGCTGAAGTGGACTCGGAGGACGAGTTGGAAGGCCCAGAGCAAGATTGGTCAGCAGTGCCTTTGCCCAGTTCACCTGTAGAGAGTTTAGCATGGGACCTCGAGTGGGAGCATTCTCCCGGGGAAGGAGCGGACCAGGTGGAGATGGGAGGCAGCGAAGCAGATAGCGGAGATAGTTATGAATTCCCAAACGGCCGAGGTTCCCAGGAGCTGGCCGAGCAGCAGATGGAGGCCAGCGGCTGGGAAAGTGCGGGGGAGGCTGCTTCTCAAGGAGATAGCGATACTGGGCTGGAAGAGCGGGGCCGTTCCCATAACAGACGCAGGGACATAGAGCAGGGCAGGAGGAGCTGGCATCTGTCCCTAGACCGTCACCGTTCGGAAAGTAGAGACTGGAGACGCCGGGCCCTAGATCGTCGAGGGCCCGGCGAAGGATTAAGAACGGCCCCGTGGGAACTGATCCTCAGTTCTCCGGCCACGTCTGATCTGAAGGACGTGAAAGCGGAGTGAATCTTGGAGCCTGGTTTGGCTCGCCTTGGACCAAGACCTTGCCTTGTTATTGATTCGCATTGCTGCGAATACACTGCTTTGATCCGGAGTCAATCTGGAAACTTTGCCAAGCTTTTGCCACGTTTGCTTATGGAACTATCTTTTGGAACTTTGCTTTCTTAATTGGACTACAGCTTTGCTGATTGCTATATTCTTTGATCTCTTTAAGAGAATTGCTTTTCGGACTTTTTATATTCAATAAAAACTAGTTAGCCTTTGCTACGTCTCCGTGTGTGTGTTAAAGGGGCAGTACTAAGTCGGCGATTGTGACACTGACTGGTATCGCTGTCTCCAACACATTATTTTCCTGATATTGCACTATTGCTAAAATGATGTAAAAATTCACAGATGGGCTGCTCTGATACAGAAAGATGAATCCTTTGCAAGCTTGAATGAAAAAGCCCCCACTTTTCCCATTGAACATAATAAACAAACAAGTACATCAACAAATAGATGATGAACACATCTGATTAATTAAACAACACAGACCTATCATCTATGATGTTGAAAGAAGGCTGTGCTTGATTATCTTATACATTGTGGAATTATCAAATTAATTGAAGTAATTCTATAACTAAATCATATGCACTCCATAGCAGTTTGAGTAGCATTTGGTTTTCCAGTCAATCAAGGACTGTATTACACAAGAGGCTGGCAAAGTGGAATTTCAGTGGGATAATATCCTTCTTGATCATACTTGTCGCACAATGCCATGGCCATCGGCTGCTGCTTTGTATTCCATCCATTAATGTAACACACCTTTTCATTTATGAGTAAAACCTATCAATGGCTCTTGATACCAGTGCTTTTCCATTCCTGATTTCTGTGCAGTAGGCACTTCTAATGCAGTTACCAAATGCCATCACACATGGAGCATCAGTGCGCAAAATAAGATGAGCCCCCTTTGCTATTGTCAAGTAGACTGATTTCCTCCCACCTCCCTTCCTTTTCTTTTTTAAAAAGTTGCAATGGTAAAATTATGGTAAAAATAAAAATAAATGAAATACAAACTAAGTAGTACATAGGGCATGAAGGCAGGTTTTTGGAGGCTGTGTGAAAAGCTGATTGCCAAAGAAGATTGCCAAAGAAGTTATGTTATGTTAAAGAAGTATGACAATGAATGTCTAAAACCGGTATGTTTCCATTATTTACACTAACATGATTGCAGCAAGAAAACAGGCTATGATAATGTCTCAAGAGGAAAACGACTTCCTTTTGGTTTCTGAAATCCACTCCCTACCATGCAACTGGGCTTTTAAAGCTACGTATCTCTGGTGTCTAGACAGCTTTTGTACATATTCATCTCCAAGCCCAACAAATGCCATTCATTTCGAGACTACATTCCAGCCTGCCGGCTCCAATGTTGTAGGTTCTCAAAGCGCTACCCCATCCCACGCAATCATTTCTCAGATATCAAAAATTTGGATTATCGGTGAATTCTTGCCCTAAGAGAAATTTCATGCTCATCTCCTTGATTTGATCCATGCAGGCTGAGATGCTCCTATGAACTGTACTTGTTTAATAGGGATTGAGATGAAGATTCTGTCTTTTAGGCCCGTTATTGTATTCTGTGTAAGCATTACATTGTATTATTAAATAACTTTGATTAATCACTTGAAACCCTTTTTTTATTTTCCCCCATGTAAAGTAATTGTGTGACTACAAAGGTAAATCAAGGAACAATACTGAATGCATGACTCTCAAATTTCTACCCTTTTGACTGACAGCCTGAACGACAGAAACTTAGCAAAAAAAACTAACCAAAGGAAAGTTGAATAAAACTGGTTCGATGTTGAGAATGATTTCCTTATACATTTTTATTACTGTTTTCAATGTTTCTGTCTGCATAAGACACAGATATCTGAACCAGTAATTGCCTCAGCTGTGCAAGAAACTGTAGTGTTGCCTCAGGCTGTAATACCTAGGGTAAAACCGTTTCATGATTAAAACTCAATCCACACTTCAGTTTTGCTAGTAAATAAGCATTTATGCATATACCGGTGTGCCTATTAGGCAAAAGTACTCTTCAATATTTTTCTATCAGCTTTCATGACAATAGGCCAGCATCTTCAGCTATCTACAATCAAGCTAGTATTGCCTCATGCTATCCCTTCCTTCTTTTTACAAGTCATTCAAGGATCATGGGTTCATAGTAAACAATTGTGATGCTTCAGAGATTGCAGATCTGTCAGCTATAAAAAGACTGCATCAAATGTGGCCTTCATATGGCACTTCTACATGGATTGATTCTAGATGAGGCTTTTATAGAGTTCTACATTATTTTTTTCTTTTGTCATTTTCCCTCATTTCTTGAAATACACAGCCTTTGAAGCCCATGATACTGTTCCTTATTGTTAATGGCCTTAATATTTACTATATTCACTTAAATGTTTTAATATTTAAAAAGTAAGTCCTCAAAAAGACATGTACATTCACTGCCTGCTAGACTTAGGAGTCTCAAGACCCACAAAGCACTATAAAAGGTTTTCCTATCAGTCTTAAGTCCAAAAACATTCTGATCAGCCATGAATGGGTTCAGAACAGATCCACCATTTGTGCAC
Source organism: Anolis apletophallus (assembly GCA_030556195.1). Taxonomy (NCBI): domain Eukaryota; kingdom Metazoa; phylum Chordata; class Lepidosauria; order Squamata; family Anolidae; genus Anolis; species Anolis apletophallus. The sequence continues at coordinate 129,609,190 of JARBWK010000002.1, forward strand.
ATTTGCAGGTGACTGTTCAAAAACCCCACACTTCATCCATTTTTATTTTCTTAAGTTTATTTTAAAGGGTCAATGTATGTGTTGTTCCTTTGTATTAAAGCTGCTATGTATAGGCAGTCTATAAAGTACAAACCAAAACTTGTAATGGTCAATCATAAAAATTACTCGCTTCTTATGTTCAATCCCCTTTCTATTCAGAGATAATGGATGTCTTTCATAATAAATGTCTCCCAGTACTTCAAAATTTTTACACAACAACACACTAGCAGAAGCGACACTCATTACGTTTCCCAACCATGTAAAGAGGTAGTCTTCTTGCCAGCCTTTACTATCTATGATAGGCAAAAATAATCCATTTGATATAGGCTTTCAGATTACGTCAATTTACTAATCCTTTTTTCTGTTTTTACACATTTTTTCTATAAAATATATTTCAAATAATCTAGTTTGCTCCCTAAATGTCATTAATAACTTCATATTTATACTGTTCAACCTCTGTAAGCAGTAAACAGTGGCCCACAGATTATCTGGGGGACGTCTCTGTAGTCTGAAAGGTCGTTGTGGGGAGGAGCTGTTATTTTCCCTCCTTGATTGTTAGTATTCATCCTAAAGCCCATGGAATTTCTTTGCTGGTCTCAGGGAAGATAGCCAGTCAGTGGGCTGAGTGTTTGATGAGAGGGTGGGCTCTTCCCAGATTGATATTACTTGGGAGAACTTTCATTCAAGTCCACCTGAGTGATATACAAGTGGTCCTTTTGGAAGCCCTTCACATTTTCCTGGAGTTTGCCTCCTTCTGACATTCTGTTGTCTTTGAATGCGAGCTAGCTTGACCCTGTAGTACTAGGTAATTGTCTTTCACATGTTTGTTTTGCATTCTTTTCATTTTGTCCTTTGTTACAACTGAGGTATCACGCCACGGAATCAAAACCAGTTTTGAGGAGTCAGGGGATGTAAGCCCAACACTACCTATTCAGGGTATCTATAAGATTATCCACAACTTTGGGTTGTTGGTTTGCTTCACCTCCTGTTCTTATACAGTGATATGAACCTAGACAGTATCTCAGCTGGTACTTCTTTATTGCCCCACCCAACAGAAGGAGAGAGAGATGGAGAGAATCAAGAACTCTAACATTCCTGAAAATTTGTGATCTGAAAGCATCATGAATTTTAACATGATAAAAATCAATTATACAATGTAACTTCTAAACTGTTAATTCAATGTGATTTGTTGAACACTTGGAAATAGATATTAAACTCAGCAATTCAAGAACAGAATTCTGTGTAATGCATTTTTGTGTAGCCTAGCAATATCAAAGAGGTGTACAAAAGATGACATTTTCTGTTATAAATTAGATAGCTATTTTGCCCCTGATCTGCAGGCAGTGCTTACAAAAAGCTTAGCATAGGAATGTAGAAAATAAGCCAACACAGCGAAGTGTCAGTTACACTTATGTTCTCCCAAACACACACGCAAATACACACACATAGTCTATGTGTATTACAGATTTTGTTTTGCAACTAAATTTTTCCCCATGAGTATAAACTTGTAGAAATATAGATCTGAGCATATAATGCAGTATTTTCTCAAAAGTAGCACAGTGTAGATCATGCTTGCTGTGGCCAGAACTTGGAAAAGTTACTTTTTAAACCTAAAACTTTCAGACCCCCACCCCAGCCATGTTGATGGCACTTACAGTTCAAATAAAAGTAAGTTTTCCAACTTAAGTTTCCAAAATAGCTTTCAAAAAAAAAGAGAAACCATAAGGAACTATTATATATGTTAAATATGTTTCTAGGTGTAGAGCTCTTTTCAAAAAATATGGAAACAAGACTATTTTTAGAAGTATAACCTTAAAAATATTTTTTGAGTCAAGCAATTTTAAAATATAGAGTCAGCATGAAAATATCACAGATTATATAGTTTGCAAAATGTATTACTATGACCACAGTTCTTTCTAGATAGTGAATGCTTTCTCAAGATAAGGCGATTGTCAATTGCATTCATAAAGATATTAAGGATTGGACTCCAACTAACTCAAGGAAAGGTTTTTTTAAAGAAAGAAAGAAAGAAAGAAAGAAAGAAAGAAAGAAAGAAAGAAAGAAAGAAAGAAAGAAATTACACCACACAGAACACATATACTTTAACTGGACCATAAATTGGACATCAAAACAAGGCTGAAAATCTTAGAAATGAAAATTAACTCACCACAATATTTCATTTATGTCAAAGAAAGTATTTTCAGAATTTTACAGTTTAAGTACAATACAATACAAAACTTTATTACAGTCACTGACCAGCACAAAGCAGGGCATAAGCGCCCTGGGAGGGGAAGCACAGCTCCCCAATGAAGCAGTTATTAAAAAACAGATTAGAAAGCAGTTTAAAATCACAGTTTAAAACACAGGTTATTGTGCAGTTGAAGTGAAAATATAGTTATTTTCTTTTTTAAAATCTCACAAAGCTAGGCTCATGTCTGGCTCCTGCCCTATCCAGAAATTCACTTTGCCCTTCGGTGCATTATCAATACATTTTCTCCTGAGGGCTACCACAGATCGAGTCTCAAAATATGTATCTCAGTATTTCACAAAATCAAAGTCCCACTGCAGTCGTGTCTGCTTCTAATGAATGTTTATATGAGCATAAATGCACCTTGAAAACCATTCTTCTGACTTCAAAAAGAATCTGAAATTATATAGATGCTTTTAAGAACTATAAAACCTATTTCAGAATGCATACAAGTGCTTTTTCTTTGTGTACCTTCAGTAAAAAGAAAAAGAATCAGTCCTCAGATGTTTTCCCCTCCAAGACTTATTTTAAAATCAAATTTGCAATTGTAAGTTTTCTGCTCACATCTCCATGTCAACTATTTCATGTACCACAAGAGGCCACCCAATGCGCACAGATGAATGTGTATGTGGTTGCCCCAAGGTTAATGGGACAGAAACACATGTATCTGGAGGCAGTATTTGACCTTAAGCATGCCACTATAATCATTACAAACTAAGCAAGCTAGGCTAATGCTAGAAACACCACAAAATATTAGTTTTGCTTCAAAATTAATTACACTCTGCAGGAATGACTTAATTTATCCAGATTAGTTGCAAGGATTCCTAGGGGGTGGAATCTAATCATACTATTTTACTCAGAATAAAAGGACAATGTGATTCCAAATGTCATTTAGTAGGCCCACACAATCGAAAATTTAGTATCAATGGTCCTCAAGAGTACAATTAGCCTCCAACTAATTTTGGAAGCTTTCTCCATTTTAAAAGCATTGTGGACAGGGCGATTTTTATATTTTACACAAGCTGGGCTTGTGAACTGGTACTATATTGGTGGAAAATTTGTTTTCTCCAGCGTTGGATACAAATATAAATACAAAAATATACGGTCTTCTGGCTTGCTGGCTCTCACCTTTAACTTAAAAATTATCTGATTAGCTCTCTGAAAATCACATGATTAGTCTATACAACTACAGCTTGGATTTCTTGTTTCGCTTTCTCACCTGCTGATGCATCTTGACAGACAAGAAATGGTGATGCTACTATGGAGTAGGGCACTCCAGATAAGAATCACTGGAGGTTACACTCCATGCCCCCAAGCTGGCTTGGGGAGCTGAATAGTGGCTGCACAGCATTGCTTGCCCACAAACCTTTACTCATTACAAACTGGGATAAGTAGTGTCCATTGGGTGCATAAATTGAGTTGGGCACTGCTCAGTACCTGGGGTTTTGATATCCAGAATGATGAAGCAACAGGAGGGAGGGAAACAAGGAAAGAAGGACTGATTGCATCTCCAGACCTTTGCTGGGGTGGGGGACCAATTAAAATGGTCCAGCCCAAGAGACTTAAAATGGTCCAGCCCAAGAGAAAATTCACAAGAGACTGACATCTCTTGTGAATTTTCCAGTCGTGGTGGCAGGTGATCCTGTCAAAGCGCTGGTTGACCTCTGGAATAAGGAGACGAACAGGGCAATGGACACAATAGTTCCCAAATGTCCCTTCTCGCTTAGCAGAGCCAATCCTGCTCCTTGGTTTACTAAGGAACTAACAAGGATGAAGCAAGTGAGATGGAGACTAGAGTGCTGCTGGCAGAGAACTCGGGATAATTGGTCTGAGTATGGGCTGGAGCCTCACTTAGGGCCTACTCTGTAGCAATGAAGGCAGACAAGAAAACTTACTTGGCTGCCTGCATTGCATCTGCAACTAGTAGGTAGGATCAACAGAGCTGTTTTCAGTGGTCAGAGGGCATCTTCACCCTGATTCTCAGGGGGAGATCTCCGACCACTCTGCGGCTCAATATAACAATTTTGCCCATCATTTTGCAGACAAAGTCTCTCACATCTGCTCTGAATTTGACACCAGCATTTTGCCAGTTCCAATAGATGTACCCGAGGCACCTGTCAGTCCTATTTTAATGGATTCGTTTCACTTTGTTCAACCTGGTGATGTGGACAAGATCCTGGGAGCTATGAGGACTACCACCTGTGCTCTAGATCCTTGCCCTTCCTGGTTTATTAAACAAGCCAGAGGGGGATTGGCCAATTGGATTGCAAGTATAGTCAACACCTCACTGGGACAGGGCACAATTCCATCATGCCTTTAAAAAGGCAGTCATAAGACCCATCTTTTAAAAACTATTTCCTGGACCCCTTAACATTAAATAATTATTGGCCTATTTCCAATCTTCCCTTCCCAGGCAAGGTTCTGGAGTGGGTGGTGGCCACCCAACTCCAGGGATTCATGGATGAAATTGATTATCTTGATCCATCACAGTCTGGTTTTAGACCTGGTGATGGAAAAGAGACAACTTTGGTTGCCTTACAAGTTTACAAGATTTATTACGGTCAATGACCAGCATGGTTGCCTTAAAGGTTGACCTCCACAGGGAGCTAGACAGGGGGAGTGCGTCCCTGTTAGTTCTTTTGGATCTCTCAGCAGTCTTCAATACCATCGAGCATGGTATCCTTCTGGACCTGCTCCCTGGAATGGAACTTGGGGACAATGCATTGCAGTAGCTCCACTTGTTCCTGGAGGATTGGACCCAGATGATGGTGCTGGAGAACACTTGTTTGGACCATTGGCTTGTGGAGTCCTGCAACGTTCTATTCTATCCCCCATTTTAAAATCTACATGAAACTGCTGGGTGAGGTCATACAAAGTTTAGGAGTTTGTTGTCATCTGTATGCAGATAACAAACAACTCTATTACTCATTTCCACTTAAATCCAACGAAGCTCCCTGAGTCCTAGACCAGTGCCTGGCAGCTCTGAGGGGCTGGATTAGGGCTAACAAACTGAAGCTTAATCCAGACAAGAAAAGGGTCCTCCTGGTCAGTTGTGAGGCTGATTGGGGTATAGGGTGGCAACCTGTGATAGACGGGTAACAGTGCTCCTGAGGACACAAGTCCACAGTTTGGGGGTCCTCCTAGATTCAGCACTGACCTTGGAAACTCAGGTGTCAGCGGTGGCCGGGAGCGCCATCACACAATTAAAGCTGGTGCACCAACTGCTCTAGTACCTTGAAAAGCCAGATCTAGCCATGGTGGCCCATTCCTTAGTTACATCACATATGGATTACTGCATGGGGCTGCCTCTGAAGACACCTCAGAAGCTACAATTAGTACAAAGATCGGCTGACAGAAGAGAACTATAGAGAACATAACACCCCCTATTAAAGCAGCTTCACTGGCTGCCTATATGCTTCTTGGCCCAATTCAAAGTGCAGCTCATGACCTACAAAACCCTATATGGTTAAGGTCCAGCCTACTTATATGACCTCATCTTACCCTATGAACCTGTCCGGGCCTTAAGATCTGCCAGGTAGGCCCTCTTCACGGACCCTCACTGTCGCAAGTGTGGTTGGTGGGGTTGAGGGAGAGTGCCTTCTCAGTATTTCCCCGTCCCCCAGCTTTGAAATGCCCTCCCCAGGGCGATTAGTCAAGCACCCACACTCATGATTTTTAGGAAGGAATTGAAAACTTGGCTTTTTAAACAGGATTTCAACAATGGTGAAATGTAAGAAACTCCAATAATCATCGATCAGATTTTCTGGCTTATTTTACCATAGCAATGGCTTTTTAAAATGTTGTTCATACTGCTTTTATATAATAATGGTTTATTGATTGTTGGTGTTTTGCGTTATTTTTTTGTTTTATCATAATTTGATATATTATGTATTTTGTTTATATTATCTAATACGTTTTATTTCATGGTTGTAAACCTCTCTATGTCCCTTTCTCGGAGATGGGGTTGGGTATATATTATTATTATTATTATTATTATTACAGAATCACTCAATATCTCCCCCTCTTCTTCAATCGCCTCATTGCTCCGAAGTCACGGTTTAGTCCAGAGTTTTGGGGAAACTTTGGACTATCCAATGACTTCTGTTAACACAGTTCAAGGCCACATTAACCTGATGTCATAAGGAAGAGGGAGCAGGCTTGTTTTCTGCTCCTCTAGAAACTAGGACTCGGAATAATGGGTTCAAATTACAGGAAAGGAGAGTCCACCAGAACATTAGGAAGAACTTCCTTTTTTTTATTAGTAATTTTATTGAGTTTCAAGAACATGGGATAAAAACATAGGGGAACTGGTGAGGGGGAGGGAGGGGGGAGGGTAGGACACATGGGGGTTGAGGGTATACAGTAAACTCCCGTCCAGTCGGACTGGTCCACCAAAATTAGCCGGCCGATTATTGCCCTTTGGCCAACTAGCCCCCGTGGCCCCCATTTGTCCATTCCACAACTGTCAGAAAGTTTATTTAGATTTTACCTAGCACTTTCGGACTAAGTCCTTTTAGATAACGACTGACTTTTAACCAGTTCGTCTTATTCTTATTGCCTTGGTCGGTGATCCTGCTCTTCAGTGTGTCAAGGTCCATGATTTCCCTGATCCGCAGAAACCAATTCTTTACTGATAGGGGGTCCTCACATTTCCAATTTTTGGCAATTTCCATTCTGGCTGCTGTGGCCAAAAGGAAAAAGATCTTATCATCGTTTCTCTCCCATTCATTATCCATGATATGGAGCAAATAAAAATCCGGTTTCATTTCAAATTTTTTCCCAAGGATGCTTTCTACGTGGAGGTGTATTTTTTTCTAGAATTTTTAAAGTATCCTGCATTGCCACCAACAGTGCATGAAACTGCCCTTTGTTTCTTTACATTTCCAGCAGAGGTCGTTCATGGAGGGGTAACATCTTGCTAGGCTCACCGGTATGTGGTACCAATGGTAGAACATTTTGTACCCGTTTTCAGTTATATGGGAAAACCCTGAGAGCTTGACTTTCACCTTCCATAAGATTTCCCACTCTTGAAGCAGGATGGAATGACCCAGAACCTGAGCCCATCTTATCATCGTGTCTTTAACCACTTCCGTTTCAGTCTCCCATTCCAGAAGTTTGTTGTATAAAAGACTTATTACGTTTTTGTCCGATTTCATAACTTTCTCCCATACTGTGGGCTGCGTATTAAAGTTCTTTTGCACATCCCTTTTAAAAACTTCTTTACACTGGGCATATTGAAACCAGGACAGTTCGATGGCTTGTTCTCGGAGTGTCTCTAGCGGTTTAAATACCCACTGAGACCCAGTTCTGGTTATCAGTTGTTCATATGTATACCACCTACTGACTGGGAGTTCTCTCAGCTGCTGTGCTTCTTGTGGTGAGATCCATTTGGGTGTAGCTTGGTAATACCGGTCCTTGTATTCATTCCAGGTTTTTAATAGGGATGCCCTAACAAAGTGGTTTGAGAAGTTTTTTTTCTATTAGCGCCTTGTCATGCCAGAGGTAGGCATGCCACCCCCGGCGTAGGTCGAATCCCTCCACTGATAGTAAATTACTGTCTTTTAGTGTAGCCCAGTCTTTCACCCAGCTCAGCGCCGCCGCGTCGTGATACAGTTCAAAATCAGGGAGGGATAGACCACCTCTCTCTAGTCGGTCACAAAGAATTGTATACTTAATTCTCGCCTTCTTCGAGCACCATACAAACTTAAGTATGTCCGATCGCCAAACTCTGAAATAGTGGCGTGATCTAACCACCGGGAGATTCTGAAATAGGAACATCAGTTTGGGGAGTACCCCCATCTTGATCGCCGAGATTCTTCCCAATAGATTCAGGTTGAGATATTTCCATCTATCCAGTTCTTTTTAACCTCTGCCCAAGCTGGGGCATAATTATTTTGAAGAAGCTGATTGTTTTTCGCTGTGAGATGGATTCCCAGGTATTTTATTCTCCTAGCCATTTTGCATTTAGAGATTTCTTGTAAGAGGGTTCTCCTTTCCGTATTGATGTTTTTGGTCAAGATTTTTGTTTTATCTGTGTTGACCTTTAGTCCCGCCACCTCTCCAAATTCCGTTATCTTCTTCAACCAACTCTTGATGTTTTCTAGCGGGTTTTCTATAATACAGGCAATATCGTCCGCGTAAGCTTTTACCTTCCATTGTACATTCCTCACCCTCAAGCCACTTAAAGTCTTGTCTTTCCTAATGGATTCCAGAAGCGGTTCCAATAGAAGTATGAATAGCAGCGGTGAGAGCGGGCACCCCTGTCTAGTCCCCTTCTCGATGTCCAATGAACCGGCCGATTCGCCATTAATGAGTAGAGTCGCCTTTTGGTTGGAGTAAATGGCCCGGATCGTGTTCTCAAAAGCAAAGCCCATGTCTTGTTCTCTTATTAGTTGGCTTAGGAAATCCCAGTTGGCGTTGTCAAACGCCTTTTCGGCATCGACAAAAAGTAGACCGACCTCTTTTTGGGGGTGTTTCTCATAGTATTAAATGGTATTGATCATTGCCCTGATGTTATCTTTCAGAAATCTATGTGGTAGAAAGCCCGCTTGATCCGGATGTATTATCACCTGGAGGAGTGTCTTGAGTCTTTCCGCAATAACCGAAGCATATATCTTATAATCGTTATTGAGGAGGGATATGGGGCGGTAGTTTTTAACCGATCTCGGATCAGACCCTTCTTTATGTATAACGATTATATTTGCCCTCTTCCACGACTCTGGGATCTTCCCGCTGGTTAGTGCATTCATCAGTGATTTCAAGTATGGGGTCACCTCGTCCTGGAACACTTTGTAGTACAGTGCTGTTAACCCGTCAGGTCCGGGTGCCTTATTTCTTGGAAGTTTCTTTATCGCCCTTTTAATTTCTTGTTCCATTATTGGTCTATTCAGCTCTTCGCGTTGTGCATCGCTGATTTTCTTTATTTTTTGACTTGATATGTATTGAGAAACATCCTTCAGCTCTATATTCCCTTTACGGTAGAGTCCGCAGTAGTAGCTTTTAAAAGAGTCTGCAATCTCTTCCTGAGAGGCGAGCACACTATTATCATTAATGAGTTGCACTATACTGTGTTTCTGTCTTCTTTGGTTTAATTTTCTCGCCAAAATCTTCCCGGGTCTATTAACATTGACTAAGTAGGTCATTTTCAGCCTTTTCAAGTTTTTCGCCATCCGATCAATTTCCAGCGAGTTCAACTCTTTTTTTAACATATCAATCTCCCAGGTGAAGAACTTCCTGACTGTAAGAGCTCTTCAGCAGTGGAACCCTCTGCCTTGGCGTGTGGTTGAAGCTCCTTCCTTGGAAGCTTCTAAAGAGAGGCTGAATGGCATCTGTCCAGGGTACTTTGATTGTGCTTTTCCTGCATGGTAGAGATTGGACTAGATGATCCATGTGATCTCTTACACCTCTACTATTCTGTGATTCTATGAATCAGCTCTGTGAATTCTGCAACCACTACAGAACTAATTTATCCACTCTTTGGGGAAAAGCGTCAGTGAAGATGGACCCCAAGTTTCAAGTGCAAGGTTTTCTGCACTCAAATCAATCAGCAGGGGAGTAGAGGGTGTGGAAACTTGCCCTTTCAAGTAGGCTCAGGAAATAGCAAACTATTCCAGACTCTCCTAGCTTATTTGTGTTTCTTCATAAATACCATTCAAACATTGATGTTGTTTTGCCACCCCCAACCCCCCATTTTGATCTGTGCAATGTTGAAGAGCAAAGAAGAATAACAGCTATGCATTCATGCCTTTCTTTGATCACACATATAGACATGGGACTTACTTTTGAGGGGATGTACATACAAGTGCAGGAAATGGAGTCAGAAAATAGTGACAACAAAAACTAGGTAATCAAGAATGGGGGCAAAGGCATTTGATATGTGTGACATCTGAAATGATGCATTAAAAACAAAAGAGAGGCATTTGGGAAGGGGCTGGAGGGAAAAGAGTGTGTATAATTTGATATTTAAATTGCACTAAAGAGCAGCTATTAGAATTCCTAGATTCTTTGTAGGATGTTCAAGAAATGTTTCCTATCATCAGCGTATTGCATACAAAAACCATACTGTTCATAATTTATCACCCCCCCCCCCCCCTACAAAACATACTGATTTTTCCTTTTTAAAAAATTTGCTAGCATACATGCACAGCACTCCTCAAAACACAGAAAGGAGGTTTAAAAAAATCTTCATGAGCTCTTTATTAAAAAAAGCCCCCCTCAGACCATTTAAACAATTCATACAATGAAGAATAACAATCACTTTACTATCATGCTTAAATAAAAAGTTAAAGCACAGATTTCTAGCTTGGATATCTCACAGTCTCTGAATGCCTTGCAGCTAATTCAGATGCTTATTCATAAATATTCATCATCAGAGTTCATGCTCTGCTCATTGTGAACAGAAGTAAGAATGAAGCCAATGTAGGAACCATCTTGCGGTCTTCAAAATTCAAAGTTAAGACCTAGTTTCCCACAATGCCAAATGAGATTTTTTTTCAACACAACCGGGAGGGAGACGGGAGGAGGGAGACATATAGACATAGCTTTATAGTTTTGATGGTATGAAGTCTCTCAAACCCATCTCTTTCAAAAGCCACCTTTTCTATAGAGTCTCCTGACTTTTTGCTTCTGAATGCTATTCTATATCCATTCACCAGGTTTCAGTGTTCAGATCATAGCACTAAATCTATTGACACTGACAGTAGCAGGGCTATACAAGTAAATATTAGGAATTACTCCCTGCACCACTCGTTCAAAACAAAATTATTAACTTTTTTAAATCCAACTTTTCAGCCAAAATTGACTTCTGGTGTGAGTGGGAATTATGGGATGGGCCCTGCTTCTGGCTGTCACACTGAAAATTGCCAAAGAGGCACCACATAGCTACATTAAATAAGGTGGTTATATAACTGTGAGGTTGGAGTGGGGGGCAAAGAGGCACCACATAGCTACATTAAATAAGGTGGTTATATATCTGTCTTTCTGAATTTTGGCTAACAACTCCAGCTCCTAACAATATAAATGTCTAAAGGTACATCTACACTGCAGAATTAATGCAGTTTAACAACACTAACTGCTAAGGTTCAATGCTATGTAGTTTTGGCATTTTATACTGTAGTTTGGTAAGAAACTAGCACTTTTTGGCAGATAAGATTAAATATCTTGTAAGATCACCCCTCCCATGATTCTATAGCATAGAGCCATAGCAGCTGAAGTGGTGTCAAATTGCATTAATTCAACAGCGTTGATGGACTAACAACAACAAAGCCACTCAATAACAGTTTAAAAATTATAAGGACGGGGAGAACGGAATGGAGAGAATGAAACTCAGCACTATTTCTTATAGTAATTAAGCTCTTACGAGAACACTTTAGAGAAATGACTAAAATTGCTTGCATCCAAGTATATGTGTTTATAATTGGGACCATGTAGGAATAGACAGAGAACTATAAATAAAACAAGCATTGTGGATGGTGATTATCAAAAATCACAGCTACTTCATCTGAATAGTAGTACAGTATGGCCCCTGAATTTGTGAGAGCTGTGTTCCTGAACTTACCTTGGAAATAGGAAACTGGAGATAATAGTGAATTCTACTGAAATGAATAACTTATATATAGTCACCCTTGAGAACCTAGCAACTTCCTGGAGAGGTACAATAGATCCTCCTTCAATTGTGGAACTGATACCTGCAGCTTCACGTAATTGTAGCTTAAGGGAAAAGGTCTCTAGTAATTTTTGTATCCCCAGTCAATTCTATGGTATGCTTCCCCTGGAAGGTACCACAAAATAGCATTGGAGGTCGTAACAAATTCCGAGAGAGGAGAATTTCAATCTCTAGCTCCTCCCATGCAACTCTATGGTATGCTGGTCTGGCCACATTTATGCTTTCAGATAACCATGGTCCAGCCTGGAACATATTCCTTGCAGATATGGAGATCTCATTATACCCTCTGTCGGATTTTGCTTGCTCCTCAGGGGGAATCTAGGGCAATCTTTGGTGAAAGTATACCATAGAATTGCCTGAAGGATATAGAGAATTCCTAGGCACATTTTATTGGATGTAGGCAGGTGAAACCACAGGTCCCATGGGTCATACTGGGGAAATCTATTAGATACAATCCAAAATTTATCAGGTTTATATTTTAGTCTAATAATTACCACGTCTCTCAGACAATTTATTATTAGAAACCATAATTCATTTATTAAATAATTTAAAGAGATAATTACAATTTGGTCTCTTTTTAATCTTAGTTAAAATAGCACTCATCAAAATGTTCATTACTCCATTTTTTTAAAAAAAAAATTAAAATAACCCAATGCATCCAGATATAAAGAGATAAGTACATTACAAAAAGTGACAGATCATTTTATAACAAAACACATTCTACCTTATGTGATGGACCTGTGAGACCATACAGGCATTTTGGGATAAGGCAACTAAGAAGACAAACAACATGCTACATAATAAGGGGAAAGCATAGATTAAAATAGCTAATTTCTGTACAGCTTAGTGGGAAGAGTAAGTTTGGCAACATCACAAATGCATTACTATTACAATACCTTCCAAATTGCTCAATTTACCATGTTTATCAAAGGTTAAAACAATGTTGAGTAGGTGACGATGGAGTTGTAAAGGATTATCCCATAGATATGAGTATTCCTTTTGAAAATATAGACAAGAGGCAACTAAAAAAAATACAATAAGCCACCCTTGAGAGATTCAGCTAAAAATGGACTAAATGATCCAAGATATTAGCTCCCCCTCCCTCTTCATTAAGCCTGTTTCTAATGCAGCCATAAATCAATGGTTCTGAAAAGCTCAAAAATTTTAAGCAGAGAGCCTATTACAAGTAAGCAATTTGATTATTTCTAAGAAACCAATCATAAGAAGACAACATAGAAAATATAAAAAATTCTTGGTTACAGACAGAAAATACCTTGGCTTTACCTATGACAATGTAGAAGATAAAGGCAATGTAAAGTTGTTAACATTTTTACATATAAGTTACAATGAAGAAAATACCACAGGAATATAACAGAAAAATTATATGATGGGTAAGACCAAAAAAGGTGGCAGACTGATGAATATTCAATTACTTTGTGAGACTGATATTTGATCACCTATAACTCAGATGGAAGGTTCACAAGATCTCACATCTTCTGTTCTGAAATTCATCTTAGCATTAACCAGGGAAATAAACTGTTTCACAGACAGCATTACAAATTGAGGATCTCTTATCTAGAATTTCAAGATTCAGAAACCTCTGTTAAAAATTACAGATAAAGGGATAACCCTGAAAGAAAGGAATGAAATAAGAGAGTTAGATGAATCCATAGATTGGCTGCAATACTTCCAGATTCAAGAGATATATAGAAAAGATAAAATCCAGGGATTTGAATTTTCTAAAACGTTTTGGGATGAATTAGTTAAAAATAATAATAAGAGAATTTAATGTCTATATAAAAATGTATGGGAATGGCAAACGGAAGAAGAATCTATTAAGAACTCTATGGTCAAATAGGCTCAAAATTTTGAGCACGAAGTACCCCTAAAATTATGGGGAAAACTTCTGGAATAAACATTTAAAGTATACCTATGCCTAAGACTTAAATGAAAATGGATTAAAAATTTTCTACAGATGGTATCTCACCCCGGACAAAATGGCCAAATATAATAAGAATTATAGTAATAAATGTTGGAAATGTAAGAAGGAGGTGAGAAAGTGTAAAAAAGTTTTTAAATATTGGAGAAAAATACATAACAAAATACAAATTGCATTAAAGTTTAAATTTGAATTTAAACCAGAATATTTATTATTAGGTTTGATTGATTTTGAAATGGAAGAAAATAAAGAAAAACTTTTTATTTATTGTATCTCCGCTGCTAGGATGATACTATCAAAAAGATGGAAGGAAGAAGACATACCAAACATTCTTGAATGGAAACTAAAAATACTGGATATAATGAATATGGACTGTCTTACTAGAGCTTTGTCCCAAAATATCATGATGAAATATACAGACTGGACATTGATTTTAATAGATTATTTGAAGAAAGATAACTCTAACTGGATGATTACTGTAAATTAATAAATTCGGGTGCTATACAAAAAGAGGTTCGGTAATGGACATAATTACTGAAGTAATAAATTCAGGGAAGCTGAAGGGGGGAAGTACTCATGTTTGTCCTTTGTTTAAGTTGTTGGTGGAGGTTTTGTGTATTGGTGAAGTGTATTAATGTGTGTGTTGTGTTATTGTGCATTGTTTTTAATTTCTGGAAGATCAATAAAACTTCTTCTAAAAAGAAATTTTAAAAAAGGAAATTCAGAACCCTTCAAAATCTTAAATTGTCTGCATGAGTGGCTTAACATCTATACTTTCAGATGGCACAGTGTACTTCATTTCTACCGCAAAATTATTAAAATATACGCAAATAGCTAGCAGTTATGTGTATAAGATGTATATGAAACAGATAAATTTCTTGATTTGATTTGGGTACCATCTCCAAGATATCTCATTATGTACATAAAGGCAAGTACAGGTATCCCGCACAAAACACCCAAAATCCAAAACACATCTGATCCCAAGCACTTTAGAAAAGGGAAGCAAATTCTATATACCAATGGGATGTATTTTTCCTGGTGGTTGCTTGCCTAATAATAAATTAATTTGGTATGATTTATTTTTCTGTTCGCTTTTTATTTCTTTATTATTATTTCTTTCTTTATTTTATTTTAAAAATATGATTTCTGTACAATAAAAATAAATTTAAAAACAAGGAGAAAAAGAAAAAAGCATTTCTTTGAACAAAAGGAGGAAATATAATACAGTTTAGTTAAATAACTACTAGTACACAGATTGGGCCATATATTCCAATTTAATTAAGTTTGCCTCTAGATAAAACAACAGATCTGAAAAAAATTGTCTAAAGAATATCCATCATAGAAAAGTACAACAAAAACTTTGCTTTATAGATAGGTAAGTATGATCATATCCAGACAAACACACATCAATACTCTTATATATTTTTATGGAAGGGCTCCTCCTAGATATTGTTTCGTGTTTTTTTGTCTTTGAAATACTAATCCTTCAAAGCATGTTGAATTTATTAAACAGCTGGATGAAAAATCTGACATGGATAACCTCAGAGATTTCCACTAACTCCCTTGCCCAGCTTACACAATTCATTTGCTTCTAATAGACTTGCTGCCATTTAGGATACAGGAGCTTTAGAACCTCTTCACATGGGGC
Source organism: Anolis apletophallus (assembly GCA_030556195.1). Classification (NCBI taxonomy): domain Eukaryota; kingdom Metazoa; phylum Chordata; class Lepidosauria; order Squamata; family Anolidae; genus Anolis; species Anolis apletophallus. The sequence goes on from JARBWK010000002.1 coordinate 129,624,728, forward strand.
ATTTTTGCCCCGTTTTGGCGCTTTTATGCGTGGCTTGGATGGGGTCTCTCATGTGCCATCACATGGGGCATTTTTGCTTTTATGCGCAGCTTGGATGGGGTCCCTCATTGCCATCACACAATGCATGGCAGGCCCCGCCCACATTCCTCCCAAAGTGGGGTGGAAGTGCCAAAGGCTCTTCCTCCACTACTATGAGTAGGAAAGTGTTTTTTGGGTAGATCTGACAGAGTTGCCCACACTTTCCTCTTCTTTTTGCAGTGTGATGGCAGAAAGCACAATGACAACATGCATTGTCATGTGTTGCTGCCCTTTCTGCCTTTCTTCCACCCTTTCTGCCACCATGTGATGAGGGAAGAAGGGAGGGCACATCGAGTGCCATGAGTCGCCCCATGCGCCTTCCCTTTAGTGGTGCAACAGCAAGGCCGTGTGAAGAGGTCCTAAACTCTGCCAAAGCCATGTTTCTTGGCCATCCGCGATTCTATAGAGATCAAAGCTACAGCACAGTGACTTTAAACAAAAGAAAGCAAATTCCATTTTTCTACTAAAACTTTGATGATACAGATGACAGATCTTCTTTAGACCTTGAAAGAACAGGACTCGATGTTCACAAGAAATCCATCACAGAATTATTATTAATAGATAACAAAGCAGAACAGAAACAATAACTCAGGTACTAAACACTGAGGTATTATGAGTTTATTCACTGCCAAGGTGCAGTGACAACTGCCAATGAATCTGTATTGCTGTGCCACTCATACATAAACAAGAAGCACTTACATTTTCTTCTGGGTAATTACATGTATAATAGCTATGGAAACAAATAATGGCAAAAACATTCCAAAGGCAATCAAGATTCTATGAGCATAACAAACACAACCACCACCCCTTCCACCTTTTCGAAAATGACATTTCCAAAAAGCTATGAAACAGGGAAAAACAGATTAAGAAACACTATTAAGCTTTCTTCAGACTACAATGCAATGAGACAAAATAATACATAAAAGTATTATAAAATACAATAAAAACTTCTAATTAATGACACTTGAACCACTGCTTCTAGGATTAAGCTGCATGGCAAATTTAGATTTCACATAAAATACTGAAAGATGACATGATGATACTACAATGTGCAATATGCTATCCTCAGAATTACTGTTTGCAAAACATAAAGCCTCAGCTCAATACCAACCTTAAAAACATCTTGCATTTTTCATCTTAAAGTTCTTTCAAAGTTATGAGAAGCAGCTGGTGAAAAACATTTAGCCAAATTATTTTCGTTTGTTTATTATTTATTTTACCTGGCAACAGTCTTTCTTAAAACCAGAAGCAAGGGTCATAACACAACAGTAACATGAAGAACGCAGAGTAATGCTCTTCTTGCAACATACTGGGATATTGTCAGTTACCATTCCTCTTTCTGACTGGGATAAATGTCTTTTCACAAATGACAAGTCGTGGTTGTTTTTTTTTTAAAAAAGAAAAAAAAACACGTTACTTTGGCCGCACACAGTTTATCCAAAGGCCCTCCTGCCTGAAATCTTCATTACTCATATGTTTCAAATCTGATGTTCAGCACATGATGAATCAAATCTTAGCATCTTTCCCAGACATTTGCCTCCTTTTGAAAGTTTTGATGTTTAAAAGCAAGTCACTTGCAGTGGAAGTGGAAAATGTCTTACTCAACACACACTCATGCCAGGTTTACTTCAGATCATTATGTAAATACAATCTCTAAATAGTAGCAATCTTTTAGCTTAGTTTTTAAAGCTCAAAAAGATGAAAGCCATATGACTTTCTTCCTACTGGCTGAGTACGAATATTTCTAAGAATAGTCTATGAATGTTTCAACATTCTTGAGATATTTCACATTGTTTTACCTCCAAATGAATACTATTTATAAGTTTAAAATATATTTAAATTAGGAGGAATATGACAAATGAAATAGTCAGTTCCACATCAAATATATAATCAAAACCAGCTTTCATAGGCAATTCTAGTAATTTGTTGTCTAGTTTTAATGGCGTGTATTTTCTTATGGATACTTTATGTCAAACACAAAACATCCAAAAACCTGATTCAGCCGTCATTACTATTCCTCTTACTGTAAAATCTCTTTTATTTAGACAAACAACATGAAGATAAAACAACAAACTTGTTACTTCTGAGTAGTTATAGGCAGGACCATACTGTAAAATGATGTTACATAGTTAGAAATCAAGTAGCTTTGAAAAATGAAACATTATACAAAGATGAGAACAAGGGAAGCGATTTTGCTGTTTTCCTTGGCCTGAATAAACTTTCCTTACAACCTCCCATGCTGTTACAGAAAGTTACTCCAGACCATATGTGTGTGAAATTGGGGGAGAGAGGGCTTCAGAGAAGGGAGAGAAATAGTGGAAATTACTTTCCTTCAACTGTTGTGGATGGTGGAATCTGTAAATGAAACCGCTTTCTGCGAGGCACAATTTAATACAACCCATATCTAGCTAAAAGATGCAGAAATAATCAGTTTGACCATAAAACAAAACCTAAAAATTTAAAATACATATTGTGGTGATACATTATTTGGCCTACCCAAAGGTGCCAAATACATCATACTAGTATTAGCTTCAAAGCCTACTGGCTTTTCTATTAGATAAATACCATATGTATTTATACTTTGAAAAACCACGCAGGGGAAGAAAAAGCACAGAGTGAAAATGACCCATCAGTATCTTGAGGTGTTCACATAAGGTGGTGCTTAAGGCAATATTGCAAGAAGTTTGGTGAAGATGTTTTAGGCCCATGGCAATGATGTGATTTGTAAGAGAGGCAGTAAAACAAATGCAATACAATATGTCTCTCCCCTTTGGCAGCAGCAAAGCTCCTGTTGAATACAGGATCTGTCACTGCCCTGTGGAAGACTATAGGTAACTGTGTAGGCAAAGTACAATGAGTCTCTTAGAACGCTTCTGTACTGTCAGATATGGAGATATATTTAGGCAAGAAGATAGCAAAACATGACTGATGAGCCAAATTCAGATAGCTTTCCCTGTTGTTGGAGGGAACAATCATCAGCAAAGTACCAATCAGTCAGTCCCTGCAGGGTTAAGATTCTGCCGTCCAATAGATTCAAAATCATAAGCAATTGTGTCTTCATGGTGTGGCTTTCAGTTGTTGTTGTTGCTCGGCTAACTGCTGTTCTCTGACTCACAAACAGCATGGACATGATTATGATTATCAATATGTAACATTTTAAGAGAAGGCCGAAAGAGATCCAAGCATATTAATAAAATATCATTGTTGCTGTGACTTGAGAAGACTGGAAGAGACATTAATCAAAAGACCAGTTCATTCACAAAGTCTTTTGAAGCTAACAAGATAATTTTGATTCAAGCCATGTATTAATTTTAAGTGGGAGGTGATATTCCTGCACTAATTAATCAATACTTCTAAGATTAACATTTCCCAGATGGCTCTTTGAGGTTACTTTGAAAATTACATTGAAGAGCATATTTAAGCCTCTGCATCTCTGTCATACATGTAAACATCTACTATTGTACAAACAATACAACATCAGAATATAGGAGTTAGAGACTTGGATTCATTTAATCCTACGCTGAGAACACTCAATGGCAACATCTTTCCAGAAGTTAAGAATGGTTTCCTCCCTATGCCAGCAATGTTGCAACATTCACACTTGCTTCAAACAGACAAGAGTTCTTTCTCCTACCCTGGACATTCTACAGATACGAGGGCGGGCCAATAAGTCTGTGAATTTTTGAATTTCCCGCCTCTTAACTGAAAGAGCAACACTGCTCCTGTTAACAGGCATCTGTCAGTTGACTCCTGTCAACAGTTGAACAAGCTGCATCTTTTAGTTTGTGTTTGACAGCCATTGATAGTAAACTACCGCGTGATTTGAAGAGAAAATGGAAAAAAAAGTGAATTTTGTGTGCTTATTAAGCATTATTTTTTGGGGGGAAAAACATCACTCAAACCAAGGCTAAGCTTGATAAATACTATAGGGACTCTCCACCATCAATTTCAATGGTAAAAAGTGGTTTACTGAATTTCGTACAAGCACGGAGGATGCCGAACTTTCTGGATGCCCAGTTGAGGTCTCTACACACAAAACAATTGGAAAAAAATCATGATATGGTGTTGGCATTGTGGAAGTCGGGAGACATGGTATTCACATCTATGGTGGGAGTGTGAAAAGATACAAAAAAGATACAATCAGAGATTGAAAGTGCGAGAGATTGTGGAAGCCATAGGCATCTCACATGGCTCAGTGGTTTCAATTTTAAATGATCACTTGGGTATGAGAAAGCTTTCCGCAAGATGGGTGCCACGTTTGCTCACAATCGACCACAAACGCAATTGTGTGACAATTTCGCAAAAGTGTTTGGCGTTGTTCAACCACAATATGGACGGGTTTTTGCGCCGTTTCATAACCATGGATGAAACGTGGATCCACCACAATACAACAGAGACCAAAAAGCAGTCAAAACAGTGGGTTTCTCGGGGTGAATCGACGCCAAAGAAGGCCAAGGTGGGGTTGTCAGCAAATAAATTCATGGCAACTGTTTTTTGGGGATGCACGCGGTATAATCCACATTGACTACCTTCAAAAGGGTAAAACAATCAATGGCAAATATTATACCAACTTATTGGGTTGATTTAATGAAGATTTGGGGAAAAATGACCGCATTTGGCCAAGAAAAAAATTCTTTTGCACCAGGACAATGCAAAGGTGCACACATGTGCAGTTTCCATGGCAACAATCCATGAATTGGGATACGAATTGCTCCCTCATCTGCCCTATTCTCCGGATTTATCCCCGAGTGACTATTTCTTGTTTCCAAACCTGAAGAAATAGCTTGGCGGAAAGAGATTTGTCTCCAACAATGAAATCATCTCACAAACAAATACCTATTTTGATGACCTCAACAAATCTTATTTTTTGGAAGGGATAAAAAAATTGAAGAAACGTTGGACAAAGTGTATAGAGCTCAAAGGATACTATGTTGAAAAATAAAACGATTTTTTTTATCCAAAAACCTGTGCTTCATTTAAAAAGTCACGGACTTATTGACTCACCCTCGTCTCTAAACTCCACTTGCCTGGTTTCCAACAGACCTCACAACCTCTGAAGATGCCTGCCATAGATGTAGGCAAAACATGAGGAGAATGCTCCTGGAACATGGCCATACAGCCCAGATAACTTACAGCAACCCAGACCCATTTACAGAATGCATATGTAAATTATGTATACAGACTAGGAAGGACAACTAGATATGAGCATGAGTATATATTATAAGGGCTGAGGTTAGAGTAAGTAAATGCTTGAGTGCAGAAGAAAATACATCTCCTGTATGTATGTATGTATGTATGTATGTATTTACTATATTTATATACTGTTCATCTCAGCCCGGAGTCGACTCGGGACGGTTCACAGCTGGTACCAAGACCAAAAAATACAATTTCAATACAATAAAAACAATCGAATAATAAAACCATAGCAAAATCAATAAAACATGTATCATTAGGGTCTCCTTGTTAAAAACATTGTCCAATCACATCGTCCAACCATTCCATTTTCTTATGTCTATTACACTGTATTTTCGAATGCCTGCTCAAAAAGCCAAGTCTTGACTTTCTTCTGAAATGTTAAAAGGGAGGGGGCCAATCTGATATCTTTAAGGAGGGCGTTCCATAGCCGAGGGGCCACCACTGAGAAGGCTGTCTCTTGTTCCCGCCAGCCGTGCTTGTGACGAAGGCGGGACTGAGAGCAAGTCCTCCCCAGAAGATCTTAAAGCCCTAGTAGTACTGGGATTCTTAAATATTCAGTGTACACACAGGCTAACAGGTATGAAATTAAATTATGTGGTGTAATTGGTAGATGAGGCATGTAAATCTTTGTCAATATTTGACATCACGTTGTTCTGATCTAGTGCAGTCCTGCATGTAATGATGAGGACAGGGTTTTACATCATTTACTTCACTTAGTATAGGGCAGGCCTGTTACAAAGAATGCAAAAAGCCTTCTAGTTTTTGTTTATTTTTATTCCACCTCACAGAAAAGGTCCTGCATAAATATTTGTTATTACTATTACTCTCCAACTACCTGAGTAACATGATTAGCCCTTGCATATTCTGCAGTTGCGAGCAAACTGAATGCTAAACAGTCTGGAAATTAGGTTATTTAGAATAGCAAAGACCAAGGACGCAGACATGAAAAAACAACCAACAGCCAGTTTCAGTCAGTCCACAGGATTAAGAAATGAATCCCTTAATAAAGGCTGAAAAGTCATCCTATGGCGGCGTGAGATCATGTACGAGGGTCTGATATGCTCTGTTTCATTTAATAGACTCCACTGTATGTAAATAATGATGAGTGAACAAAATGGACTACACCTTAATAATGATCTAATCTGTATTCTCTCAGAATTCAGACAAACCTACATAAGAATATGCCTCTGGTATTGCCTACATAACTAGGCTGCACATTGTCAGTTACTAATTTTGGAGACTAAAAAGTTACCACATGTGCACTGGAAAAAATGATTTATTTTTGAAATTGAGAAAAGGATAACAAGATAAACATTTATTTTTGTGATGAATACAAGTACAAAGAAGGAGAAAAACACAACATTAGGAAACAAAGCCATTCCCACATTTTGAAATTGCCTGCCTATGAATGCCCTTCTCCTTGCCACACCGCACACAGAGGCACATCTCATGGGACCACAGGAGGGGACCTGTTGGGTGGCTGCTGCCACAGCCAGATAAAAGACCATTCCTGTTTCAGCAGACCTTTGAGTGCTGACTGCTTGGGGGGAAAGAGAGCTCCATGTGCCGTGCTGTTTATATTTGTTGTTGTTTTCCCCCCTGATGGTTTGTTTTTAACTGATTTCACTTTGTTGACAGTTTAATTAACTTTTTAAAAATTTGCACACTGTAAACCTATATCTCTTAATTCCGGTAACCACCTTGAGTGTCAGACTGGGGAAAGGATGGGAAATGAGGGGAGAGGTAGAAGAAGAGGAAAAGGAGGAAAAAGATGAAAAGGAGGATGGTGTTTGTTCCCTCTCTGTTTATTTCTGCTGTCAGGGGAATAGATTTTTATTTTGGCAGGTGTTTGACATATAAACTGTTCTTCTCTGAAGGGCAGCTAACCAGCTGGTTGCTGCCTGTTTCTGGTTCTCCTATATTATTGTTTGCCAGGACAATTCAGACATGATGACCTAACAGTACAGCATTGTTCAAAGCATGAAGAACAGAGTTGCCAGAATGAAAGCGAAAGAGGGCTTCTGTACCTTTAATGCTTGGTAAAAGACAACAGTAAAAGACAGCCGTTGGTAAAAGATACCATTTTAGTAGGTGATGAGTTGTTGAAATTTCTTTGTCTAAATTGTTTTGATCACAGAATCCTTCAGAAGACCTTTCCCCCCCATGGAGCCCTAACTCTGTCCCTGATTTTCCCACAGAACCCTAACTCTGTCCCTAAGCATTGGGGACCCACAAAGCTCTTCCTTCTTTCATTTACTGCTATGGCCTGAATGTTTTGCATAATAGATATAAAGAGATTCAAATTTTGTTTTTAAGTGAGAGGTACTTTGAATTTCAACGGTATCTTCATACTCTGACGTGGACTTTTAAGAAAGCTTTTAAAAAGTATTGTAAGCATTTTTGTGGAACACCTATGATGCTTTTATGAACCTAGTTGTCTGCAGAACATAGTTTGGGAACCACTGTCCCACAGCATTAAAGATAAAATAGCCCTCTTCAAATTTCACTGTTGCAATCCTAATGAAGGATAAGACAGGATATTAGGGGGTTTCTCCCAAATCGTTGCTGCTACATTTCTACTGAGGATTTCTTCAGGAATCAGCATTAATAGACTTAAAGCACAACTGTATACATTCAGTAGAATGCCCCATTAGGTTCAATAGTGCTTACTCCAAGATAAGTGTGTTTTGGATTGATGCCTCTGGGATCCAGGAGTGATGGACCAGAATACTAAGGTTTATGCTCTTGAAATTAAGACAGAACAGAACAGGAATGGCACGGTCTAATATTTAGAGAGTTATATACACTACTCTTCACAGTAGGAAATACAGAGAATTTTCTGCATGCAAAGATGAGGAAACGATATGGAATATTTGTTCCTTGTGTGTTTATTTGTGTGCACACAAGTGTATGAATGATGTGATCGAATTGTGGGGTGTGTTTCTTTCCAAGCAGCCTGAATGTACTATTCATGAGTCATGCTGAGATAAATAGCCAGTTTCTATTTGTATCCTAACTATAGCTTTCTGACACCCACAGCAAAAACAGCATTGCTTTGGGCAATGTAACATACTGCTAGCATCCTTCAGGCACTCCTCCCAGCATTGCCTGTCAACAGTTATTATCATATTGCATGATTGCTAGAGAACGTCCGTCTCACTAAATAATTAAATGTTTAATTAATGACATTGTTGCAGGCAGGATGGCCATAAAATATAAACTCTAAAACTGTACATAGGGGAGCAAGAATTGCAAATGGGACAAATTGAAATTATTTCCATAATAATATGGTTTTAATCACAAACATCAATCTGCATTTTTGCACTATCTGTAAATGAATGTACATAGCACAGTATGGCCAAAAATAACAACATTACTGGGCTTTCCCCCCCTAGCAACACATTATAATAAGTAGACAGTAATTGCTGCTAAATTGCAGCAGAATCTCCATGGAATTGAATATTACATCCACATTAGGGTCAAGTGACTTCAACATGATTAATAACTCTGCAAACACAACCAGAAGAATGTAAATGATTAGCTACTTAAGGACAGATCTGTATGTCTCACTGCAGCAATAGCTCAATGAATGAGGTTGTCATCTCCTGACCCAAAGAGTATTTCTTGTTCTTTAATTGGTTTTGAGCATCAATAAGTTTTAGAAGTGTACATTCTCCTGACATATTTTTGAAGCAACAGGATATACCTGTCAGACATATGGACAAAATAACAGCTGCTGAATTTACAACAGCCCATTCTGAATAGTGTCTCACATACAGTCAGATGACCCCTATGAATGTGGAAAGTTGCAAATAAATACATTGCTATCTTTTTTTGCCTAAGAGAACACCTCTTTAGGAATTTCTAGGTTATCCTGGTCAGCTTCCACCGGACACCGACCATAGAATCACACTGGTGGGCTTACAGGTTCCTAAAGGGAACATTTTACAATCAAAATTCATGAGGAATCAAATTTGCAAAAGTCAAAACCACAAATGTGAAGAGATGACTACATTTTGTTCACCACAAACTAGAACCACAAGATCCCATAAATGAGCATCTTTTGAATGTATTTATTCCCAGAGCTCCATCAGCAGCATTTGATATGGTCGATTATAATCTTTTGACCCACTGCCTTGCCGTGGCTGGAGTTAGGGGGAGAGCCCTTACTTGGTTCTCCTCTTGTCTCCACAATCGGGGACAGCAAGTGGAGGGGGGCTGGTCTCCGAGAGGTCCCCTTCTTAGATGTGGGGTCCCTCAGGGGGCTATCCTCTCCCCTCTATTATTTAACATCTATATGCGACCACTTGCTCAGCTGGTGCGAAGCTTTGGGCTTGAGTGCTACCAGTACGCTGATGACACTCAGCTCGTTTTGAAGATGGAAGGCCGACCAGACTCTGTACTAGATAATTTCCATCAGTGTCTCGAGGCCATTACTGGATGGTTGTGTGCCAGCAGGTTGAGGGTGAATCCAGCGAAGACGGAGATCCTTTGGCTGGGCCGTTCGGGCAGTGGGGATATCCAGTTGCCTTCCCTGGATGGCGAAGCATTACACCCGTCATCATTGGTAAAGAGTCTGGGAGTCCTGTTGGACCCTCTGCTGGCAATGGAGGCCTAGGTCTCCGCCGTGAGCAGAGTCACATTTTTCCACCTGCGACAGGCTAGACGACTGACCCCCAGGAATGACCTGGCAATGGTGATCCAGGCTACGGTCATCTCAAGACTAGACTACTGTAACGCTCTCTACATTGGCCTACCTTTGTCGGTGATCCAGAAGCTCAAGCTGGTGCAAAATGTTGCTGGTGACTTCTTGCAGGGGTACCAACGAGATGTAATATAACACCTATTTTGCAGCAATTACACCTGGCTGCCGATTGAGCACCGGATCACCTTCAAGGTGATGGTTCTTACCTTCAAGGCCTTATATGGTGCTGGGCCGGCGTACTTGAGGGACCGCCTTCTTCCCTATCAACCCCAGAGATCACTTCGCTCAGAAGATCAGGACTTGATGGAAATTCCCAGTTTTAAGATCTACTGCCTGACGGCGCCTAGGTGCAGGGCCTTTACGATCATAGCACCATCTTTGTGGAAAAACTTTGCCTGCAGAAACTCGCGCCCTATAGGATCTACCAACCTTCCATAGGGCTTGTAAAAATACTTATTTCAGCAAGCATTTGAACTCTGTTAATGGGATTTTACTCTAGTTAATTGGTTTTTATAATTGTATCGTATGTGTTGTAAACCGCTCCGAGCCTTAGGGGAGTGGCAATATATAAGCCTGAATAATAAATAAATAAAATACACAAAACACAACTTGAAAAGAAAAACAACTCCCCAACCTGCTTTTTCTAATGAGAAACTTAGCAATCTCAAAGTTTTGCATATGTTTTTGTGCCCTTTTAGCAAGCATAATAACACTATTACCCAACAGGAACTGTCCCCCCCCCCCTTAATAACCAACACAGTTACCTCTTCCTTTTTCCTTCTTTCTTTTTGAATTTTAATATACATGCATATTTGGACATACAATCATGCATCATGCATACAATCGTGCATCTTATGTTTTATAGTTATAACAACGTAGCATTTTTATATTGTAGTCTGGACTACATCTTGTATTTAATTAAAAGCTTTTAAGTTATGTTTGCCTTCAAATTCTTATATTAAGAAAGGAGGAAAGGTTAACTACTTTTTCTTAGTAATACTATCTAATTCCAAGCACTGCTAAGTAATAATGCACCATACAGTATAGTACAATATATTATTAAAACAATACTATAAAATAATTACATGTTCCATGGCAATATTTAAATTACCATAATAATCCTTGCATAAAGCAACGTGAAATATGCAACCAACAGAAACTATTAGTTTGGAAAATATGCATACAAAATGTTCTTGAGGCAAGAATGATAAATTATTCAATTTTTATTAGTTATTGTAGGCACTTAAAAGATTGCACAGAACAAAATGATAAACTGGTCATATTTAACAAATATAAATTGGTCACATTTTGTGAGAAGCAATGGTAGGGGGAGCTAAGGAAATACAAATGTAATGCAAAGGCAGATAAATTATACTTGCTACTAGGGACCACTTCACACCTTACAGTACCCAATGGTATGCTTAATACATGAAGACTCATGAGAACATAGCTACAATACATCTGTTTTTCCTAGTACGAATTTCTTAACATTCAACTCAATATAACAAGTGAACAAGTCTTTTAAATATACTCAAGAATAAAGACAGTTCAATGAATCCTTGCATCCTTTCTGAGCTACCATTTTCTTGCAACAATTTTACAACCATCATTTTTTCTTTGATCTATTCAAATGGATTTCTTTATGACAAAATAAGCCTGCAAAGCTGTGTAGTCCAGTGTTGGTTCACTTAAATGTTAAACAACTATAGCACTTACACAATTATGAGTTGCAAGTGAGGAAGCCTCATTATGTAGGCTGTATCCTCCTTATCAACAGAATGAAGACTGTATGTACTACTGGCTCAATGGACCATTGCTCAATAGAAATGCATTAGAATTTTTATATCCAATGTACAATTGTTAATAATATTTTAAAAGAAGCAACTGCACAAATTATAGCTGTATTCGTATCTATGAAAACAAAAGAACACCAACTAAAAACAAATTCAGCAAAAAAAATAGTCCATTGAAGGTATGGTCTTCACTCTCTTATTAAGCAGCAATCAAAAGGAGTGAGAAAGAGAGGGATACTGCCAAACACTCTTCTACTGTGGTTACATATCTACGCAGTGTAACACAGAGACAACACCTTTTCATAGTACTCTGCTTGTTGGAAGAAATCAATTGAGCACCTACATTATATATCTATCTACCATTACACTAGCAGAAAAATGCACGTTGATGCATGTTGATATTTCACTAACAGCTACACAACCTGTTGCTGAATGAGATCTAGCACAAGCAAAATCTAGGCCAATACAGCTGTGTAGAGCTTGTGCATCCACTTGATCAATATCTTCAAAACTCAGTGGGCAATGGCTTACAGACGAGTACATGCAGTGAGTGCCTTGTTTAAGGCACATGAACAGACTAGTGACATAGAATCAAAACACTAGATTTGACACTTGACGTTTGTGCCTGGAGGGCAGGGGACAGGGCCTGGGGTCCCATTAGCATTAGAACCGGCCATGTTAGAACAGGATTCTGAGGATGAGCTAGATGACTGGGGTGAAGGGCAGCTTTCCCCGCAAGGGCCTCTTTCGCCCACAGAGAGCTTGGCCTGGGAAGAAATGTGTTTTGGTCCAAGGGATGATTCAGATTACCAGGTGCAGTCTGATAGCGATCCAGGGAGTTATGAACACCCGGGAGGGAGATCTTCCCAGGAGCCCCCTGAGGAAGATATGGAACAAAGCGCATGGGAAATGGCTAGGGAGGAAAGCTCTCAGGGAGATAGCAACACAGCTGCCGAGAGACAAGGTCGAACCTTTGATAGGAGAAGAAACATCGAGGCTAGTAGGAGGGATTGGTCCCGGGCCCTAGACCGGCCGAGGTCCGTCAGCAGGGATTGGAGACAAAGAAGCCTAGAGCGTCGAGGACCTCGGCCGAAGGATTAAGTATAGGATCCGTGGGAACGAATCCTCAGTTCTCCGGCCACGTCTTACCTGAATAGGCGTGAAGCGGAGTGGGGCCACTAGCTAAGCGGTGGTCATCAAGCCTTGCCTTGCATTACCTTGCCTTGTTTTCCTGATCTGCATTGGTTTGCGGAGCCTTGCCTTGTTTCCTGATCCGCATTGTCTGCGGAGCCTTGCCAAGCTTTTTGCCTGTTTGCTTCGTTACTTTGGACATTCTTACTTCAAGCCTTTTGGACTATATCACTTATTATTGGACTATATTCTTTGGAACTGTTTTTATACTCAATAAAGTAATAATAATAATAATAATAACTTTATTTCTTGTGAGTCGCCCTCCACCGCTGGTGCTCCGGGCAACTTACATCATTTAAAAAACACAGGTACATCAATTAAAAACACAGGTACAGAGAACCATAAAGGCCCAGCCTCCAGACCGTCCAGTCAATCCCCAAACGCCTGGCAGAAAAGCCAAGTTTTCAGGTCAGACAGGAATCTGGCTGGGGCCGATATGGCCCTGAGAGCAGGCGGAAGCGTGTTCCAGATCATAGGGGCCACCACAGAGAAGGCTCTCCGTCGGGTCTCTGTCAGCCGGGCCTCTCTCACCCCTGGGATAGCTATACGGTCACCATTTATTACACGCGCTGGTCTTTCGCTGCGTTGGTCTGTCAGCCGATCGCCCAAATAGGCTGGTCCGATTCTTTGCCGTGCTTTGAAGGTTAGCGCCATGAGTTTATAGATCACTCTGAACTCTGTGGGCAGCCAATGAAGATCTTTTAAGATTGGTGAGATATGGTTCCTAGCCGATGCCCCTGAAGTAGTTAGCCTTCAGTACGTGTCTGTGTGTGTGATTAAGGGGCCCTCCAAGTCCGTGCATTGTGACAACTTTCCACCCAAATACCCCAAACAGTGTCTTTTTTAATTTAAAAAAACATTCATAAAAGATTATAGGAAATACTGAAGTCTCATCTGTCCTTTCCACATCCTTTGCTCCTTTTCTTATCATAATTTTGTTTCTCTGGTAATTTTTGTACAACATAATTCCTCATACAAAGAGCTTTGCATTCAAAATTATATAAGTGGATTCAAAGATGTAAATGATTTGCTGTCTCAGAGGTGACTGCCTGGAATGTGTCTCATTCTAAAGGCTCCTGATTTTTATCACCGCATTACTTTTATCACTTAGGTATTCATTCTAGACCTTTTTTTAAAAGTAGCTCTTCTCCACATAAATGTTATAAAACAAATGGTAATATTTTTGGAAGTCTGCAGTATTTAGTTTTTAAATTGACAGCTCATACTCTACATCATCTACTTAGTTATGCATACTTAACTAAAAAACATGCCCTTGTCTGCCATCCCAAAACTGACTTTACCAGTGATTACTCACTAAGAGAGGGAGGTCTGTTTTGCTGGCAATCAATGTGTGGTTTATGGTGCTTCCATCTCCTACCATCAAGCATGGCTGCAACAACGAATTGCTACTTTGGTCCTGCTTCTGACTCAGATTCATCTAGTGGGTTGAAAGCATCCATCTCCTTTGTGATACAATCACCATCAGAACAGACCCCTTTCATCTGATATGGCTAATGCCTGGTAAAGCAAATATCAGAGCACATTTAGGACTGTGGCAATAACACCATGATCACGACTCTGTAAGCATAGTGAATACAGAATAGTTACAAACACGTAACTCTGGGTTATGAATCTATTGGCCTGATTACACGGCTGTTGAAAAAGGCTCACCTGACTTCACTTTGCAGTGGGACATAAGTTAGCTGGCGCCCCTCATCCTGTAGTGTCTGGCTCCTGCAACTGTTGACCCCATGAAGGGAGGGTAGTGCGTACGCCCCCCACTGTAGTAAACAGGGATGCAGGAAGCCTCCCATATTAGTGTGCCAGTGGCGGCGAGCTGGTTCAGCCCTCCTCCACCCATGCAGCAGGCATCTTCTGATGGGAGCTGGCCAGCTCCATGGGTGACCGGGGCTAGATCAGTGCAATCTGTCAATTACAGCCCTGTGTAACAAGGTCGTATGACTCTAGTCTGGTCTATGCATTCTTAAGTGGAAAACAGAAGAGCAGACATTCTGCAAAACATAATGTCTACCAAAGTTACACTGTTGTATTTCAGTTCTATATCAAAATGAAAGTTACAAACTGTTATCAACACCATTCTGTGTCATCCTTAACTATGCTAGTCGGTTTAAACTGCAAATAAATCAGTTCTAAGCAGATGTGGAATCAAGCACACTATAAAAACAAAACAAACAATGATCCCTGCCAAAATCCTAATCTGGTTATTCCCCCCCCCAATTGCCTCACCTTGAAGTTTGCTTTGCCACTAAGGATCCAAGTGGGCAAAAAACTGTGGAACATCAGGAAAGGGACATATTTTATCAAATATATCACATTGTTGCTTCATGCAAGTAAGTATGATCTTGCACAGGCACACTATGATAGACTTTATTGGGTATCCAAAATACTAACCCCCCCCCCATATTTTTAAATTCATATACCTAACTTCTTTGATAGATTATAAGGTCCAGAAAAATAACATGTTCCATGCCATGTTAAGGAGGTAAAAAGATTATATAGCTGGATAACAAATCTATGGTACATATTAATTGCAGTCTTAGTTTTTAGACTGTAAACAATCAGAAATTGAACAAAAATGTCTTTCCACATGAGGAGGGCACAACCTTGGGATTCCAGTACTCTACTTGCCGTCTATCACCAAGGATTCAGGACAGTTTTCTCACATTTACAGCTCATTTGTGAACTGCAGAAGGCAAGGAAAGAATTTGAGCAACACAGTATGAGGAAATATGGAATACAGACTGTGAGGAGACATGTTTTAGCGATGTCAAAAAAGAATAACCTGTTTTGGAGATGCCCTGGACCAAGCCCGTAGCCAAGATTTTGATTTGGGGGAGGGAGCTGAGTCTGAGTAAAAGAGGATCTACCCTAGCAAACCTTTTGTATCATTATCCCAATATCCTCGTGCATATGAGATATATCGAGCATGGTGATCAGATCATGATATGAATAAACATAACAGTTTAAATTGCAAATGTTATTTATTTACTTTCATTAACAAAATGTTTAGAATATTTTTGACCTATTTTTTTTTACTTTACAGCAACAGTCTTCTTTTCTTCTCCCCGGCTATTTTGTCAATTACTTTCTCTGGTTTGATAGTGATGTCCCGATGGATGGAAATTATTGCTAGTCCACTAAGTCTCTGGTCTGTTATTAAACTTCTAGATACACTTTTCACTCTCTTCATGGTTGAAAATGATCTTTCCACACTGCATGTCATTACTGGTAGAGTAGCTAACACAGTCAAAAGGAAGTTATTGACCGATATTAAGTTTTGTCACACAGTTCCAACACTTTAAGAACCTCAGTATCTTTCTTAATTGATGGTGTAATATTATACACCACATTGTGTACTCAGCCTTGACGGAAGCAAGTGCTGCGTCATTTTCAAAGTATTGTGACAGTTGTTCCATATGGTGAACTTTGTCTACACCTGAAAGCCCAGGGAGGAGAACCTGGAAACTGGCTAAAATGTCTTCATTTGACATGAACCTTTCAGTAATGTTCTGTATGAGTTCTGTATGAGTGAAGTGAATGGTATGAACACCGCAACTCTGTAATAATCTTCTACAGAATAAGTCTCTGGATTTGCCCGATGCACCTGTCTTGAACTTTGCCTTGGAATAGTCAAGTTGCTTTGATATATTTTTTCAGATGTTGTTCTTGCTAAGCCAAAGTGTTTTACAAAATGATCTTTTGCATCTGCTCTCAAAATTTCTAAAGACTTTAACAGTGACTTAGTGTAGTTTATGGCAGATGCCATATCAAGACTTTTCCTGAAGAAAAAATGAAAGGGGCAAAGTAAGGCTGAAGAGTTGTTCACAAACAAACAGGCTAACAATGAAATCACTTTTTCAATTGCAGTCCAAAAGTTTGAAGCTGAAGAAGAGATTTTCCATGTTTTCTCTGGGATTTCTTCTAAGGCAACTACAATTGGCTTAAATAGTTCAACGAATGTCAATACACTGTCATGCCTCTCAATGAAACGAGTCTTGCATAAACGTGTCAGTCTTTTTTTCTTTTTTTCTGGCACATTAACGTTAATATTAATCTGCAAAATATTGTTATCACTTGAATTGTTTCTGAAGAAATTTGTTATTTCTTTTATTGTTCCAAGACGATTTCTGACAGAAGAGTTTGAAAATCTATCACTCAATGCAAAGGTCAGGCGATGACTTGCACAATGAAAATATCTTGCTTTGGGGTATGTTTCTCAAATTCTTGTTTGAATTCCAGTTAGATGGCCAGCCATAGTGGCAACTCCATCATAGCCCTGCCCTACACACTTGTTCATGTCCAATTTCAACATGTTTCATTTTTCTAGGATAACTTTAGTGACATTTTCTGACAATTGAGCATACAGGATAGTAGGGGATTGGGTGTGATTGACCTTGGATCTGGGAGTTGTAGTGCACCCTTATCCAAAGGGCATTGAAGCTGTTTTGGAGCCCAGACAGCTGGCCAGGTTAACAACACATAAGACTAGTGCCCTGTCCTCCTGGAGGCTGCCACTATTTTGCCAGCAAGAAACAGCTTCAAGCAGCTTCCCAACAGGAACTTCCTGGTCACGTCACTTATGGGGAAGTCACAACATGTCACTCAGACATGTGACACCATAGGCGTTGTCACCAGCAAGACTCTTCTGGAGGGTGGGACTTTTTGACATGTGATTCCCTTGGATTCGGCCCAATCCAGCTGTCAAAAACACTGAGGTTACTCCAGAGTTTCCTAGATGCTCCAGAGTAACTTGTGGTTCTTCTCATGCTGGATTAGTTGGAAGCAATGCTTCCACTATGAAACCAGCCATACATCATGTGGGGTGTGTATACCAAATTCAAGGTAAGTGCATTTTATTTGGCTTCTGTAAAAATGGGTTTGGTCTCTCTTCATCCACATCCTCCTTTTGAAGCTAAAGTACACCACAACCCTTAAAAATCAATGTTCAACATTGTAAACAACAGCCATTATGCCTGTCTTGGACTTCACTTTATTTTGCTTTTTAAAGGTCTGATTGTATAACTCAAAAAGTAACACTGCAGACTATGTGTGTTCGCAAGATAACATTTGAATTGACTGTAGTGTGATTCTCATGTTCCGTTCTCATTGTCCACTTCCATAAAACAATCCATAGGGGTTATGGTTTCATTTACACTGTAGAAAATATAAGTCTGATTCCTGTAACACATGAGCTCTACTAGCATTAAATTGCTTTTTACATTGTTTTGTACAGCTGTGCCCTTTTATTTAACTCTGCATCTCATTCCAATGTAAACTGTCAGACCGCAACTGTGGTATTTTACATTTATATATCTGCTGGCCTTCTCCTACAATGGTAGCAATCTGTCTGAGACATATCAATTTCTTTTTTTTGTTCTTTTTATACAGTTAAATACACTTTCTATTGTCACCTCTTTACTGTTTTTACCTCTCAGGTCTCTAAGAGTTGTGCCTTTAAAGTTCATACAAATTTATTTGCCGATTCCATAGCCAAGGACATATTTAAAGTGGCGGCAAAGGTGAACTATGGTTCAGAAAATGGTCTCTCTGTATTTTTCATCATTAATTCCACATAGCACCTAGTCCCTCAACATCTGTGTAAGAGTTAAATCATAATTACAATTATAAGAGTTTTCTTGGTTCTGCCACAAACTCTCCTCTCCTGTCTCTCCAGACCTTTCTGATAATGTATTAAATTTTAATAACTTGGCTTTTTCACTAAAATTGTTTTTCCTCACATTTACCAGCACTTCAAAACTACTCTCCTGCATGTCTCCAGGAAAATGTAAACTGTACATGGGAGATTCCAGAATACTAAGCAAAAAATACTTCTTTTTCAACTTTTGTCTATCATTAGTAGCTAAGGGCTAAATACTTAGTTGTCATTGTTGTTGTGTGCCTTCAAGTCATTTTTTAATGGCAACCATATAGTGACCCTATAATAAGGTTTCTTGTGGCAGAATTTGTCAAGAGGGGTTTTGCCTTTGCCTAATTTTATTTTTTATTTGCGGCATTTGTATACTGCCCTCCTCAACCCTGAAGAGGACTTCAGGGTGGTTCATGGTGTTCGCAACACTGACTTGTCCAAGATCACCCACTGTGTTTCCATGGTTAACCAGGAACAACACTCAAACCACTAAACCATGTTGGCTTGTTAAACATGTTGTCCTATTTTGTTGCCTCAACCCTCTCTAATGACTATAACATACATGTGGGATGTATGCTGATACATATGTAAAGTGGTAGTTTTACTTCAAACTGCATAAATATAATGCTTTATCCTACTTTAACTGCCATGGCTCCATCCTCTCAAATCTTGGGATCTATATTTTGGGCAGAGGCACTGTAAAAACTCTCTGTCAGAAATGATAGCCAAAATAGATGAATGCTGGCATAGTATGACGCAGAAAGGTAACTTCTTCCACGTTTGGTGGACCTGTAGGATGGTACAAGATCTTTGGGAAAATGTGATCAAGGAAACAAATAACATCATTACTAATAAAGTTTTTTAAAACTCCAGAAATACATCTTTTAGGAATATTGAGGGAGAGAATTAGTAAAGAAGATGAGGAAATTAGTCAATATAGTTTTGCTGCAGCTAGACTGTTCATAGTAAAATCATGTAAAGACGGAAAATAATTATCTAAAAAGGATTGGAGAGAAAAGTTATTAGACTATATTCAAATGGCCAAGTTATCTAATGGTATGTGGGGAGGAAATGATGAAGAGATGTTAAAAATGGAGGGTGGCATTTGAATACATGGAAAGGAAGACAAATGTGGATTTTAAAATAGCCGCAAGGGGAAATTACTAAAGTAGATATAAAGGTAGATTTTATTAGATATCGGACTCACAGTGAGTAGTGTCAGAAGTCATGGGTTCATGGTTGGGGGGTAGGAGAAAAAAGATTGGATAGAACATTGCAATATATTAATTTGGGGGAATGAGATACCTGTATTAGATGCATTTGACAATCTAGATCAGGGCTGTCCAACTGCGGGCCCTGCAGGTGTTTTGGACTTCAACTCCCAGAAATCCTAGCCAGTTTACCAGTTGTTAGGATTTCTGGGATTTGAAGTCCAAAACACCTGCAGGGCCGGCAGTTGGACAGCCCTGCTCTAGATGTTTTTCATTTTTATATTTTGTATCTCATTAATTTCACTCAATAACATTATATTAAAAAGAAAAGCTCTCTGTCTGAGAATTCTAATGTCCCTTTCCTGTACTGCAAATCCCAGGATTCGGTGAGATGTTGCCTTGGCAGCTAATGTGGAATATACAGGCAGTCCCTGAGTTACAAACATCTGACTTACAAATGACTCATATTTAGGAGCGGGGATGAGACAACAGGAAGTGAGAGACTTCTATCCCTAGGTAGGGAAATTCCCTCCTGAAAGAGCTATCATGGCAAAAGGTGTCTCTACTGAAGCTTTATCGCCAATTCTTGTGTTTACATCAAGATAAATGTTTCAAAATCCAATTATCATCACAGGGACATAAAGTGAGGTGAGATCTTCTAAACAAGGAGCACACAGAGCAGTACAAACACCAGAGAGGCATTAACCCTTCCCTGTGCTAAGCAAAGCTTGTGTGTGTGTGTGTCTGTATGTTATGACTGGAGTTACGCTTAAAAATGGATCTGTTCCAACTTACATTTAAATCTAACTTAAGAACAAACCTATAGAACCTATCTTGTTTGTAACTTGGGGACTGCCTGTAGTGGTATGATTGTGTAGTATGTATAGATTCTAAGCAATCAAAGAGTAGGGCAGGTTAGATGATTTTTACACACACACCCACTACACACACACACCATTTATCCAACCATAAAAGAGAAAAGTACTGGCTTGGATAAGCAGTTCTTACAAGCCTCCTTGGCTCACAAGTCTCACAAGCACCTGCCAGACACTGATTTGGCCAAAGAGATCAAAGAGGTTGGTGTGGCTCAGAAGGGTCCAGTTTGTATGGCAAAGGATTACCCAAATATTTTGCAGTTGCCCATCTCTAATGTAAAACTATATTAGAAGCCTATTTTAGAGCCCGGGTTTATAACATAGGCAGGATTTTTGAAACCTTCAAATAAATTGGGATTCCTGGAAGGACAAGATTTCCTTTTTCAGAAGACATACTAGTTCTTTTGTGTTGTCAAAGCCTTTCATTACTGAAATCACTGGGCTGCTGTGCGTTTTTCAGGCTGTATGGCCATGTTCCAGCAGCATTCTCATTTGATGTTTCACCTGCATCTGTGGCTGACATTTTCAGAGGTTCAGAACCTCTGAAGATGCCAGCCACGAATGCAGGTGACACGTCAGAAGGGAATGTTGCTGGAACATGGCCATACAGCCTGAAAAACTCACAGCATGCCACTACTAGTTATTTGTTAGCAAAACTTGATATCCCACATGGGTAAGCATCCAAGGCTTAATATCATGCTATAAGGGGCTAGATTTCCTACACTAGATAAGGATTAACTTTCTCATACTCCACAGTTCTCTTTTATTGGACTAATACCTTCCAAAGGATAAAACATCACCAGACAGTGGCAATTGCTAATATGATGGCCTGTGGCAAGAGAACTACCATCTAATTAAGGTTGCAACTAGGCATGCCATGGAGCTCCTTAGATTCCATTGATTTCAGTGGGATACAGATACACACTTATTATCTATGTGCAGGATTGTATCCTTCGTCCACAATGAAGCCCTCACCTTCTTGTTTAAAATCCCAATCAAAAATAGTTGAAACCTGGCCTTGTTAATGTTACACCTCTCCAGACTTCCCCATAATCTTTGTAAAGTAATTTGACAGGGCCCTAAATAAGTTTTTTCTCCCGATAGTGTGTAATTTCCAATATATTTCTACAATTACTGATTTTCTCAAAAAAAAAATTTCTCATATTCTTAAATATAACCCAGTTGCCCTTTTATTGCATTGCATTCTTAATTAGCAATTATAACATTTTGGATGACTCTCACAGGTTTTGATAATTACTTTTGTTTTTTGCCTTGTGAGTAAAGAAAATCTCTAACTTCATTTAAATATCCTCTACATTGCTCACTGGTCTACAATTACATTTCTGTTCAGTCATCTTTAATCCAGAATAAATACACCCAGCTGACTTATTATTTTTCACTAAATTGTATACAAACTGTTATGATCTAATGTTTCTGAAATCTATAAAGTAAGAGGGAATTTGTTTCATAATGTTATCTGTTGAGTAAAGAGAACCAAAATAGTCAATGGCTAATAGAAACATTATTCAGGACTTGCCCTGGTGTATGCTTGATGGTCAGTTTAAGATATAAGCAGCTTTGCATACCTTCTAACTTACTCAACTGAATGCAGACAATGATAAATTTACCACAACTAAGAAAGAGAAGCAAAAATCTAGCCGCTGAGAACTTCAAAAACATGGGGACTATCAAGGTTTTTTGGTGTTTTTTTTTCATATTTCAATGCACAACTAGCAAATAGTCAGATTGGTGGATTATATATAACAATGACAAACAACATGTGACTGTAAAATAATATCAGCCCAATGAGTTCCTGTGACTTTTCTGGGCTGTATGGCCAAGTTCCAGAAGCATTCTTTCCTGACATTTCGGCCACATCAGGGCCGGCTAATCACCTCCCAACATAGAATTCCCCCAGGCAGGAAGCAGCCAAGCTTTGAAGCTGCAAGGGTTTTCAATGTTAATCAAGGTGATCAACTGCAGCATTCACACTTTCCTCAAACAGACAAGAGTGCTTTCTCTCACTCTGTACATTAAACAGCCATATAAACCTAACTTAACTAGTTTTCAGCAGAGCTCACAACCTATGAGGATGTCTGCCATAGATGTGGGTGAAATGTCAGGAGAGAATGCTTTTGGAACATGGCCATGCAGCCCAGAAAACTCACAGCAACCCAGTGATTCCGACCATGAAAGCTTTTGACAACACAGCAGCCCTATGGTTTTCCACATCTTCTTTGGACTTCAACTCTTACTCCACTAAACATAGCCAATGGTTAAAAATGAAAGAAATTAAAGCCCGACAGTTAGAAATCAATGCATTGTTCTTCAGTGAAACCCCACCTCATCACATAATATAGAAGAAGAAATGCGTCCCTTTCTTCAATATGTAACCATGGAGTTGGATGCCATGGCATTTTCCTCTAGTCACGTGTGTGTGTTTTCCCCCCTGGATCACTGTGCATCAACACATTAAGTAGGCAAAATGATGCTGTTCTGGTTATAAAATACTTCTTACTGCTTGTGGAAAAGAAATTTCATTCCTGTTCAACTGCCTAGTCCAATACTTTGATTTGGCTTGCATAAGCATGTAAGCAAGCTATCGTAAAAGCACTTTTACAACTCATTATGACTTAATTACAATAGCTGTTGTTTCTGCCAGTTGTGGTCGTTGTTCACACTCCACTGGCGCTAGTGAACTGTTTCCAGAGCATACAGCCGCTGGCAAGTAACACCTCTTGTGTTTTTTTAAAAAAATCTCCTGTTCAGACCAATGAAAACTGTGCATAAATACCCGTGATTCTGAAGAAACTTCCTGATGTACCTATTAAAGAAAATTAACATTTAGTGAAATAAAAATCCATGACTGATATCTTATCTTGTAAGATGGTTTTCCACAGGCCGGTGTCCTGATCCCTTGGTGCTGCATATATTAGATCCTGACATACTGGAGAACACTTTGGGGTATGGTGGGAAGGATAATGGAGTGGAAAGGGGTGGACAGACCCCCACAATCCCTCAAGGAGCCTGCAGGCTCCTGGAGGATCTTCATTCCACGGGAGGTAGAAGTTGACTGTTTTGCCTCATTCCTGGACTTCTGAGAGCTGTGTTTTGTTTCTCTTGGGATAGATCACAAGGAATCGCAAATCCCCACCACCACCAAAATCTCTTCTATAATGAGACTAGAAGTAAACTTCTGTATCTCTCTTTAAACAATAATACTTGTTGTTGTTGCTATTGTTATCTCAGTTTCACAGTCCACCACATGTTACTGACTGAAGTTTTGGACCACCAACAAGTCTAATTTTAATGAAATATCTAAGAATGAGTAAAATATTGCTTTAAAACGTGGCATACTCCAAGCCATATTACCTGATGAGATCTCATTGTTTCCTAGATTATTATGATGGATTGGTATTTCCAAGACTAGTGCAGCCCACAATGCGTCCTCTGAGTCCTTAAACGTGTTGATGTTATCTTCCTCACATGCAAAGAAATCATTATGTATTTAAATTTGTACTCCATTCTGTTCTATAGTCTACAGACAGAAATAAATGTGTTAACACGTTTAAGAACAGAAAGCTCATCTAATCTGCCACAGGTTATCGCTTAACTTTCCTTGATATTCTTATGCTCTCTCCAAGGAAAGGGTAATGGTTTACATCTGAAGGAAGCTATACAGCACACCATGGCTTTGTTAAGATTAAAGAGATGACAAGCACAATCAGGTACTCCTTTTTGGCTCTGAGAAATATCGCATACATGTAATTGGTTTGCAAGTCATATTCAAACAGTGTGAATTGAACCCAGAACACAATAGGAGGCCAGTATAGATTGTAGACCACTGCATAATATCCATGCAAGTCCCTTTATAAATGTGGAAAGTACATCTATTGTACAATACACTGAAGTAAATTGAGATCATTTCTTCTCAGACAAAAGTAAATTCCATCTCCTATGGAATTTACTGAAATGACAGGGAGAACAAGAACTCTGCCATTATATTGTTCTTGCTAATTGTACTGCTTGTTGTTTTTAGTAGTTTGCATCAAACCAAATCAAAATCCAAACCAATTTCAGCTAGACTAGAGAGATCTGACAAGAACACAGACCCATGGTGTTATGCCTTCAGGCGCCTGCCATGTAGCTATTTCTGAAGCTGTTAGAAAAGCTAGAAAAATGTGAGATTGTCCCATGAGAGGGTAATGTGGGTCCATATCAAGTTCCCGAATAATGTTGAATTGCTTTAGCCATACTCACAAAACTTATTTATTTACTAGCTGTACCCGGCACGCGTTGCTGTGCCCTATTTAGGAGATGCGAGAAAGTCTGAGTATGTAAGGGTTGGAATTGATGTTACTTATGGTCTTGGTGGGGTCATGGCTGTGTCGTTGTGGGTTGTTCTGGTGGGTGGGATGTTGAAGTCCTGTGGAGTTGTCGGTGTGTGGTGTTCCTGGCGTTCTGCAGAGCTTGTGGATATACAATGTTTTTTGTCTTTCCGTCTGCTGTGTTGATGTAGAGGTTCTGTGGTTTCCCAACTCTGGAGCACGCTACGTAGAGTTGTCCGTGGGAGAAGCATTCTGTGTCAAGGTCTATGCCACAGATTTGTAGTGTTTGTCCTTGAGCCTTGTTTATGGTGATGGCAAAAGCTAGTGTAGTGCAGTGTCCTTTTTTTGTAAATTTGGAAATGTGAGTAGAGTAATAGGTACATCTCTGTGACCAAATCCTAACTTTTTTACCAATAAGTACACCAGTGAGCTGCTGAACTTGCTGGGGAAAAGGTTAGCAAATTGAATCCAGGGAGTGGGGTGATCTCCCACGGTTAGTCCCAGGTTCTGTCAAGTTTTTTTTTTTGTAAATTTGGAAATGTGAGTAGAGTAATAGGTACATCTGTGACCAAATCCTAACCTTTTACCAATAAGTACACCAGTGAGCTGCTGAACTTGCTGGGGAAAAGGTTAGCAAATTGAATCCAGGGAGTGGGTGATCTCGCACGGTTAGTCCCAGTTTCTGTCAAGCTTTTTTGTAAATTTGGAAATGTGAGTAGAGTAATAGGTACATCTCTGTGACCAAATCCTAACCTTTTCACCAATAAGTACACCAGTGAGCTGCTGAACTTGCTGGGGAAAAGGTTAGCAAATTGAATCCAGGGAGTGGGTGGTCTCGCACGGTTAGTCCCAGGTTCTGTCAAGCTTTTTTTTTTTGTAAATTTGGAAATGTGAGTAGAGTAATAGGTACATCTCTGTGACCAAATCCTAACCTTTTTACCAATAAGTACACCAGTGAGCTGCTGAACTTGCTGGGGAAAAGGTTAGCAAATTGAATCCAGGGAGTGGGTGATCTCGCACGGAAATGTGAGTAGAGTAATAGGTACTTACTTAAGGAATGGGTGAGGGTAGAGAGGCCCAGTAAAATGTTGTTTTTTAATGGCATTGCGCATGCGTGGTGGGCGTGTTCGGCAGCAAGTGGTTCTGGGAATTGGAGAAGGTTATGGGTGGAGGGAGAGAGAGTCGCCTCAGAGTTGGATGGAGGTTTTTTTCTAAAGGTAAGGAAAGTGGGTGCTTGTCTGATTTGTTTAGGAGGCTGTGTGTTGGTGAGGAAGGGGGGGAAGTGAGTGCTTAGAGGCAAAGGCTGCTTGGGTGAGGGGGGGCGCAAAGGCTGCTTGGGTGAGTTGTAGAGGGGGGGTGTTGGCGAGGAAGGGGGAGCGGGTGCTTAGGGGCGGGGGGCTTTTGGGGCGCGCAAAGGCTGCTTGGGTGAGTTGTTTTGGGGTGTGTGTGAGTGTTGGCGAGGAAGGGGGGAGCGGGTGCTTAGAGGGGCTTTTGGGGCGCGCAAAGGCTGCTTGGGTGAGTTGTTTTGGGGTGTGTGTGAGTGTTGGCGAGGAAGGGGGGAGCGGGTGCTTAGAGGGGGCTTTTGGGGCGCAAAGGCTGCTTGGGTGAGTTGTTTTGGGGTGTGTGGTGTTGTGCTTAGAGGGGCTTTGTTGCTGCTTGGGTGAGTTGTTTTGGGGTAAGTGTTGGCGAGGAAGGGAGCGGGTGCTTAGAGGGGCTTTTGGGGCGCGCAAAGGCTGCTTGGGTGAGTTGTTTTGGGGTATGTGTGAGTGTTGGCGAGAAGGGGGAGCGGTGTGCTGCTTGGGTGAGTTGTTTTGGGGTATGTGTGAGTGTTAGGGTGCTTAGGGCTTTTGGGGCGCGCAAAGGCTGCTTGGGTGAGTTGTTTTGGGGTATGTGTGAGTGTTGGCGAGGAAGGGGGGCGCGGTGCTAGGTAGAGGGGTATTTTGGGGCGGGTGCTTAAAGGCTGCTTGGGTGATTTGTTTTGTGGTATGTGTGAGTGTTGGCGTGGATTGTGTGAGCGGGTGCTTAGAGGGGCTTTTGGGGCGCGCAAAGGCTGCTTGGGTGAGTTGTTTTGGGGTATGTGTGAGTGTTGGCGAGGAAGGGGAGCGGGTGCTTAGAGGGGCTTTTGGGGCGCGCAAAGGCTGCTTGGGTGAGTTGTTTTGGGGTATGTGTGAGTGTTGGCGAGGATGGGGGGAGCGGGTGCTTAGAGGGGCTTTTGGGGCGCGCAAAGGCTGCTTGGGTGAGTTGTTTTGGGGTATGTGTGAGTGTTGTGAGTGTTGCGGGTGCTTAGAGGGGCTTTTGGGGCGCGCAAAGGTGCTTAGGGGTTGTTTTGGGTATGTGTGAGTGTTGGCGAGGAAGGGGGAGCGGGTGAGGGGCTTTTGGGGGCGGGGTTGGGTGAGTTGTTTGGGGTATGTGTGAGTGTTGGCGAGGAAGGGGGGAGCGGGTGCTTAGAGGGGCTTTTGGGGCGCGCAAAGGCTGCTTGGGTGAGTTGTTTTGAGGTATGTGTGAGTGTTGGCGAGGAAGGGGAGCGGGTGCTTAGAGGTGCTTTTGGGGCGCGCAAAGGCTGCTTGGGTGAGTTGTTTTGAGGTATGTGTGAGTGTTGGCGAGGAAGGGGGGAGCGGGTGCTTAGAGGGGCTTTTGGGGCGCACAAAGGCTGCTTGGGTGAGTTGTTTTGGGGTATGTGTGAGTGTTGGCGAGGAAGGGGGGAGCGGGTGCTTAGAGGGGCTTTTGGGGCGCGCAAAGGCTGCTTGGGTGAGTTGTTTTGGGGTATGTGTGAGTGTTGGCGAGGAAGGGGGGAGCGGGTGCTTAGAGGGGCTTTTGGGGCGCGCAAAGGCTGCTTGGGTGAGTTGTTTTGGGGTATGTGTGAGTGTTGGCGAGGAAGGGGGAGCGGGTGCGTAGAGGGGGCTTTGGGGGCGCAAAGGCTGCTGGGTGAGTTGTTTCGGGGTGTGTGTGTTGGCGAGGAAGGAGTCGGTGGCGCGGGTGGGGTGGGAGGGGGAGGAGGAGGGGCGGGGTGAAGGGGAGTCGGGGTGGGGAGGGTTTCCCCTCCTCCTTCCAGGCCCTTTTTTGCTGTTGTCTGTAGCGAGTGTAATGGTCCAGTAGGCTGCCAAGTTTGGTGCTTCTGCGAGCCATAGTTTCTTTGTCTATATACGACATTAAACGGACTCACCAAAATTATATATATAGATTTATTCGCTAAGTTCACTATCCAGTCAAACAATGACATTAAATAGGCTTAGCATGACTTGCATACAAACGACTTGAGTGAATTCTTCTTAACCCCCCCCCCCTAAAAATATGGCTTTTGTAGTTTTTGCCAAAAATATGACACAGATGTGTGGCTGCTCTCTTGACATCTCCAAACTCCTATAATACAGATCTCATGTCCCAGGGTTGATTCCAGTTCCTCGGATCCTAATCCGATCCCCTCAAGTTCTCCAGATCCTCATCCCCTTTCTCATATTTTAGGATGGTTTCCCAGTCTTTACGTGTTTTCTCCCATTTCAAAAAACATTTCTTATAGCTTAGCTTCCACTTAGATAACTTGATTTTTGCATCCTACTCCCTTTACCCTGATTCACTACCAGAATCTAGCTACCAACTGTATTCTTCAAACTAATTCAGCCTTTCAACTGAAGGCTGTTTCCCACCCTTATCCACGTTTGTTGGTGATTCTGCTCCATTAGTGTAGACAGCTATTCTGAAACACTTTTCTTTCAAATTCTCGTCCATTTATTTTCTTTTGGGAAGTTTGTGAGTAAGAAGCTAGAGAAAGATGAGATAGAGGGAGTGGGAAAGGCTGATTGCATAATGAAATGCTCATGTAATGCAAGAATTAGTCCAAATCTTTCAGACAGGAGAACATATCCTGCTGCTGGTATAAGGGTTTTGTCTCAATAAACTCCTTGGCATTAAGTGGCTTTGTAATTTCTTTTATCTGGAAAGAGGAAGCTGTGCAGAAGCTTGGCCTGAATAGCACAAAATTCCAATCTACTTGCAGGTACAATGTCAAAATCCTTTATTGTCAGAGACTGGGTAGTGGCTGCACGCACTATTCACTGCCATGGTATCCCTTGAGTAACCAACCACTCAATTAACCTAATCCAGCCACACTGCACACACACATTGACTGATTATGCAGTGTGGCTGGAAAAAGAGCAGCAATAACAAATCCCACTATCTGAGCACAATCTATTATTTTGTTAACACACATTTTGTTAACCACTACACAGCCAAATCTAGAACTGTCCTTTAATACCCCCCCAAATTACATTCTGGAATGTAAGTTTCTGCTCATTAAGCCAAAAGTGTATTGTTTTCTTTTCTTTGTCTCTTTCCATTTTCTTATGTCTGTGAACATTTTTTCCTGTGTTTTAAATGCTGACCACATCTAACCACCTCTATAGAAAACCATTACATTTATCCATGTTATGTTTCTCCTACAATTCCTCTGGTTTTAAGGTCACAAAAATCCCCTGAAGCAGCAAGATTCCGTGAAGTCTCTATACTGCATTTTGGATTGTTCATGTATCACAACAACTTTACAAAAACAGCCAAGTTATAATCTTGAGATACTAAAGCTATTAACGTGCAAGATTAAACCAGAATATGCCTGACAATATTATTGCCACAAAGTGCAGATCTATATCACTTGTAATTTAAGACTGGAAACTTGATTTTACAATTGATTTCTTAGTCTTTTATCCCAATACCAGAGCACTTTTCTATCAACTAATTTGAATTTTAAACCATAAAAATGGAAAAATTAATAATAAACTGTTCCAATGATGAAACTAAAGAATGTTTTCCCCAACCTATATGGCTGAAAGTAAAAGAAATGTAGAATCCAATCCATTATCACTCCATCTATCTACAATTCATGGGGGTGCCACATTTGAAATACAGTACACCTGTAAAGGGATATTATTAAGTTGGGAAAGCTAGAGAAAGGAACACCCAAACTTATTAAGATTCTGTAGCAATGAAGAATGGCTGTAATGTTTGGGAACTTTTAATTTAGCAATCAGATGACTGTAGAGATTGATGGTATAAAATTAAATTATGTATGGGATGGAGAAGGCATAGGATAACATTTATAACTGCTAACAGGATTGCACTTGGGGAGGAATTGTATGAATGTATGTGAGTCGAGAAATTGAGACAAGAGCCACAGACATTTGCTATCTACCTGTATGTGGAAAATAGTGTTATTTGATTTTGCCACTGTCTATAGAAGTTGCATCTGAACTGGTAACTTTTGCACACATTGTTAAGTCTTTTGAAAGCTTGCAAAATCTGGACACTCCCTGGCCATGTATGATTTCATATCCATAAGACCATCTGTAAGTAATCCCAAAATCAACTCATGATTTTTAAGGTATTGGCTCTTACTGATCTATGTGAACTAGTATATAACCAAGTTTCAACTAGATCCTTGTACTAACAGTATAAGCCTATTAGCAAATCTTGGTAAAGGCAGTTTCCCTTTCTGTATGGAGCCATCACAAGCCCTTAAACGTCTCTTCCAGTAAGATCTGTTCTCATAACTCATCCAGAAATGTTCAGAAAGGATCTCATTTGAGGAGTGTTGCAGAGGGAAAGGGACACAAAGACATCCAGCTAGATTAGATGTACATGTCTAGGAATGTTCATATACTTGCATATTTTAAATGGTTATGCTTTGATGTTAAGCCACTTTGAGTCCCCTTCAGGGGATATAAAGTGAGGTAATAATAATAATAATAATAATAATAGGAACATAAGATATAACATGCAGCAGGAAGACATTCTAGATTTATTGGTATTCAGCTCTCCTGATTATCTTGTTTTATCACTGTAGACAATTCAGAGCTGTACTTTTAATATTTAACAAATGTACTTTTGCAACCGTAACTTCACAATACAATAACATTATTATGTATATGATATAATTACACCAATACCTACAGTGGAAATGTTCATCATCTATATATACAATTCTTGTAAGCTGACTATGATAGCTTCTGACATATTCAAATTAAAACCATATTTTATTAATGAATGCTTTAACTTCAGATGTGACACAGGTATCATACAGAATCAAGGCTGTGGGTACAATTCTTAGAGTGAGTCAGCAATTTAAATGAGCTTGAAGAGTCTAGAGGATTTCCTGTCACCAGAGGAAATCAATATGGGACAATATTTAATGAATGCAAAACATATTTGGAAACCTACAGGAAATATTCTATGTTGTGCCCACCTTCATGACTAATGTACTAATCATTTGTTAAAGTGCATCCTTCTAATTGGACTTCTCACAAGTAGAAATAGTTTAGTAAGAATATATTAATAAATAAAATTACATGTTAACTCCCTTTTGTCATAACTTAATGGCATACATGACTGTTCATTTTATGCTTCTATCAGGCTGCCTTCCAGACCGTTTTCCCCGCCCCTTTCTCTCCTCTTTAACAATTTCTCATTAGGGAGAGCAACTACAAGACATTACCAGGGATACTATCTGTTTTCCCGTTCAGTACATGAGCCAGCCATTATTTTCATATAGTACAATGACCCAGAAAGGGAAAACCTCTCCCTTGAGAACTTCTTAATGTTTTTTAAATGCCATGGAGACACTACACTTATAGTTGTTCCCAGCAGCTAGCAATGCGTAAAGGAAAATAAATAAATAAAGGATGGCTACAAAACATCTTGAACCAACTCCTTTTTAAAAAGACATTTGTTCGCTTACAGTTTTAATGTAGTTTAATCATACCGATAATTACGACATTTTCCCCATTAAACAGCCACCTGGAAATGAGACAGAAAGACCTGATTGTGGAAATATGCAGACCTAGAAAAGAAAAAAAAAAACCTTGCTCGTCCATCAATAAGGATAAAAACATAAGGTATTCTTCCATAAAACAACTTGCTTGAATTGAGCAGTAGCTTTTGATGTTTACAGATAATATTTATCTAAATGATAATGAAGGGGTTCTCAAACTTTATCAGTCACAGAGCCCTTTTTGAAGCAAAGGTTTATCAAGGAGCCTCAAGAAATGCACTTGTAGAGGGGTAATGGGGGGGGGGGAAGCACAGAGCCCATTTGGGTGCCCTAAGGGCTCTGCAGACCACAGTTTGAGAACTGCTGATCTAGATCAGGGCTGTCCAACTGGTGGCCCCCGGGCCGTATATGCCCCCCCCAGCCCCTTCCCCACGGCCCCCTACCCTCCTGCAAGATATCTGCTTTTTAAGATTTTAAAAAAATTAAATATTTTTTTGGAATATTTTTTTGGAATATTTATTATTTATTTTTTTCGTGGTGGGGGGGTGAGGGGCGGGGCAGGGAGGAGGAGCAGGCTCTCTTCCTCCTCCTCCTCCTCCCTCCCTCCCTCCCCCCTCTCTCTCTCTCCCTCCCTCCTTCTTTCTCTCTTTCCCCCTTTCATTCCTTCCCCCTTCCACCACCTGAAGGAAAGAGGGAAGGAGAGAGAGAGTGCATGAGTGAGAGGGGGCGTGGCCAGAGTGAAAAAGGGGCGGGGCCGAGTTCGGAGCATGGGGGGGGTGCTCATCCATTCCCTTTCCGGCTTCCTCCTCTTCTGAGGCTTCGTGCCAAGTTTGGTCCTGATCCATCATTATTTGAGTCCACAGTGCTCTCTGGATGGAGGAGAACTACAACTCCCAAACTCAAGGTTCAGTACTTTCTGTTGCTCTCATGAGAGTTTAGGTTTGATTCAACATGGCTGAGGAATGCTTTGATTGTGTTTTCCCCTTATGGCAGAAGGAGATTGGACTGGATGGCCCTTGGAGGTCTCCTATTCTAGGAACCCATTGTAATTAATATTATTATTATTATTATCATCATCATCAGAGGCTGAATGGCCATCTGTGAGGAATGCTTTGATTGTGTTTTCCCCTTATGGCAGAAGGAGATTGGACTGGATGGCCCTTGGAGGTCTCCTATTCTAGGAACCCATTGTAATTATTATTATTATTATATTATTATTATTATCATCAGAGGCTGAATGGCCATCTGTGAGGAATGCTTTGATTGTGTTTTCCCCTTATGGCAGAAGGAGGTAGGACTGGATGGCCCTTGGAGGTCTCCTATTCTAGGAACCCATTGTAATTATTATTATTATTATCATCATCATCATCATCATCACAGGCTGAATGGTCATCTGTGAGGAATGCTTTGATTGTGTTTTCCCCTGATGGCAGAAGGAGATTGGACTGGATGGCCCTGGATCTAGGAACCCATTTGTAATTATTATTATTATTATCATCCTTGAATGGTCTCCTATTGTATTTTCCCCAGGAACCTGTTGTTGTTGTTGTTATTATTATTATTATTATTATTATTATTAGCAGAGGCAGAATGAATATTATGCCTTATCATTCAGGGTTATAGGCCTGTGTGGAAGGGCCTTGGCTTCTTATTTGACTTCCTTTCCACACATCTGAATAAAATCCCATGTTATTTGCTTTAAACCAGATTATATGAGTGTGGACTGCGATAATCCAGTTCAAAGCAGGTATTCTGGGTTATATGGCTGTGTGGAAGGGCCCTGAATCCACACTGCAATATAATCCAGTTCAAAGCAGGTTTTGTGGGGTTTCCTGCCTGGATATTCTGAGTTATATGGCTGTGTGAAGGGCCCTGAGTCCACACTGCAATATAATCCAGTTCAAAGCAGGGACTGGGACTTGAGACTGGGATTTTGGTGTTCATCTCTATCTCCAAGTCAAAGCCCCGGTGTCCTCCACAGACACCCCAAGGCGGGGAGAGGGGCGGAGCCGGGGAGGCGGGGCAGGGGTGGAGCCAGGGAGGGGCGGAGCCTGGGGGCGGAGCCGGAGAGCTGGGGGAGCAGAGCCGGGGGGCGGAGGCAGACCCTTGGGCCCCCCCAGGTCATCAGTAACTGGAATTCCGGCCACAGGTACGGTAGAAGTTGGACAGCCCTGATCTAGATGACAGGAGCAACAGTGAAGCTTGATGCCTATGAGATATATGTGAAGCACAGTTTGTCAGGTTTTTCTGCATTTTCTCAGCAAAAAACAATAATATTTAAGGCAATAGGTGTGAGTTTGCACAGAACCCCCCCCCCCCCAGACCACAAATGATCTTTAAAAACTATGCAGTGGGAAGAATACTGCTAACATTATTTGCTGCTTCATCACAACACAAAGTAGAAAATAATTACATCTCTAGTACTGAGATAAAGAATAAAAAATTGGAACTAAGATATGGAGTGAGAAGGGGGCTTCTGATCTGGAATCGGCATGTGCATTTGTTGAGTACATGGGTGAAAGTAGAGCAAATTCAACAGCAGAAGTAATAAAAAGTGTATTGTGAATATAGTGTTAAACAAATCCAGGGCAAAGGGAACAATTACACAACAGGAACATCACAGTCAACATGAAAGTGGTGAGCACACAGATAGCATTGAGAATAAAGGTTATTAGAATGTTTCAAGCGTGTAAGAAAGATTCGTAAGGGGAGTAAGTTAAATAAAAACAGCACTGGCATTGGTAGGAAAAGCAAGGAAAACTAAGGGTTGTTTTGAGTTACTCTGGGCAAAGCCTTTCGACTTTCATTTCCATTCATAGAGAGAAGTTGAGCCAGCAGCACTAAGATAACCACAGTGGTGTGTGTTTGAGCAAGGTGAATAGTGTACCAGATCCTGATATTATCACAGAAACTTGGAACCTGACATGTTTTGAAGACAATCCTATTGAGTAAGAAACCAGACTGTCAATGTTATTGAATATACGAGGTCTACAAGCCCATCTAAGTCCTTTTCATCATCATTGTTCTTTGTAATTATGCTTAACAACCAAGGCACAGAAATCAATGTGTTTATTCCCAGGAAAACATGGATTCCTGGATTAGCAGCTTCTCAGCTGTCATATTCCTCTGAGGTTCTGAATAACAGTGGGCAAAATCCAGGGTGGATAAAACTGTTAACTTTAAAAGAAGAAGAAAATGAAATAATTTAAACTTGATTCCCCCACTAAATAAAATAGTAAGGGGTAAATCCAACCATTAGTCCAAGTTAGAATACACAAATCTATGAATGGAAACATGACAAGCTGCTATTACATAAATTGCATTGAATCAATGGGTCTGCTCCAGACTAGGAAATAGATTAAAGCCTAAATTACTCTTGTGTCTAAAAATCACAATTAAATCTAAACATCATCATAAGCATATTAGCTAACATACTCCTACACTATTATAAAAAGTAATGAATTGCTCTGTCATACTAACACATGTTAAGGTATACAAAATCAAATATAGGCATTCATTTGTATTTTGCAAAGACTAGCTTATCAAAAAGATAGACTAGCTTTCACTTGCTTTTTTTGCAGCAGATTAAAGTTGCATGACATAGAACCATGTGTTTCGTTCTGAGCCAAGCAATGCAGAGGAGTAACAGACCCAATACAGAAAAGGAGGATGGAAGGAATACCGCACTTTGCCAGAAAAAAAGTCATTGTTACTATCTTCACTTAGCTGTCAAAATATATAGTGAATGGCAAAGGAACATATTGTATATTTATACCACTGATTAAAAACATGTGAAGTATAATTGAAACATATTCATAGTAGTGATTTAAACTAGGGGTTCCCTTGGTCAGAGAACTTGTAAAATCCAAACCTGGTTAACTCACTGGACTTTTGCAACTATTTCCCTTAACCAATTGCTCTAACTCAGTACATTCTACTCTTGGTACTAGTTCTTGGAGATGTTTTCTTCAAATCCCTTTCACATAGTCTTCACTCTTAGCTTGTCCCCCTCTTTCATTTTCCTTCCCTCCTATTCTGTGTTTTGTCCACTCCCTTTTAGTGATACAATTAAGATAAGATGGGTGCAGAGAATAATGAGTTTGTTAGATAACTGGTCATTTAAATTAAAAATGCCACAGATTGACTTTCAGATCCCTATCTTCTGAATGAAACATGTGTTTAATCACGGCTTTTTGCAGACCACAATTCTTGATTGGGAGAATGGAGGTAGAAAAGATGTAAGTGATTCAGTTGTGCAGAATGGTATTTTACATATATGTAAAAGGCTAAAAGCACTTAAAAGTTTCTGATTACGAATTCTCCACCTTTGATAAATTGACAGATCTCTGTAGCTATACACCAAACTGCTAGACCTGTGGTGGATCTGTGTCATCTACCTGAAATGTTCCTTTCCTTATTAGCCTTTCAGCAAGAAAATATATGAAGAGTAAATGCTGTGGTCCTGTTGGTGGGGTTGGGAACAAAAGAGAAATGCATGTGATTGACAAGCTTAACTGAACAGACTGTATAAGGAGATTCAATGCTTTAAGAAATCTGTTCCTAGATTACAAAAAAGCTTCCACAATCCACAGGCAACAATCATATCTTGAGTTTGTAGTCCATGTGGGGGAAAATACATCTTAAAAGAAGGTCTTTCTCCCCATCCCTCCACATTGAAGAAGTCACAATTCAAGAAGATAGTGACAAAATGGGAATATGTAGAAGGCCTAGAAACCATGGCCTCTGAGAAGCAGCTTAGGGAGGAGGAGGGAGGGTTAAGAGATGACCCATGTTAAAATATTTGAAAGGATGTCATATTGAGAAGAAACCAAGCTTGTGTTCTGCTACTCCAAAGACTAAGACACAAAACAATGGATTCAAACTACAGGAAAAGAGATTCCATCTAAATATTAGGAAGAGCCTTTTGAGAGTAGGACCTTCTTTGGCAGTGGAACACACTGATTCAAGTATGGTGGAGTCCCCTTCTCTAGAGATTTTCAAACAGTTACTGGATAAGCATGTGTTAGAAATGATTTGAATGTGTACTGCTGCATGGCAGGGGTTGGATTAGATGTCCCTTAGTGTCAACAGTGACAGCCCTCATACCATTGTCTGTAATTCCCAAGTGTGACTAAAGGAAAATACTTCAATTGTTTAACATGAGATGTGTAGGTAGGGATGGTTATATAACTAGTACTCTCTACCTATGAATACACTTCACCCTCCAACAAGTTGGGGGGTGGAGCAATTTTGTCTCCTCCCGTCGGAGAAGAGATTGGTTAATTTTGCAGAATGTACTGGAAGGGAGGAGGGGCTGGCATAGTGTGCTGCCAGCCCCTTTTCCCTCATTCTGCAATAGGACATCGCCCACCACTCCCGCCCATGGATAGTATAATAATGATCGCTCAAATGGTTTCACATTTGGGGGTCGGACAGGAATTCACCCACAAGGGTTTTGCCTATTCTATACTGTCTATTAGGGGCTTAGATGGAATGGTCAGCTAGTAAACTAGCTAAGCGTAAATAGTTTAGTTATTCAAAGGTTTGTATACACTTAAGGCACCCCTTAAGGGTGTGGGGCATTATGCAAACACTCACCTAGACGGTTAATTTTAGGGGTGAGGTGATGGTGAATGTCCCAGGAGCGGGGAGAGTCTAGTCTCAAAAGTTGAGAGAGATTTCTCCTCATGTTTCCCTTACGGGTTGAAATATACAGGGGACCCAGGTAGTACGCCTTAATAGCTGAGGGGTAGACTTTAGGAGACGCTACCCCAGCTTACACACACCAAGTTGAACTGACACCAAAAAGTTAGTTGAATTACAAGTTAAATAGGTAACTATTTAATAAAAGTTGCCCAAAATTTGAAACCATATATTTTGTGTCTGTCTCGTTATTTCGGGGGGTTGGAAGACAAATGTCTTAACAGGATTATATCCTAAAATATATATCCTAATGATTGTTTTGAGCATAGATCCTAGGAGAACATAGAATGAAGAGGTTCTGATTGCTGCATCTTCAGTATAATTCATTGTTTTTATACTCAGAAATACTACATAGACAATACTTTTATTCACCACTCTATCAGGTTTGTAGCATGTACAATTAGTTCAGACATCATTTTACCTGCTGAGCCGATGTTCTAAACAAATAGCTAAATGGAAATCACATTGCTGCTTTTCATAGTTCTTCATCTGATCTTATAAAAGATAAACGGCAAAGCAAATGCAAACTAACACTTACTCACTAATATTTTTGAATGGTTTCTCCATTCTGTAATGCTAGACAGACAGGATGTAATCAGAAACACTACATTACAAAAGGAAGAATGTGTAGAGTTTATGTTTGCACCTGAAGTTGGCACAAGCTGTCACATTATGTGCTATGTTACAAGATACACATAAGCCATGTTCGCACCTGTTGGAAATGTCAGGTGTAACCTTGTTTAATATTTAGCCTGAGCCAGGGAAAGCTGGAGCAGAATGAAATTGGAATTACAGCACCTATGTATCATTTGTCAAGTTCCCTGACAATCCATGAATAATTTCCTACATTTCACTCAGTGTGCATCGTTAGACTCAAGTTACAAACCAATGCACACTTACTGAGCTCTTCTGCACAGAGTATAGTATGCACCAGGATTTTCTTCCATATTAAAAATGCATCGAGATGCTGCAATGCTGGAAGCCTACACACATTAACTTGGAAGTAAGCCCCATTGGAAAAAAATCAGATCATTCTTCCAAGTGAGCAGGCATCAGCTCAGGCCACCCGCCTCCTCCTGAAGCACTAAAAGCAGCTGCAAATGTTTATCTGGAAGACCATCTTCATGAAAATCTTTTTGGGAAGTTTAAAGTTTGAAGCACAGCAAGAAAGACTTCAGTGGCTGTTTACAGATGGAATATTATGTAATAATGCATTTTATTGTTTTCTATGGCCTAACATAGTAATTGAAAAAATAAAAAGCCAAAATAGCATTTGATCATTAGCTCGGATCTTATGTAGTGTGTGTTTGTTTAATATGGCTGCACGGAAAAGGAGGGATGTCATCAATTTATACAATCCTCTGTACGACATTACATTCTTGGTAGAATGACAACATATATCACTTAATGTTTGGTCTTTTTTAAAACAAAAATCTTGTCTTGCACTGATTTTGATATTTTTATCGACAGCATTGCCAGATTAGAGAACTGAAATAACACTCAAAACAAATATTAAGTTTCGGTCACAAAAGACAGCTGTGTAACAGTTCAAATGGTAGCAGCATTTAGGAAGACATTTCCTGAAACAACTTACAGGGGGACAGAGGGAATTGTTTAATGCAAACAATAATGAGAAATAACTGAAATCTTCTTCCATAAAGAAGTGAAGAATAAAATGAGAAATTGGGAGGGAATGATATAGCCTTCTGGGCATTCGAAGACTGCAATTTCCAGTTGCTATGCATGACCAATGGTGAAGGATGCTGGATGCTGAAATCTAATTATGTTTTCAAGCCCTTTGGATAACTCTAACTGGAGTAATCTACTGAATTCATGGAATTTATGTAAGTGTTGACTTACTGAGCAATCATTGATCCAATGGCTCTAACCTTAAACTGTGGGGGAGGGGGATTCTGTGTCAGGAGCAACTTGAAAAAAATGCAAGTTGCTACTGCTGTGAGATAATTGGCCGTCTGCAAGGACATTGCCCAGGGGACGCTTGGGTGTTTTACCATCCTGTGGGAGGCTTCTCTCATGCCCCCGCATGAGAAGCTGGAGCTGACAGATGTGAGTTCATCCCATTCCCCGGATTCAAACTACCAACCTTTCAGCCAGCAGTCCTGTCGGCACAGGGGTTTAATCCATTGCATGACTGGGAGCTCCAAACTGTGGGTGAGTATAGTTTGTACATTAGTTAAATCTAATTAAATTAGCTCTCAACGTGTGTTCTATTTTCTTCTGCCTCTGGGCAAAGGTAGAATCTTTTTGAACTGCGATCTATATTGTGATGATGCAACATATATTTTTGTAGTAGAAATACAGTTTAGTAGCCATAGGCAATACATATTGCTTAACTACAACACCATGTATATATGCAATTTTGAACTGATGATTAAAAGATGTGTGTGGGTAGAAACAATGTTAACAGTAATGAAAAGCATATTGTTGTAGATGAGCCCTTGAGTGATCCTGAAAGTGTGAAATTGGAAGCTGGGAGGGGAAAACGGGTTACTCGTGAGCAAGAATCAGATGTAGAGCAACAAAGGAAAAGGATCCGGCAAATACTTGGGGAATCTACTGATGAGGACTCTCTTGAGGGTTTCTCTGGGGATGATGCGTCTGTCAGTGGGGAACCAATTATGGGTACTGGGAATTCTGAGGATGGTTCTGGTGGGATGGACTGGGTTAGAGTACAGGAGGTGTGCGATGGTTGTGCAGAAACAACAAGTAGTGATATGTTTGGGGGGCTTCCCAAGGATGAGAATTGGAGTTTTGAGGATCAGGCTTCATCCTGGGGGGAGTTAAGTCTTGACAAGAGAGGGAGATATTGGAGAGGGAGGCAAGGGGCTACACCTGTGACTGCCTTCGCAGCTGAAAGCACTAGCGAGAGGGTGTTGGCTAGTTCCAGCTCCAATGAAGATTTGTGAATATAAAAAGGGGCGTGGAATCTGGAGTTCTTTGCAGTTGGCAAAGTGTTGCTGGGTGGCCGTGTCTTGCTTTGTATGTTGTGCTGTGTTCTCTAGTTCCTGTGTTCCCATGTTCTTGGTTCCTGTGTACCTGTGTTGCTATGCTCTCTCTTTTGGACCTGCTTTTGACAACGTGTTTGCTGCTTTCCTGTTCTTTGACCTCGGACTTCATTGATGCCGGCCTGCTTTTGACAACGTGTTTGCTGCTTTCCTGTTCTTCGACCTCAGACTCCGGTGATGCTTCTTTGCTCTTCATTTTTCCTTTGTCGCATGTATTTTTGGGGAATAATCCAGGTTTTCTGGAGATTTAATCCAAATTATATATGTTTTATGTGTTTTTGACCGGTTTGGTATTTTTTATGTTATTTTGCTCATTTAACGCTGCAGTTTAAGTGTTTTTGGGACAATTCTTTATTTTTGAAATAAACTCTACTTGTTTACTATCTGGTCTGGACCTTTAAGGCTTTCTGTGTTGCGACACATATTATATAAAAAAATTGTAAACAGAAAATACGACGCCCAAACATTTTTCTTCTTCTGAGTAACCAAGCACTTATGTTATACTTTCCCATTTTCAGTCTTGTGGATTACAAATGTTTGGTAAACAAGGATTTGAACTGGATTGAAATCTCAGGCAGAAATATTGCTGAGCTAGTAAGTAGGTGAAGTGTCAATCAAAATGCAGAGGCAAAAATATACTTTTCGCTTAAGAGCCACATATGTATTCAAGAGGATCTATGCATTCAAACTGACAGTTTATATGCTAACATCTTCCTTCAATGTATGAT
Organism: Anolis apletophallus; assembly: GCA_030556195.1. Classification (NCBI taxonomy): domain Eukaryota; kingdom Metazoa; phylum Chordata; class Lepidosauria; order Squamata; family Anolidae; genus Anolis; species Anolis apletophallus. The sequence goes on from JARBWK010000002.1 coordinate 129,665,987, forward strand.
CTGAATAGACAGCTTTGTGCCCTTCTTAACTAAAGAAAAAGGTCAATTGACATATTTCCTTATGTTTTCATGCTTCATTGGCCCATTTTGGGCAATCATATCCTGCTTAATATACTGTATCTTCTGGCATATAAGACTACTTTTTAATCCAAGAAAATCTTCTCAAAAGTCAGGAGTCGTCTTATACACCAGGAGTCGTCTAACAGAGCGGGTGCTGAAACTTCCAATCCAGACTGGAGAATCTGTGGTTGCCGCATATGGTGGGGGAAGCTCAAAATTGCAGTGGCCACATCCCTGCCGCATGCAGCTACTGCATGAAAGCATTAAGGGCGATGCCGTACAAGTACGGTAAAAGAAAATCAATTCATCAGGATTCATGGACTCAATGCGGTCCCGATGGTGAGGTAAAGGGGCACCTCACCGGGAAGGTGTAAGTAAAGGACTGAGTAAGCAGCAGGTGTCCGGGGTGCCCGGGGTATGGAAAAAAGAGTGGCTCTGGGCCCAGAAAAACACACCTCGTTTACCTGTCTGGCCCGCCCTTGTATCCTGTTACCGTACCTCCTCCTATGCCTCCCAGAACTCGCTCCTGAAGATTGCAGTGAATCGGTGTAGGTGCGCATGTGTGGGATCTGAGAGGCAGAGAAGGAGGTAGAGTGATAAGAAAATTACCATATTGAAATCAAATCTGATGCTTTAAAAAATATTTGGTGAACGTTGGAAGAGGGGTAGCCTTATACGATGAGTATATCCCAAACTCTATATTTTAACTGGAAAAGTTGGGGGTCGTCTTATACGCCCAGTCTTCTTATATGCCGGAAAATACGGGTAGTTTCTTTCACAAGTTTCATGGATCCACATGCTACCCATTGCTACTGACTCATTACTTCTTTCTCATAAGTGGAAAAATAAGTTAGGAATTTGTAGTTAATTATAATTTCCCATGCATCTGAAGCAGGAAACTATGATTTATGGCTTCCAAAACCAAAAAAGATATGAAGCAATTCTTTAAGTTTGGGTTCAATATTTTAGCTAATTTCAAAGCCAGTATTCATCATTTCCAAATGAGACTTAATGGGAATGTAAGGTTCGCTCTGATTGCCTGCTTGCTCCCTTATTTGCATGAAGAAACACAAAGGGGTCTTCGTGCTGGCTCACACAGACATTTCAACCCATGATATGACAGCTCAAGTGCAGTTGCTGTTATAGAGATGAACTGAATTCTACATTACTCACAGCATGGAAAGGAATATATTGTACAGGTTTCTCTTTTTATCATAACATACTTCATGCAATGAAAGCACACAGGATTGTGAATATGTGCGGGTGGTTTAACTTTCCTCTTCTTTGGAAGTTGGTTGGAAATGCAGGGCACAGGATCATCTCATTTATGTTTATTTTACTAAAATATAAACACCCCAAAGTAAATTTGAGCTATTAAGATTGGTTCCAATGTCAACTATAAATATCAAAAGAAAAACAAGACTAAAACATAATTCAAAGGAGACACATCATACTGAAAAAAGCAGATCAATTAAATCTGCAATTGTTTTCATGTTATTAAACAACAATTTTCAAGGAAAAAATACATAATCTGATTCAATGTTTGCCCAAGTCTATGTCACATCTCTTATGTCACGATGACGTTCGATCACATTCTCCCACTCAGATTCATCATTCTCCACATTGATGTTTTCATCAGGGCGCAGGTTCCTTACAGGCATCTGTACAAACTGAGATCATGTTTCTGTATAGTGAATGTGATCATAAATAGTGGAGCACTGTTCTGACTACAGAGGTTATGCCTCCACTGTAGGGAGAACATTTAGGAAAGTGACAGTGAGGTGACATAGGCTCAACAAAGAAAACGAGTACTATTTCAAGAAATAATCAATCTGCTAATAGACTTTCCTATATATTTTACAGAACATCCCTAGTTTCAGAATTTAAGACTGAACAAAAAACACAACATTTTTGTGGCTGCATCTCACAAATGTGGAGGACTTGAACAGCAAATTTAAAGCATCCATATGTTTTCACCATTGGTCCTATAAATCTGAGATCGACAGAAAAAGCAACAAGTGTTCAATGTTATCCAAGCCTGTGAAGATTGTGGTGTCATACTGGAGGCACAACAAATTAGGGTACCAGGAAATAGTGATCACCAGAGAAATTAGGGTAACTAGAAACAGGGTAATCACTAGGTGATTGTTATGCAACATTTCTCAAGGTAGAATTAGTAGACTGATGTATATTATAAATCAGTGAAACAGATCTGCGGAAAATACTGTACAGTGTAAGAAGATCCTGTGGGTTGAATATCCCTGATTCAAAATGCTTGGGACTGGAATTGTTTTGGATTTCAGATTCCTTTAGATTTTTATATATGTCGTTTATGAGATATCTTGGAGATGGGATCCATGCCTAAATACAAAATCCATTTATGTTTCATATACACCTTATATACATATACTGAAGATAATGGTATACAGTATTTTAATATTTGTGTGCCCAAAGCAACATTCATATATATTGAACCACCAGAAAGCAAGTATGTCACTCTCCCAGCTAACCATGTGGACAATTTTGATGTATTTCAGAATTCCATACAAATGATCCCTTATATGCTTTAATTTATAGTGGATTCATTTATAGACTAAAACTATGTTTAGTCACACTGAATCCCCCTTGTTTGACCTTTTCCATACATCAAATGATTTAGTTATACGTGAGAATCCCATTAAGAGTGTTTTACAAGTCCACACTACTAGACTTTTGTGAAAGGACAAAATTAAGTTAAGGCTTCCACCCTTAGCACATAGTTAGATGACTTGGAGGCAAATGTGATCTTGTTTAATGGCCTGGTTTTCACATGAATGATCAGTGAAATGCAACTTCACTGCATATACACATTTGTATCACTGTAAACAATCGTCCCCTCTTAAGGTTGAAGTGCATTGGTCACCCCCGAGTGGACTGTTAGCTGGAATTACCTAAGACTCTTGTTCTCTGTCTTGTAGATTAGCCCCCTTTGCTGTCTGTCCCCTTTATTTCTTAATATTTTGTATTTTACATTGTAGTTTGCTATTTGTATATGCCTTCTGGTTTTCAGTTAACTTTGCAAGTCGCCCCGAGCTGTATGAGAGTGGCGACTAATAAGTTTAAATAATAAATAAATGAAGACCTACCTTGAAAACTGCTGCTGCAATCCACGCATTTGAACTCTGTTGTGCTCAGATTCCAGTGTTACCTCTTGTAATTTTTTTTCGCTTTCAAGCCTCAAACGTCGCTCTTCCTCCAACTCATGTATCAGCTTCTCGCGCTGAAAAAAGAACAAAACAAAACTCACCAATATTGGAAAGCAAATATAGATATTGCTTAAGACTCAAAATGATGCAGATCCTTTTTCTTTTATAAAAGGAAAAGTAAACTGTATTTAATGAACAAGTGAGTGCACTACAGTGTTCATTTTCATTTATTTTCATTTTAACCTTTTCCACCATTGTTAGATAAAGATAGACCAGGGAGAGATAAAGAGATTCTCTAAGGAGGTAAAACAAAGGAGGGGAAAAACAGTTTTGGTTCTTCTTATAATTTCAAATAGTCCTCTATCAAAGGACTTTGATAACTTCTGGGTGTTTTTAGTTCTTCCTTTGATACCAGAGTGAACAAATGACTATGGTCCCAGCATGCCACTCTGGCTACAACTGCATCCCTTTCACACTTCCGCAGTGGAAAAACCACAGCCTGCTCTGATCTGATATTGCCCTTGCCTCTGCTGCTGTGCTTTGGGAGGTAGAAGCTGCCTTACACTGAGCAAGACGATTGGTTTGGATGCTTCCTCCGTCATCTCTGACTGGCAGGAATCCTCTCTACAATTTCAAGCAAGATGCTCCCCTGGAGACCCCTCATCAAACCTAGTGAACTTCCATCTAAGAACTAACCTGGCCTGACAACTTCTGAAATCAGAAAAGATTCGACATTTTGAGAGTGGTATTTTCCCTCAAATAACTGTTAAACACCAGTTTGAGAACATTACCAGAACGGGACAATGGTAGTGCTTTCATGTTCCCATCTAGTCAGCTACTAAGAAAAAGGAATGCTGGACTAGAACAGTCCATTAGTAGCACTCTGTTCTTGTAATCACACTTAGTTTGGCCCTGAAACCATTTTTTTGTTTTTTAAACTTTGTAAAATTAAGACAACTGAGAACCATTTGAAACAAGCCTAATGCAGGCAAGCTTATACATAATATTAATATAGTCAGAACTCCTTCACCTCTTCCATGGGATTTAGGACATACACCTATGTTTACCTAGCTACTAATGCCTTTGGTCAACTCAGTCCGGACTTTAGCACTCCCTGTGGTGCGGGCTGTTCTTGTAATCACACTGAATAGTTTGGACCTCTTTTATATGCCGTCTTCTTCTTGTAGGTCTTTTTAAACTTTGTAAAATTAAGACAAGGAAACAAGCCTAATGCCCTATTAATATAGTCACTCCTTCCATGGGATTTAGGACATACACCTATGTTTACCTAGCTAAGGTTCATTTACTATGCCGTTGTATGACCTCTTAAGTTATTTGAAAGGGAAAACCCTATAATTGTCACGATGCAGGGTCTCGGCCCAGCCCCTTAATCACACACACACAGAGACGGTAATCAGCTAACTATTTATTGAATAATAAAAAACAGTTGAAAAGGTAAATTGTCCATAAGAGTATCAAAAGTTCAATCAATAAGTAAAATCCAAAGGCAAACGTGGCAAAAGCTCCGCAAAAACAATGCGGATCAAGGACTTGGTCCGTGGCAAAGAACAAGGCAAAGTTCATGAACAAGCCCAAGAACTTCTTGGCAAGGCTCGAGCCGGCAACTTGGCTCCGTAGAACTTCGCTCGCTTCACTCCCCTTAGAACAGAAGGGGCCGAGCTACTGAGGATACTTTCCCACGGATCCTATACTTAATCCCCTTGGCGAGGCCCCCGACGCTCTAGGCTTCTGCGCCAATCTGTGCTACGGGATCTAGCGCTCCTCTGGCGCTCTAGGCTTCGGTGCCATTCCCTTCTGCTGGACTCAATGCTCCGTCTCCTATCAAAGCTTCGTCCTTGCCTCCCAGCACCTGGGTCGCTATCTTCATGAGAGCCTAACTCCCTTTCAGCTTCCATGGGCTCATCCCTAATCCTTTCCTGCGACCCGTAACCACCTGGTTTCTCATACTGATTATCGGAGTCAGCACTTTCAGTGTCAGCCTGACTTTCCCAGCTATCATAGCCGTCAGGCCATTCATCATCCCAAGCCAAGCTCTCTGTGGGAGAGGAAGGCCCACCTAACTCATCAGCCCCTTCCTCCATGTCCTCATCAACTGCAGCTGGCCCTAATGCAAGTGGGACCCTCGGTGCTGCCCCCTGCCCCCCAGGCACGAAAGGGAACTGGGTTGCTACAATAATCTACACAAGAATATTGGAAAACAGAGCAGTTCATCTACTGTAACTACCAGTAACTTTAGACATGTAAGGATGGGTTTATGTTTTTGCGCATTGTTTCTAGATTCTACTGTTGGCGATATGAGGTTATTTTTAGTAACACAATATGCACATCAGGAATAGAGTAATATATGTATAAAAGGGGAAGAGAGGGATATTGCTGCTTTCCCAAATTTTCTACTCCACTTAGTAATATAGGATCTTATGCTTGACCTTCTAATGGAATGAATACCAAGAGATGTGCCCTTAATTTCCATTTATCCCAACACTTGAGACATAAAATGACCATAGGTTATTAGGTGTGTTGTTTGTAAAACAACAGAAAAAGAACCATATGATCTGTAGCTCACTAAGGATGTTGATATACTACTGGCCAAGTTTTATGACATAACCTACAAGCATGTATTACAGAATTATGTATACAATTTCATTACAAAATAACAAAGCTGTCCTGATATTAAGCCATTATCCCCATGGCTCTTCTGGTTATAAATCTTATAGGAAATTAAATGTATAGCAGCACTAAGGAAGAGACCTAAAATATGAGCAATACAAAGTAGAAAAAGAAACTTAGAGACAGTGATAAATAAGTAGATGAAACACAGGAAGGTTACAAGGGATTAAATGAAGTATCTATATACTTGCAGTAAAATATGGGGGAATTATGCAGTTTGTCTCACTAGCCACACATAAACGCTTGGAAGTAGGATTTTTTAAAGTGAAAAATACATTTCTATAAAAGAAATTTAGTACTCTAATTAAATTAGCCAATTAAAATGTACTTTTACTGCGCCATAACACAATTCTGTATGAATCTGAAAACAATAGAAATATGCAATATATCCATACTGTGATAATCCTACAAAATCTATGGTCTTTCTTGCAGATTCGAAAGATAGCCAACTTCTGTTAGGGTAGAAATGCCTATTAAATAGCAATTGTGTGTCTCCTAAATGCCTGACTGCCGCTTGTGTGAAATTAAGGATAAAGATGATTCATTTGCAACTTAGTACTAACGCTTGGAAGTGGGAACTCCTGAACCCTTCCATGTCTATCAGTTCTCCTCTACAAAGGCATGCTTACTCACACCATGGCCAAAACCTCTAAATCTTTTAGGGGAATCTCAAAGCTGAGTTGTCATGAACATACCTCATAAATAATTACAAAACATCTTAGCTTAGATGCTTCTTTCTTTCTTGCCACGAGAGGTGGATTATAACACTGAGATTTTTGTCTCTGGTTACAGCTGAATGCACACTAGCTGCTATTTTACAGTCACTCAACTTTGTCCACCATTCACAATATTCTCATAGTTTTGGGAAAGTAACTTAGCTAGGCCTATGGGCACTAGAAAATAAATATGTACAATGTAAAAACTTGTTATAAGAACTATGTAGAAACTCATAATAAGAACTTGTGTTTATATTTGTCTTCTCTCTTGAAACTGCTTCTACAAAATTTTCACCTTAGTACAAAAGACTGCTATTATTTATTATTATTATTTCAGTTATTTATATTGCTACAAACCAGCAATCCCTATTCTTCCTTTTGGGACTCCACTCTGAAATCTATTGTGCTATTAACCACATCCCATTTAGCCTCTTGTTCACGAGGGGGTGTTAAATATTATATCTTACCAATTCCTCTCCTTGCTGAACTACTGCACATGAGTTTGTTAAGTGTTGGAGTGTGCACATAAAACAGAAAATCATGTGATTTTTTTTAAATACATTGAGATGTCATCATGTATGTCTTAAAGAACACACTAGTCAAGATTAAACAAAAACTTGTTTAATGTCATTTAATCAAGAATGGGACATGAATGGAAGTAAATGAAATTAAATATACTGCCACCTTGTGACTAAACTGTATAGTAGAATTGTATATATTCGTATAGTATTAGATTCTTATCAAGTTACCAAAATGGGCAGTAAATCAACTGCCCGATCCTAGAAGAAGTGCTGGGTCACTACGTGCTTTATCCACATGTGGCCAACTGCTATAAAGTGGATGAATATTAGCAAATCAGAAGTACTCTGATTACTCAAATTAGTATTGAGAGAACTGTACCTTGTTGTTCTCTATTCTTCTCTGGCTTCATAGATGCAAACAAAGATTTAAACAATACAACTTCAATTGCAGTATTATTGATTCTGGTACATCTAATTATTATTGAAAGTTAGAAAAACCAGTACGGACTAAACATAATGAGCTGAATCATTCAATACTGGATGTAGCAACAGTAGAAAACCTGAAAAGTGAAATATGAGTTTTGAAAGGTTTAAAATCAGGAGGTAAATTTAGTGAAATATGGTTAACTTTTATTTCCTTTATCAGCAAACATGGCTTGAGTTTGTGTCTCATTCACAAGAGGTTTTAGAAAATTGTAGCTTGTCATTTATGTCTATTTCAGAATTTCTCTTCTAGTTTTAATGGTTTTTATTGCTGCTATGTATATATCGAATGTTTGACTGTTTTATAATGCTTATATACATGCAAGTAATACTTATTATGTTGTAATTTGTTAGTAGAAATGTATTTAAGAAACCTAAACTATAAAATGACTAGATGTTAAAATCATAAGTCTGCATGTTACATTAAAATGTTAGGAGAGAAACATCCCAAAACAAAATGGAAATTACTGGTTTTACATTAAGATCAAATCATTCTCACAGTTCTCCTTCCCTCTGCCTTTACTAATCCAGAAAAAGGGACCTTGGCATCTTGAAGCTTTGCATAGATTTATGTTCTTTCCTACTTGGTCTAATAAAGGTACTGCTGCAATATCACTGCTGGAGTTTGTGGCTTTCCCTCTGTTCTGAAACTGGAATGAGACCCAGGCCTCTTCTACACTGCCTTATAATCCAGATTATCAAAGCAAATTATCCACGTTATCAGTTTTGAACTGGATTATATGAGTCTACACTGCCATGTAAACCAGTTCAATGTAGACAATCTGCATTTTATATGGCAGTGTAGAAGGAGCCCCTGGCCTAGAATTCACTCGGGATTTGATGATAAAAGGAATGACAGGTATGTAAAAGCAGTTTAATTTAAAGTGAATGGAAATGATAAGTGTTTCGGAACAGACAAAAAGGTTCAAACGTGTATTGGGCAATAGGGTTATATTTTGTGATGCATTGTAAATTGTGTATTTTAGTGCAAATAGTGTAACAGGTCCTGCTCTCCACAGGTGGTATGCTGCCCCCCCCCCCCCCAAGTTTATATAGGTTGATACAACACACAGTTACCTGGAATCAGTCTAAAATTAGGAAGGTACAGAACTGAATTAGATATGATCTACACAAATAAAGCTTTACTGCCTAGGTGTAAGGCCATACATGTATTCCAGAAGCTCTGGAAATTGCTTTAATCAGGAGGCTAAACCAGAAAACTAATCTCCCACATTTGTCTAAATTGAAGACGGGGACACAAATGCTCTGATATTCTCAAATGGAGGCAGGTGATCTGGTATCTGATGTGCCATGGTGAATAAAGTGAGCACTTTGGTTATAAAAACATTCTTTTACACGTCTGCACTCCCTGCATTTAATGATGGAAACACACTATTGATAAGAGGCAAAGGTCTTCATATGGGTTCATTTAGTGGCCTGTTCCATTCTGGTCATAAATGATTGAGGTTTTTTTAATTCTTCAACCAGGAAATGAGAGGAAGGAGAACACAGACAATATGAAATTCATCCCAAACTGTTTATTCTACAGATATTTAGCAAAATATGGATACTAAACACACTTTATCCTAAAAGCATGTTTTTAAAAATATCTCAAATCTGAGACAAGCATGAAAGAGGAGAAATAACTTGAGTTTCAGCCCATTAATTCAGGAGATGTCCGAAGATTTTCAAACACAAATTGAAACAAATCACAGAGCTCCCCTGGCTCCATGCCGTCTGTGACAGTCGAATATTTGGGCTTGAACTTCTAGTATACAGGTTTAATGATTCCAGCTTCAGACAGTCCTTTGTCTGCTCTTCATTGACTGCTGTTCAACTAAATGTTTCTCATCCTGCAATCAATATTTCTTTACGAAAATAAACCTAAGCATTGACAAACAACTCTGCAGCATATTCCAGCTTTCCTGGCACCAGATTTCAACAGAATGAACAACTATTACACTGAATTTTGTGGAATGGAAAGAAATTGTATTTATTATGGTTTTTATCAGCTTTTTCCATTGGATTATTCTGCTACATTATAAAAGATTCCTAGACTCCCTCAGTCTAGTTAGTGAACATAACCTCTGTCTCGCATTACCCTTCCAAGGTTGATTGATAGTATTATCTTCTCAGGTTTCTTCTCCACTAACATCTGTTGAACATTAAATCAAAAGTAATGTGAAATAAGAAAAATTGATAGTAATCATTTAGAGCTTTCAGAAAATGGACCAAGCACCATCAAAGTACCCCTGACAGATGGCCATCTAGCCTCTATTTAAAAGCCTCTACGACAGTCCAAGGCAGAAAGTTCTACTGCTGAACAGCTCTTACAGTTAGGAATTTCTTCCTAATGTTCAATTGGAATCTCCATTCCTTTAATTTGAACCCCTTACTTCAAGACCTGGTTTCTAGGGCAGCAGAAAACAAGCCTGCACCCTCTTCCTTATGTCATCCTTTCAAATATTTAAACATGGCTATCATGTCTCCTCTCAACCTTCTCTTCTGCAGTCTAAACAGACCCAGCTCCTTAAGCTCCTCTTCATATGGCATGGTCACATTCTAGCTTGTCAATATCTGTCCCGGATTATGGTGCCAAGAACTGGACAAAGTATTCCAGATGAGGTCTGACCAAAGCAGAATAGAAGGGTACCATGACATCCCATGATTTTATTTATTTATTTATTTTATTCTTCGATTTTATTGAGGCTGTGACAATAAAATACACCAAAATGCTGCCCTCAATTAAAACAAAAGACAGTTGGTTCAACTCGCGAGGTACAGGAGATATAAAGTGTGGCCATGTCATCCCCTTGTAAATGATCTGGCCACTATACTCCTTTTGATGTGACCCAAAATCCCATTGGCTTGGGAAATGGCCATGGCCCCTTGAGATGGCATTGGTGCTTAACTCATGCCACAGAATTACCCTCAATTTATCCACAGTTCATATTTAAATCTATAATTTTGGCTCCCAAACCTGCCCTTTGCTTGCTTGTGTATGAGGTCGACATATACATGAGTACATACAAAAGTTCATATTTATTTGGTCCCTTTACTTTGCTAGAGCTCACCTGCCTAGCTGAGTCACTGTCCCAAAATTTAAAAGGTGTTGAGAATCCTCAACAAATTTAAGTGACTGCAAAATATTCTATACTGTGTCTGAGACCTATTCAGCTGCAACTCTGTGTCATAAAGTGTCATCTAAACCAATGTTTTGTAACAGTTTTTATTAGGCATATTTTTGACAATTCAGCTTCAGTTACCTCTAAAAATTTGAATGGTTTGGGTCATAGTGTGGGACACTGTGTCTTGGTAAAGGAGAAATGATAGACATGAAAGGGTTCAAAAGCTCCCACTTCCAGATGTTAGTCCTAGGCAGCAAGCGATTATTTCTGAGTCCTCCTTTCACATGAGCCAACATTCAGGCATTTAGGAAATATGCAATTAATATGCATTTCCACCCTATGAGAGGTTAGTGAGCTTCCAAATCTGCAAGAAAGAACATAGATTTTGCAGGGCGACCATAGTACAAAGATGCTTCATATTTCTATATATGAAGTATAATTTTTGGCTTCTTGCAGAATTGTGTTATGCAGTATTAAGGGTTATATTTCTTTTACAGAAATGTAGTTCTCATTTTTTAAAAAAAAAATCCCACTTCCAAGCTAGCTAATAGGCATACATCCTGTGCACTGGTTAATTCCCACAGATTGATTTAGATTTTTGCCAGAGGGGAGACTGAGCAGCAAACTAGATGGAAATAGATCCCTCCCTAGTGAGCCCTTCGCTCTGCTCCATCTACCCTAGTGGACAGCAGCTCTAACTGAAGAAGTACCCTATTTTTCCCCTTTTAATTCCTGGTGCTAATACCAAGTACTTTATTTTCCCAGTCCCTCTCTAAATAGGCCTACCCAGGGCCCGTCCACACAGCCCTATATCCCAGAATATCAAGGCAGAAAATCCAACTTTATCTGAGTGTGGACTCGTATAACCCAGTTCAAAGCAAATATTGTGGAATTTTCTGCCTTGATATTCTGGGATATAGGGTTGTGTGGAAGGGCCCTCAATCTTTCTTTTGTCTCCTCTGAACACCACTAAAATCTTAATTTACTACATCTCATAAGTCTTACTTAGACTATTGCTTAATTTCCTGCACTTTCTTCCCAGTTCTTTTCATAAAGCTGTAATGCTAGAGCTTCTTCTGATCTTTTGAAGTATCTGAACCAGTTCCCAGAATAGTCTGAAACCTTAGCTATGTTGCCATATAATGCAGTTTGATGAACTGCAATATATGAATCTACACTGACTATATGCATTATATGGCACCTCTCTTCGACTATGGGCCAAATCCATTTCCAGTTTACCTAAAGCAATATTTTTTTCCAAATAATACCCCAATTAAGCTATCAATGCTCATTACTCTTTAATTAAAAAATTTAAAGCAATAAATTGCAAAGTTCGTGGATTTTTTTTAAAAAAAGTCTAAGAACTCTGAAGGTTTTCAGTGACCCTGATGTAAACTTTAAAAGCAATGGTCAGTAGATTTCACATTTTATGCTTACAGTCAATCGAGTTATGCTTCACTGGCACTGCCCTTCTAAACCAATTGTATGTCATTTTAAAATCTTGATGTGGCTACTCATTTCAACATAAAGAAGAGCATAGCTCTGACTATGCAGTAGCTCAAAATTGCCACCATGCGGCAGGACAGTGACTTTATTCAACTCCACTTTGGCTGCACTCATCTGGCACTGTGACACACACTGTTTTAATTGCATCCATGGAAGAGAGAGTTGATGTTAAGAAGCTCCTTTTTTCATTCTAAGTGTAGGATTAATCTGTATTTAGAAGTTTAGGAGGCTATTACAAGTGGAATTACTGTATATGCAAAATGGCAAAAATTATTTTAAATAATAAAACATTTGAGGCTTTTAGCTGTGCTGTTGCTCTTTCCAGCTGTGCGACACAGCCGGGTCTTGGAAAACGAGAAGATATCACTGCCAAATATCCGTTTAATTATGTGAAACAAGCAACAAGGGCCAATCAAACTAGTGTCACCAGTAAAACTGTTCATCATCTTCCACAGACTAATAAACTGAGGCTACTAGGTGGATGGTTTTTTATGGTCCTGGTTGGAGACTTAAGGCCTCCAGAAATAACAGCACTAATATTTCAAACAGTACCAATAGCAGAAATTAATTGCTTCAGTGGTACACATCTTTTCATTTGCAGATTTCTCAGATCAAACTATTTATGGTATTTTCAACAGTAAAGGAAGGGATACAATAAATATATTTGACAGCTTCTTTCCTATAATGACACATTTACCATTTATTCACATTTGAAGCTCAAAAAACTGTTTTGAGACTTGGAATTGATCTTTAGTTTCTAACCTAATTACTTTTCTACTCAAAGTTATATTTCTTTTTCTTGATGTATGTGTTCCTCACAAAAAAAAAAGTAAATAAGAAAGAAAGCATCACTTCGATGAACAAGAAAGCCCACACACTCAAATTATGGAATTTTTATCTTAAAACTATAAAGCTACTCAAAACTGAATTTGCAAATGTAATTGAGCTTCTAATAGCTTCTAGAGGCAGTAATTAAAGAAATCTCATTTCCCTAAATTAAACATAATGAAACGTTTTTGGAGATCAAATAAAACCTGGAAACGATATTAGGTCAGAGATAATTTATATGAATATCTAATATTCACAAGACTGAAAGATAAGCTTAAATCAATAGCAAAATAAATAATCTCTGCCTTGATCCAGTTACAGTATGTAATCTCTGTTAATAGCTGCAGGGAAGTCTTGGTGTTTCATCAAATTCCTGTTTCCCTAGGGGCAGGTTCCATGTTGATCTGTTCAACCAAGGCCAGTCCATCTTTATAAGAAGTCATAGAGAGAGTCACTGAATCATAGTGGTGGAAATAATCATGGGCCATCTAGTCAACCCCCTGCTTAGTGCAGGATCTCCTCCTAAAGCATCCTCAGCAGATAGCTGCCCAGCCTCTTTCTGAAGACATCAAGAGAAGGAGACCAAACACCTGTTCAGGCAATTGGTTCCATTGCCAAAACGCTCTTGTTATCAAGATGTTATTTCTAATGTTCATTTAAAATCTACCCTCTTGTAACTTCAGACTATTAGACCTGATCCTGCCCCCTCAGGTAGCAGAGGATAGTCCTTGAAATATTTAAACCCCTCAATTTCTTTTCACCAAGCTGAATATGCCAAGTTCTTTCAACCTTTCCTCATATGCTTTGTTCTCCATGCCCCTTATCACCCCTTTTGTCCTTCTCTGAAATCCTGCGACCTGTCTATATTCTTCTTTAAATATGGTAGCCATAACTAAATATTCCAGTTGAGGTCTGACCAGTATAGAATATAGCGGGACTATTACTTCCCTTGACTTGGAAACAATGCTTCTATTAAAACATGCTAAAATAGCATCGTTGTTGTTATCATTATCAGTATCATCCTCATTGCCATCTTCATTGCTAGCATCTTTTAATGTGTTAAAACCTTCTCTCCGTGTTTTTAAGCAGAAGCTGGATGACCATATGTTGGTAGGGCTTTGATTGTATTTTCCTGCAGATGGTCCCTGTGGTCTCGTCCAACTCTATGATTCTATAATTCTACATTAGCCCTCCCAGTTTTGTGCCATTTGCAAACTTGATAATTATTTCCTCTGCATCATCAATGAATGATTGAATGAAGCTTTATTTATATCCCACCCTATCTCCCAAAGGAGCTTGGAGCAACATCATCTATGCCATTAATAAAAATGGAAAGAACACTGCGGAACTCCATTTGAGACCTTCTTCCAGTTTGAAGGACAGCCACTGAAGAATACTTTTTAAGCATGAGTTTCCAAAAAGATAATACCATGTAACAAACATTGAAAAATATTCTTTTCCTTGTTTGAAAGTTTTATTTCCTGTTTAATTGTGCAGTACCTGCTTGGAAAGTAGTTGTTATACTCCAGAAACTTTGTATTTGTGGCTGTCACAAATTATGTTGAATTGGTTGAGACTTTATGAGATATTCATTGAAAAACTATACCAAAATGTGCTGCAGGATGTCCTGCAAAACCAAAGTTTTTGCAGTTTAATAAACTTTTCCATGTTTCCATGATAAAACCAATTAGAAAATAACATTTATAACCCAGAAACAAAAATTGTGTTACATAGTGTTATAGATCAACCTGACGGTGTTGCCATCTACTCCATACTGAATCTATAAGAAGAGGCAGGTAATAAATAAAAAGTTGCAATAATAATAATAATAATAATTTCATTGGAGAGCTTATCAATGGTTTTGTTGAAATCCAGATAAATGACACCCACAGTATTTCTACTATCTACAAATTTAGTGACCTACTCTTAAAAAAAATATCTAAGAATAGTTTGGCAGTATTTGTTCTTATGCTGCCTTCTACTGATCACTGCATTGCCATCCTAATACTTGGAGATCCCTGTATAATATGTCCTAATAATGAAGTTAGGCTGACTAGTCTGTAGCTTCCTGGGGTTTTTTTTTTTGGCCTTTTTTTTTAATAAAAGAGCAATGCCGCTCTCCAGCCCCTTGACCCATCACCTGCTTGTTTAATTATCAAAAGAGGATGGAAGGCATTCAGTCAGTATATTCCTTTAGTACTTTAGGATGCAGTTTGGCCCTGCAAACCAGAAGTTGTTTAACTTGGCTAGTGTACTTCTATCCATCTTGATTTGAAAACCAAATCCCCTCTCAAAGTCTCTGCTGCTACACACAGGGCTCATCTACACTAGGAAGTTCGGCCCAGTGCAAATCTGTCCTGAGGCCACTAATTTCATGGCCTGGGAGGCATCAGTTCTACTAGATCACCTTAGCTCAATGTTGTGGTCATGAAAAAATTGACAACAGTAAAAGGTTTCTTAATGTTACCTAGGACCACATCATATGGGCAAAATCCCTGTCCTATTATGCTGCTGAGATGCAACCAGGACAGAGCCTGCTGAAGCACATCACTTGACAAAGGGCTACTTCTGGTGGGGATGACAAAGGGCTACTTCCGGCAGGGCTCCATCTTGACTGTGTCTCAGCAGTGTGTTGAGAAGCTGCCTGAGAACACAGACAGTCACCAGAGGTCTCACTGACTAAGCCAGAGACAGAGTGGTACCAAGCTGGAGACTGAGGGGAAACTGCGTGTGATGGTAAGGTGGCAATGTGAGGCACTACCCGACTGTTTCCCCTGCTGACCCACAGATTCACCCTGCTTCTCAATAGATTTCCCTGTTGTCCCCTGGCCTAAGGATGTGATGAGTTCCCGAGTGGCTGTTTTAGACTTTAGCATGAATCTGCTGTACAGTGTTTACAGTGGACTCTCCAAAAGATGTTTCAGCTGTAATTCATAAAAAGGAAAATCTGTCTGTTTAACTGATTTATTATCAGTAAATTATATTGATACCTATTTTTTATATCTCTATACCTAAAGTGATAAAAAATATCTTGGGCCAAAATGGGTCACTTGTGAAAAAGTTTAAGAAGCCCTGCACTACACCTTCTCCATGTCACCACCACTCCTAGCCATCTTCAGAGCTAGATCAATGTTCCTGGCCATTGTGGTTACCCCTGCTGATGTCAGAATGAGGCTCCTATACAACCAGCAAAAAGGAGGAGAGCCATTCTTCATCTTGGTGATCATGGGGGCACTGTGTCCTGACAGAAGCAGAGGTGTCAGCAATGGCCAAGAGATTGGATGGAGCTCTGTGGACAGATAGTAGTAGCAGTAGTGGTGATACAGCTTGATCCATCCTCTTTTCTTATGCTGATCAGTCTAGTCAGCCTTGAAGGCCTGGGATGCTCCGGAGTTTCCAGCAAACTCTGGAATATCCCTTGATTTTGCTAAAAGTGGGGCAAGTTGGTTTAAAGTTTGAAAACCCCCTGCAATACTATTAGAAGCTGCTGTGTGTTATGGGGACAGCCAGCAGTCAATTCATGATGCATACAGAATTTGGGATCAATGTAGACAAGTCACCCTCCGCCCCACACACACACACAAACACACATATAAGTGAATGTATGGTCCACTAAGAATGGAACAAGATTTCTTAGGCTCCTGCTCCTATAGGCCTAGACTTGGATAAAATATATCACAGTTATTCATGTCCAGGTCAACAAACAGGTTTTCCAACACATGAAATGAGAAAGTCTAATAGATCTAAAAGGCACATTTTTGTTAGAGAATTTAAATATTCCAAAGTGTTGTGCAACAATTTTTCTACAAAAATATAGTTTTTTGTGTGTAAGAAAATGGGTTATCTGCAGAGAAAACTCTATGTTCAGTACAGAAAATATTGGGGGTCTCTTCAAGCTAATTTCAATGTACCAATTTGGGATGTTCAAACACAGAGAGAAAACTTTGGACAAGCCTATTTTAATTATTCATTCTCACATACAAGGGTGAGTTAGCAGAGGCCTGACATCCCTAGCCCTGAGCCAACAGTTTCTTTTGTCATCTTTCATGACATTTCTGTGTTGTTGTAGGGTATCACAAAACATCAGTGTTCATGTGCAACTCTGGTTCAGGATGACAGCACAGTCCTGTTACTATGCTTCTTTCATTATTTCCACTACCTTCCTGAGTGATATATATTTGGGAAGGTTTGAATGTTTTTCAACTATATATTATAGAACAATAGATATAATAACACAATACTGTCTACTTCCAAACTATTAAAAAGATTGGGATAAGTGATTTGGAGACAAAGTAGACCTGAGTATCTGGGCTAGCCAAAACATAAATGCTTTGTACTCACTCCAGAGGCAGCCACACACAACCTGTTGAACTCATGATGGCGATGGGTCAAAGTCTACACAGCCCAGCCAGGCTAAAACCACATTCACCCTATTGAGTCCCCTTGGGGAGGAAGGCGGGGTATAAATAAAGTAAATAAGGAGGAGGAGAAGAAACCATTACATCACCATGTGTCGCTGTGACAGCCACAGAGCTCTGTGCGGTCCTGGACACTGCAGGTGTGCCATGCTGACATCAACAGAGATGAAGGCATCATGAGCATGAAGGAGGGGCAGATCTCCCCCTCATTCTTTATAAACTGTTTCTGATTATTCTGCTTTATCTGCTCCCTGATCAACCAATAAATCTTAATGTTACTACCCTCTACGCAGTGGATAAGGACATACGAGTCTGCATACATTTCTGCCATCATTACATTCTGAACACTTTGTAATATACAAAACAATTTATTAATTGAACTACCAAAGTTAAATACTTTCCAATTGAAAATGATGGTGATGGTTATCATAAGTCAGATCCAATACTGTCCAGGTGCCGCACTTCATAAGATTAGATAGTTTTCTGAAATAGTACCCGTGCCAAATCCACACACTAAAACTGGACCTATGGTCAAGAGAAACATAATGGAGCTTCTTCAAGTTTCTCATGCAGACTATGCATTGTGCAGTGGTTTTAGTGTGAGAGTAGTGCACTGGGAAGAAAGGGCCAGGGTTCAAATCCCTGCTCAGCTATGGAAGCTCACGGTTGGACCTTGGGCTAATGACATTATCTCAGGCTCATGGGATGGTAATGGAAAAGCCCCACTGTATGCATCTTGTCCCTGAATAATTTTTGCTCACTTCCTTGAGGTTTTGCCTCCAAAAGTTTATAGTATAAATTTAAAAACTGACACTGGAAAGGATGTTTATTTCTGCTATGAACATTTTGGTTGCTGTTGCTTTTCTTGTTCTCATGTAATATCAGTCAGATATTTGCATTAATAGAATAACAGCAATTTCAGACACATAGCAGAAAACGGTCTAAACATCTCCTTTAAGAGCAATATCTACCCACCCTCCTCCCCAAAACCCCTTGACACCAGAATATGAAATAGATTTGTATATTTTACAGCAAGGGCTAGTAAACAGCCCAGGAAGCACACTTGGCTCACTCCTATTTTCAATTCTTCACTGAGCAAGAAAAAAACAATGAGCCTAGCTAAGAGATAAAGGAAAGGAAACACAAACCAAACAGAGCCAAGTGCTGCATCAACCTCCCTGTTTCCAGAAGCCAGAATATCAAGGTGGTTGTCCTTGTAGCAATAACACTACTTAGACCAGACAGGGGATTTAATACTGTTTGAACACTGCCTATGTGCTACAGCGGTAATGATCTGAAAATATTTGCCATGTCTGATCTTCCTAATAAGCTTGAAGGTACCAGAGGGAAAGGCCACTCAGAATGAATTAAATTTGTTTCATGCAGAAGCACAATTGCATGCAGATATGCCTTGCTAATATTCACAAATGCAAGTCAAGGAAAGGGAAGCATTTTCTTTACGGATATTTCCACAAAAATACATGGTCAAGGGACGGATTATCAGAATGATAACCAAATTATTTCATGAGCAGAAAAGATATCCCAATCTTTGTAGACTAAACCATTCCACAACAGATAAAAGAAGCTAAGTCACATGACATAGTAGCTGGGGTTTAAAGGGTTTTGAAAGTATCTAATATTTATGTAGGTTTTCTACTTAGAGCTAGCAAGAGATTATAGGCCTTGGCTCCTTAGTTGTTCTCCTTTTGATGTTATTCCAGTTCTGACAGCCATTGGGATAAACCTCTAAGGAATAGTTCTGGTCTAGAAGCCAGTCATAGACATTCAGTCTCCTAAGGCTGTTTTTGTAGCCCCCACTCCTTTCTGATTTCCCAGAGAATCCTTTTGCTTTTCAAAATACTCAAGAAGCAGCAAGTCACATTTTAAACCGGCTGCAGAAGACCATTATTTTTTGACATTAAAAAAAAAGTATTGACTTGTTAAAACTCGAAGAGGACTTCCTATCCAGTTTTGTTTTTCATTTTTAGCAATCTGTGTAATTGGGGGGGGGGGGTAAAAACTAGCCCCCAAAGGGATGCAGCATCCAACCCCACCCCACTTTTACAAGTTTTTCTACCACACCAGTTATGTTATTCCAGTCTCCTTGAAACACCAAAGAAATATATGGTGGAGTTGAGGGATTTCACTGATATACAATAATCATAGCTGAAATAATTGGCTACTGGATATAAACAGATGACACCACTCTGGAATGATTTGCCCTAAAAATAAACAGGGTTCATCCAAAAATTCCCTTAAAACTCATATAATGTGTTTCTTAGCTGTCTATGCAAACAGTATTTCCAATTTGAATTAAAGTATCTTCTGGAAACAACAATCACAAAATAAAACATTAAATTCAGCACTGAAGTAAGAGACACTAAATGACCTGTTCTTTCTTGTATATCATAAACATCAAACACATGAAATCTCGACTACCTTCAGTTCTAATGCAAGTGTACAGATACCTGTGTGTACTTGCTCATAAAAAGTATGCCCGCCTAATTCTAACTGACAAAGTATTTCATTTAAATACACATTGAATGAACACTATATCCAATCGGGTTTATGTTCATGCTGCTTATGTAAACTAAGTTTGTAAGACTTAAGTCAGCCAGCCACATATGAAGGTATCCACTTGGCCAGGTAGAAACAAAACATGTATATATACACACACTCTTTTGATTCACAGGAATGTTTTCGGATGGAAATTTTACACAGGAAGCATTTTACTATTTCCTTTGGGAATTTTTCTCTTTACAAGTGGTCACATCAACCCAAATTAGCCACTGGCCAACTTGTGCCTAAAGCTAAAAATAGGCATATGAACAAAACAAAAAAATTAAAACCAGTCCTGCTGTATTTCCCACAGTATTGGTTGAATGCACTCAGCACTCGCTTGAGTCCTACCTTGGTGTAGGATATGAGGGCAGCATCATCTGCATAGAGCAAAAGGGGTATATTGGTGGATGAGATTTTAGGGGGATGTCCATTTGGTAGTGAGACATGAGTGGCCAGGTCGTTCAGGTATAGATTAAACAGGATAGGGGCCAGGATGCACCCCTGGCGTACCCCTCTATTTACTGCTATTGGTTTTG
This sequence comes from Anolis apletophallus, assembly GCA_030556195.1. Taxonomy (NCBI): domain Eukaryota; kingdom Metazoa; phylum Chordata; class Lepidosauria; order Squamata; family Anolidae; genus Anolis; species Anolis apletophallus. The sequence goes on from JARBWK010000002.1 coordinate 129,686,618, forward strand.
AGAGATTGCCTTGTACACCACATCTTACTTGTGTTGAAGTGTTTGAATATAGGCTCTTAATCAGCCAGAGCAATCTTTTGTCCATTGTGGTCTTCTGCAATTTTTGCCATAGCAAATTCCTTGGAATTGAATCAAAGGCAGCTTTTAGATCGATAAAAGCGGTGAATAGTCCTTTGTATGGAGGAGTTTGGTATTTTTCTGCTAGGTGGCTTAGCATGATAGAGTGGTCTATAGTAGACCTTCCTTTTCTAAAACCTGCCTGTTCCTCACCTATTACTTTTTCTGAGTCTAACCAGTCTAGGAGCCTGCTATATAGATGGCGAGCATAGAGTTTGCCCACCACCGAGTAAGCTGATGGGACGGTAATTCGCTGGATCGTTTTTTGTCCCTTTTTTGAATATTGGAATTAGAGTAGATTTTGACCAAGAAGCAGGAATTAAGGCTGTGCGGTTGATGTGTGTGAAAAGAGGAGCCAGGAAAGCCGTCCACCATGAGATGTTATTTTTTAGAAATTCGGGGGCTATTTGATCTGGCCCTGGGGCTTTGCCATTTTTAAGTGATGAGATCAGACTGTATTTCCAATGCTCCAAGATTTGACTTTTTATCAGTGGAAGTTTTGAATGGGAATTTTTGTTAGAATTGGAAATCCAACAAAGCACCAGAGCTGGGTACTTGAGTTGGGAAAATTGTATTTCTCTTTCACCTAAGGGCACAAACTGTTTTATTCTGAGTTTTTTGTTGTTTACATGCTTATATGTATTATTCAACTGTATTTTATATTGTGTTTTATTTCATGTTTTTTTAGGCACCTTGTGCCTTGTGTAAACCGTTGTTGTTGTTATGATTATTATTGGACACATTGTAGAAACATTGACATAGATGTTATTTTAAGCAGCATTCAAAAGTAATCGTAGCCTCTCTCTCTCTCTCTCTATCTCTCCCCCTTGTTTATTCAAACTACTGAAAATTATATTGGCACTATAAGATATGTGCACAGAAAATGTTATGCCTTTCTTTTTATGCTTTTGTCCTACTGAAAATCTCCACTAGGGCTCCAAATGTCCCAGTTTATTTTTAAGGTTGGTTTTTTAAAATGAGGAGATGGACCTCATCAGACAGGCAGGGGTAAAGCGGGGGACAAAGCTCTTTTCCCTCCCATCTTGGTCTGTTGTCTGTCTTCCCACGTCATTTCCCCCTTCAGATCAGTCTCCCCCCACTTCCTCTTTGTTTTCTTCAATACGGAGTTGGATAAACACCTGACTCCTCCAGGGGAACTCTGAGCTCCGCTTCTTAATGCTGCCAGAACGGAGTCCAACCAGAAGTTACCCTGCATCATAGGATGGGCTCCGTGGGACTCCATTCCAGCAGTGGAGAAAAGTGGGAAGACGACACTCCTCTCTCTGCATCTGGTGAGGTCCATCTGGTGAGCATTTTAACCATGCTGAAAGACTCACACTAGCCATTAAATGCAATGCTTATTCACATCTGTCCTTCCACAATGAGATTTTCTCAGAGCTATGTGCCTCAGATATCAAACTTGCAAATTAATTCCCAATTTTATTTCTCTTCTCATTTTAGCTTCTAATGAACTACCATGAAGCAAAGCTAGCTAAATGCAAGATACATAGTGAGTGAAATCACATACTTTGACAAGCAGACATCTTTCACCACTTGAGTGATGACCTCTGCAAAAAAAGTATTAAATGTGCTATCAGCTCAGTGTTTCTCAGACTATCTGAGGTGAAGAACTGATATAACCATTAAAAAAACATGCTATGTGTGAGGAACAAATTTGTGCTCACTGACTAGTTTTTTTCCCCCAGGGGAATTTGGCAGGGATCAACAAGCAATGACTCAGGTACTGGATCTAGTTCTGGATCTAGTACTGGATCTAGTCCCACCATTATGTGTAATGCTGGTCTAGCTTAACTCCAAATGAAATCTAGCTTAGTGTTACATTTCACAACAGGGAAATCGCAATAAGGAAGTTGTAACAACAAAGAAAATGAGAACAGACGAAACCCAGTTTAGCCACTGTTTATTCAACTAGTCAGTCCAGTGTTCAATGAAAGTAATCAAAACACTTTTTCGTATATATATTTCTGTCTTCATCTTGAGTTATTGTAGAGGGCCGGGGGAGGGGGGAAGAAATCCTCTTCATATTCTAGTAGCAAAAATCATAAAAAGTTACAAGGTAAGCAGAGAAAAAGATTTTGGAAGCCAATCGCCCCTTTCTTTAAGCAACTGTTATTTTATTCTCTTTCTCATGTATTTTGTGGCTAAAAGTCCTATCTACCTAATGTTTTTATAAGTAAGCAGTGTGGAAATAGCATTCTTTATGACAAAAGGGAAGATGAATCATAATCTTCCTCATGAATTTTCAACAGAATTGTTGAGGAGGCTTCTATTGTAAAGGGTTTCCATTTGCCAATAGCATATGTAACAGAAGAGAAAAGGATTGTGTCTCATTTCCCAAGTTCACTCTCCTACTGCCCCCTGCCCTTAGAAAATATCACACAGAATAATTGGCAAGCAATAAATGTGCAACATGATAGCACTATTTGCCCAGCAATTTGTAAGATATTACTGCATTCTGCATTCCACCTGAAACAAGAGCCCCCCACCTAGGCAAATTTCATTTTAGATCATTTTCTGCTGCATTTTAGTACACAATGCCTGTTGTTCTCCAGCAGCATGCCGCCCACCTCCTGCTTTCTAGAGAGATGAAATAACAGTGGGGGTAAAACAATGAAATAATCTTCAGTTCCAACAGTCCATTTTCTTCATCAAATAAGCCAATCTGAATATATCATACTGGAAGGGAGGTGTCTGACCTCAGGTAGTATGACCTCTGTCTGATATGGAGAGGAGGAGATGGGAAAGGGGACTCCGGGTTTGATACCTGACAAATTGAAAAGGAAGAATGACACTAGATCTTCCTCAAGAACTGAAACGTAAACTTTCCCCAAGAACCTAAACCCTTGCATAGCAACCATACCTTTATTAGTATAGAGCTATAGCTATGTACACAATAGAATGTGATTGGTTACAAATATCAGAGTACTTGAGCTCTTACTCCATACTTTGCCCAGTTCAAAGTCCAAACAATTGGACAGCGTCACCACAAACAAAGGTGGGGTAAAAAGACTAGCACCATGTATGAGATGCTAGTCTTTTTATCCCATCTCCTCTTTTTTGACATGCTTCAAGTGTTATTTATTTACTATATTTCTATCCCGCTCTGGACTCAGAGTGGCTTCCAGTTTTGGCAACCATTCAATGCCACATTATAATATAAAGCATACAAATACAAACTACAATAAACATTAAAATCAAACAAAACATATAAAAGAGAGATATTGACAAGCTGGAATGTGTCCAGAGGAGAGCGACTAAAATGATCAAGGGTCTGGAGAACAAGCCCTATGAGGAGCGGCTTAAAGAGCTGGGCATGTTTAGCCTGAAGAAGAGAAGGCTGAGAGGAGACATGATAGCCATGTATAAATATGTGAGGGGAGGACATAGGGAGGAGGGAGCAAGCTTGTTTTCTGCTGCCCTGGAGACTAGGATGCGGAACAATGGCTTCAAACTACAAGAAAGGAGATTCCATTTGAACATAAGGAAGAACTGTGAGAGCTGTTCAGAAGTGGAACTCTCTGCCCTGTAGTGTGGTGGAGGCTCCTTCTTTGGAAGCTTTTAAACAGAGGCTGAATGGCCATCTGTCAGGGGTGCTTTGAATGCAATTTTCCTGCTTCTTGGCAGGAGGTTCGACTGGATGGCCCATGAGGTCTCTTCTAACTCTATGATTGTATATCTTATGTATATTTCAGTTCCGTGATTTACTTGTTGGGCTGTAGAAGCAGTAAAGCCAAGTTTATTGAACACCATAACAGCATTTTGCTGAATTAAGACCAGATTAGCTGAAAATGTTGTATTTCTGTTTCAACAAGGAAGTTGGTGACTTTTTTTCTAAAAAGGGGGTTCATTCTAATCATGGTTGTACTTAGACCAAACCCACCAAAATCAATGAGACATAAATTATTTATGCAGGTATTGTATCTCATTGATTTGATACAGAGAATTCAAAGTAGGGCTACTGTATGTCTGGATGCAACTCTGTCTAATCAGTCAAAACTTTGTCATGCACAAGTGATTTACCAATGTTTCAAATGGCACATCCTTCACACATCCTTCACACTGGCTCTTACAAAACTACATTTCAATGAAATCTCCAGTCTCTGATATTTTTTTTTGTTAAAATGGAGACTTCAAGCATAAAAGAAATGAACTTAGTGACTTTAGCACAGAGCTGGAAATACTACTTCTTAAGGAATTGTTATTTTATTCATTACTCTGACTACTCAACAGATGGCAATTCTTACTATAATCCAAAAAGGTAATTGCATGTCTTGACACTAACAAGTTACAATTGTAGAATTCTTCATATTCATGAAGAATATGAAAGCCACAGTCTGGTTCCCATTCTGGCCAGCTCATGTGGCAAGATGACCATGTTCCACCCATCTTCCTCCCTCTCCTTTTCTGACATTTTTGGTAACAACAGAGATCCTTCTCTCTCTTTTTCATAGCTAAGTAGAATTGAGGAAGAGAGAACAAGTAGTTTTTTAAAAGGGGGTTTTTCTTTTTTAATATATAACTATGCCTGAGGCCTCAGTGCAGCTCACGTAGTATCTCATTTCTCCTCCCTATCTATGATGTTTGGTCTGTCTTTCTCTTTGGCTCCTGCATGAGGCAGCTGTCCTGTGACCCTTCCTCTTCCTTCTCCCATTGCTCATTCTAAGTCAGTATATCTGCTCAGTAACAAATAATGTTAGTTTTCTTTCTGCTGTAAAGGAGTGAAATACAGTCATGAGCAAAACAAACAAGCATTGCTCTGTTAACAGTTATGCAAAAAGTAACTACTTGTTGTTCTCAGTTGTCATCAAGTTGACTTTGACTACGATGAGCCTCTGAATGAGGGACCTCCAACTAGCCCTATCATCAACGGCCCCTTTTAGGTCTTGGAGATTCAGGGATGTACCATCTGTACTATAGCCACCCTCAGTACTAGTCTTGCCTTGTTGATTTGTTTTTACACCTTTCTAGACAGATACTGTATTTTGACATTTGAATTTAGTCTCTATCTATCATGTGAGTGTCATTTGTATCTCGTTCAATATTACTCCCTTGATCTGTACAATATACTTCTATTGACACAGTATTGGATTGCATAAGGTTTTTGCTGCAACATTATATTGTTGACTGGTGAGCCACAAAGAATCCTAAGTCCCTTTTGCATGTACTAATACCAAGCTAGCTGTCTCCCATTCTACATGAATGCACCTGATTTTTTGTTGCATAATACATAACTTTAAATTTATCCCAGATGAATGAATTCATTTCATTTTGTCACAATTCTTCAATCTCTTAACATCATTTTGAGTCCAGGGATCCTTTCAACTACATTATACTAGCACTTTAGTCCTATCCTAACTACAATATTTTCATCTTATGCAGTTATGAGTTTTGAAGTTTGAAGTAACATTAAAGTTTTCTTGCTGAGAATTTGAAATCTCTCTAAATGTCAGGGAGGAAAACAGGAAAATGGGAGAGGATTTCTACATGGTCTTGAAGCATTCAGCCAACACTCACACTGCACTGGAGGTGGAATGGGAGGCCACGAGGTTTTTAAATAGCTCTGGCTCTACCTCATCACATGCAGCACCACAAGCCATAATCTCCGTCCTCTGAAGGTCATCAAATGGGTACCTTCCTCAGCATTGTCCTTCAGCACACAGGTGTGTATAATCCGTCATCCAAACTATTGAGAAAGATGTTGACCAAAACTGGGTCTAAGAACTTCTTCATACGGGCTACCAGAATTGCCATGTGTGCAGAAGTGTTTATTTTTTATTATAGGATTGAGGATTGAATATGTATTGAGATGTTTAGATGTTTAGGGAAGGTGCACTTCTTCAGTGAAGGTCCACCTTGGGGAAGAGTTGTCATAGCAACATGGCTGGAAGGCAGAGGTGGGAGGAGTCAACAGCTTTCTGCCACAGCCAAGAATAGAATTCTGGGGAAGTTTGAATTTTGACAGTTTAACTGTCAGCCCAGCTCTAGGAGAGAGCAGGTTCTGAGGGCAGTCTGGTTTTGGAGCTGTAGAGAGACAGTTCTAGTAGGCTGAGCTTGCGAGCCAGTCTGTTTGTATAGAGCCTGAGGGCTAGAGATAGGCAAGGTGCCTATAGGAGGGAAGAAGGTCTGTGTGTGAGATAGTTACACACTGATCTAACTGAGTAATAGTAACAGTCAAAGATTTTAAACTTTGTATCTTCTACAATACCAACGTAACCATGATGAGTTGAGTCTCTAAGAAGTTATAACGTAACCATCACGCTTTTGTGCCAAGCTATAAATAAACTGTTATTGTTCTTTTCATCAACAATCTCTCTCTGTTCCGTATTTTAAAAGTCAAGCCTCAGAGTAAAGCAAGACAAGAAAGTGACTTTAACCTGTCTTGTTACACAGTTTGAAGTCCCACAATAATTGGTGATAGACCCTCCTAGATAACAGATAATAACAACAGTTCTCACAATCTGGTGGCTAATCTCTTCATATTTAAGGGATCCTTAAATTAAAGTTATACAACACCCTTTTACATTAGGTCAGATACGTAGTGACCTCATTGTTACAAATTTGTGGCAGCGGTGGGATCAGTAAAAGAGGGTCCACCCTGTCCAGCCGGTTCATTTTAATCAGCCTCTTTACACCATGCATTGTGGTGAATCGGCAACCGCAGTTGAGGGTTTTGTGGAATCCATCACTACACGCCCCACATTGCCTGATTTATCTTTATGCTGATCCTACTGGGCAAGTATCGACCCCGCAGCTTTCCCCCATTCTTTCTGGTGCAACAGAAGCCTCTCATGTTGCGGCCATGGCAGCATATGCCTGTTCTGTGCTTGTTGACCCATGGAGCCCCACTAGAATTTCCTATTCATCATGAGATGGGAACCGGTGGGTTCCGTGGGTCAGCTAGGGCTGAACCAGCATATGCCATTAAAGTAAGCCCTGCCTGGGTTGCTGTGAGTTTTTGGGGCCGTATGGTCATGTTCCAGTAGCATTCTCTACTGATGTTTCGCCTGCATCTGTGGCTGACATCTTCAAAGCCCCTGATGAGGTCATTTAGACATAATCCAGCAACATCCCAGTTTTCACTTCTCTCTAGGTGGGCAAGGTAACATTGGAGAGCCCTCCTTGAGTTTATTCCAACAACAACCTACACATCCACATATCTGTATACAGTATGTTGTTGTTTATTCGTTCAGTTGCTTTTTACTCTTCGTGACTTCATGGACCAGCCCATGCCAGAGTTCCCTGTTGGCCATCACCTCCCCCCAGGTCCTTCAGGGTCAAGCCAGTCACTTTGAAGATACCATCCATCCATCTTGCCCTTGGTCAGCCCCTCTTCCTTTTTCCTTCCATTTTCCCCAGCATCAGTCTTCTACAAGCTTTCCTGTCTTCTCATTATGTGGCCAAAGTACTTCATCATTGCCTCTAATATCCTTCCCTCCAATGAGCAGTCGGGCTTTATTTCCTGAAGTATGGACCGGTTGGATCTTCTCGTAGTTCAAGGCAATCTCAGAACTTTCCTCCAACACCACAGTTCAAAATCATCTATCTTCCTTCACTCAGCCTTCCCTAAGGTCCAGCTTTCACATCCGTAGGTTACTATGGGGAATACCATTGCTTTTACTATGCAGATCTTCGTTGCCAGTGCGATGTCTCTACTCTTCACTACTTTATCGAGATTGGTCATTGATCTCCTCCCAATAAGTAAACATCTTCTGATTTTCTGGCTGCGGTCTGCATCTGCAGTAATCTTTGCACCTAGAAATACAAAGTCTGTGACGGCCTCCATATTTTCTCTCTCTATTTTCCAGTTATCAATCAGTCCAGTTGCTATAATCTTGGTTTTTTTAATGTTCAACTGCAACCCAGCTTTTGCACTTTCTTCTTTCACCCTGATTAGAAGACTCCTCAGCTCCTCCTCGCTTTCGGCCATCAAACTGGTATCATCTGCATATCTAAGGTTGTTAATGTTTCTTCCAGCAATTTTAACCCCAGCCTTACATTCATCAAGCCCCGCACATTGCATGATGTGTTCTGCATATCTGTATATAGTTTTGGCAATATGTCTTTGTTGTTGTTTTTTGAAAAAAACAATGTAGACTCCTCATAATCACAGTGGTTTTCTAAGAGATCACAGAGTACATCATCTATTCCAGAATCTTTCATTGTATTCATGTCAAGCTCAAGCGTGTATACAGTCAGTGTGTTAATTAAAGGTCAGTAAAGTTTTGCATTAGGAGGCAGACCCCATATTTGCCTCATCATAATAGAATAATTGGATGGGGAAACCATCAGGTGGAGGGAGAGAGTTAACTCTTCTTGCCAACCCTCACCCACCCACTTCTCTTAAACTTACTTTTCTTTCAGCTGTGCCCAAGCTAAATGGAACAAGGACAAGTGGGAAGACACAATTGGGAGGCATATAAAGAAAACTTAAATAGCTAGACAAGGGTTAAGTACCCACTCGGAAATGGCAACTGTCTACCATTTCCACATTTTCAAGTGGATTTGGAAGGATATTATTATAAAGGTTAAGCACAGTTGCCTTGCTTTGAGATCAATGGTACTGTATTTATTTGCAACTAACTTGGTATACTACCTATTAACTAATGTTAGATGGATCACAGCCATGCAAATAAATGGGCGATAGATGAGGGACAAAGAAGAGAACATATTTTACATATTGAAATAAATCTTTGCCCATCAGTTTTTATAACTCTCTTGAGAAAATGTTGGTCCATTGAAATGTTCAAGATAAGTTATTTTTATTGTTACATGATAATGAAATGAAATTAGTAAGGGAGTCAAGTGTCTCTCATGTAACATTGATTAGAAACTGCTGGGTGATATGGTGCTGCATATCCTACTTTAATAATTGAAAAACCATGCACATTGCTAGAGAAACAGTAGGACACTGGGGGTCACACATCTGCAAGGAGCATAAATCTATGTTTTGAAATTCTTATCAGTCAGCTGAAGGCCTGACCTTGAACACAAGACAACTTTGGAACAAGAAATGAGCAGAAGCAGTTGAACAAATGAGACTGCTCATATGGTTGTAACAAAAAGGGAGATGAATTATTTCTGTGTCTAAGATACATCTTTAATTAGGTGTTGGTTTTTTTAAACCAATTCAAAAGCAATATCAATGCAAGTGATAACATTATTTGGTAGAAGAGATTTCACTGTTTCAACCCAGAGAACGGATTGCCAATGCCTCAAAATGAAAGTAGGTCTCCAAAATTACTTCCTGCTCCCAGATTATCAACAAAGAGCATTTCTCTTCAGTTGTCACTGTAAAAAAATAGCCCAGTAATATAGATGTACCCTACCTCCAACACACAGCCTTTGGGCAAATGTGCAGGCTTTGGATTGCTGAGCTTAACCTTTTAAAATTAAAGTAGTCACAATTCAGTATTATTAGCTTCCCTGTGCTTCGTATCTATTAGCTACTGAGGTATTGCCCCAGGCACCATAATCTCTTCTTAGCCATAAAATGGGATTTGTTCCACACTGGAGGGAACCACAGCTCTGATATTAAATATACCCAATGGAAAGTGTAGGACTCCCTCCAATTTTCCCTTGATCGTCTTCTGCATGGGTTATCCAGTGCATAAATGTCAACTTCTACCTCAGGGCTATTTTTTAAAAACAAAATTAATGTGTGTGCTGTAGGTTTTTTCACTGAACATTTTTTAACTTTACATACCCACATAGAAGGCAAAAATGTTTTTTATACTTTCTCCAAACTTAGTTCCTGCCAATTAAGGATCAAATAAGAGTGCTGAATCTAACTAATCCAAAACCAGCACTAGTAAATACCAAACTCGGCTCTTTTAAGGCAGTTCTACATCTGATCAAAGTTTACATACACCTGTAAATGAAATTGGGAGTATATTCAAAGGATGTAAACAACAATGCATTCAATGCAGCAGCATTTTTACTAGTGGCCTGGAGAACACAATGCCAGGCAAGATTGCATACCCATATATTTCAATTTAGCACAGGCTGTAAGAACATCTTTTAAAGTGACACAATGCTACAGAAAGAAAACATAACTTTGTTTTAAAAAATGATGTCCTGCTCACTGTATTCATACACTTATAGAAGAATTCTTGCAAACACTACTTGGAATTAGGATAGCCTGAGATTCCTGCATAAAATTCTACTTGAAAGTGAACTTTTTTTCGTTATGGGAGCTATTTTTAATGTATACAGCTCCCCCTTCTGGAAGAAAAGGCAAATCAGCAACAGCTACTAAACATTCTCACTGCTTACTTACTACATTACGCCTTGATGAAATGCTGTAATTCATCCTACGTATTATACAAAATCAATACAAAGAGTAGGAAATGGACCCATTTCCTTTTACATTTTATGATGCTGTTATGATGACTCTTAAAATTCATTAACATGAAAATAAAACTGAAGGTTATAAAAAAAACCCCAGAAAGAATCTGAACTAAATGTGTTTGATTGCAGAGAGAAAAGACTGTATAGTTTCTGGATATAACTGTTTGTGTTACCTGAATATTTTGGGAAACACTGGAATAGCTTCTATCAGGCATAAAACCGTTTCTGGGTTGAAAAGATACAATATTAAAGTCATGCTAAAATTCAAATATAGACAGTAGCCTACATAATTATACTAAATTTAGAGAAAGTGTTAACATCATGAGTATTGAAATAGCCTGTTGAATTATGGCAACCCTATGTATGTGCCTAAGAAAACCCAATGTATTTCACTCCAAAATACTCCAAAATCCACCATTGTCCACATGGATGCTAGGGATAGTAACACATTTGCTTTCTGATGGTTCAAGGCAAACAAACTTTGTTTCAGGCACAACATTATTTAAAATACTGTAAAAAAATTACTTTCATGCTATGTGTATAATGTATACAAGAAACATAAATGAATTTTGTATTCAGACTCTGCAAGAAGTTCATGTGTGCATATTTGCAAATACAGGTATTTCAAAAATTTTAAAATTCTGAAATCCAAAACATTTCTGGTACTGAGCATTTTGGATAAGGGATACTCAATCTATATAGCAAGTGGTATTCATTGGTCTCCCATCCAAGTGTTAAGCAGGGCCGACTCTGCTTAGCCCCCAAGAACAGAGAGGATTTGGTGCCTTAGTGCCTCAACATCCTGATCACAAAAGTCAGAACCAAAGTAATATTCCTCCAAATGCTTAGGAATGCAGTCACAATAGCAGCAAATATTCCCAGTGCATTTTCCATTTTATAAACACTCTAAAAGAGGTACATGGGAGTATCACAACAGGTGTGTCAATACTTTAATCCTGAACATGCTAGCTAATTTTAGGATTATCAAACAAATTATATGTTCCAGTAAATTCTGATTCTATATGAAATTTGATGAGTGCCACTGAAATCAACATAAGGTATAATGGAATGAAATTTATTTAGAAAGTGTTCCTGAGTTTTGGTTCCAGGACTTCCCGTGGATACCAAAATTAGTGCATGCTCAATTCCTATTAATACAATGGTGTAATAAAATGCTGTCCCTTTGGGGAATGTTTTTGTTTTTGTTTGGAGATATTTTTTTCAATCATTATGTTTATTTCTCAAGATGTGGGTGGTTGAATTAATGGATACAGAATCCATGGATATGGATTGCCAACTATACTGTCAAAATACAGAAGATTTATAAAGCTATCAGGCAGCCCATTAAAAGAAATGTAGAATTTCCCCCTCCATCTTTTTCTATGTTTAAAAGCAGGTGGAGGAGTAATGCTACAATAACTGGGCATTTTACAATCTCTCTGCACACAATTTCCAGAATGAATTTTGTCCGAATAGCAACTAGCAGAAGTGCTAGGACTGCATCACACACAATAAAATCAGGGTTTCCACACATGTAAAAATCAGCAACCCATGGGGCCCATCGCATGATGCAAGCTTCAACTGTAGGTTCCGGGTATTTTGCAGTTTCTAAAGTGTGGGTTTTGCTCATGATTCCTAAATCGATTGGCAAGTGACTTATTCCACAATTCATTGTGTAGAGACATATAAAAATGTCCAATTTAACATGTGATGGGAATCCCTGCTTGCCCATTTGTGAATAAAATGATGGTGTCATCATGGGGGAGGAGTTGAGAGGGGCAGTACTGTTTCCTTTCTTCCACCATTAATGTTTTGGGACTCAGAAGGAAGGAATGGTAATAGATCTCTTTTCAAACATAAAATAAATAGATGTTGATTTCTTAATTGAGAGGTATTAGTGCTTATAGTAAATGAAATATGCCTTATACTTAAGGGAATTATTATGTCATCTTCACATTTCATTCAAAGTATAATGTTTCAATGGGAATTTTGTCGTCAAAAGGATAAGGATCGGCTCAATTTTGACTCCTCGGCAATAACTAAAACAACTGGAATATTTTGCCAGGAGACCACTGTCTCAAAAATTAAAACATGCATGCTCACAAATAGAAGAAATCTTGTTAATGGAATCTCGTGTTAAGTATTTCTGCAAGACAAGATATAGGATTTTTTCTATTAAAAAACAAAGAGGAGACAGTGGGAGGAGTCATATGTCTCCAATGTGATGGCAAATCAAATGGATGTATCTTTAAAGAAAGTGGAGAAAAAGTCTTAGGTGTGATGAGGGGTTGGAAAATCTTCCAACTGATTTCAAAATGTGGAGTGGCGAAGCTTAACGGAAAACCAACAATCTCAAATGTTTTACTTATCCCTTTGGATGAAGTCCCTAGTTGAATAAGGGTAGTGATAGGTTCAGTATGTGGGATGGGATGGCATCAACTTTGAAAAAAGACTGAGATGGAAACATCTAACTTTACTTTGGAGCAAAAAGAATCAGCTAGCTAAACAAATAACTTCTCCATGCCAATTCAAATTACTCCCTTTGAATTAAATAAAGCTTATTCCCAGTTGAGTGAGCATAGAACTGCTGTATCAATTTCTAATAAGTCAATTTTTTAAGGTGACCTGATGTGAGGGAGGAAGACAAGATATTTGGGGATTAACCAAAGAGGATCAACAAGACTAGGCTGTTAGATTAGGTCTCTGAGGCTGCTTTAACAGCCTGCAGTCACCAATCTTTGAGTTACTTTGAATCTTCACTCAAATATTTCACACATGCCATGTGAAACAGAGGGAGACAACAAAATCTATGAATGCAAATATCACTTGATTTCATTAGCATTCAAACTACAATTATTATGAGCCTGTCATATTCGTGATCTTTTAAAATGGGAACACCATAGACTGTACTTTAGATGCCTGGCCTCTGTAGGCAAAACATGTGCTTTACTGCCATTATTCACAGTCCAAGTTTTTATTTGAAAATTAGAGGCACAGAGGATGGAGTCTTTCAGTTTAGCAGGGATAAAAATCTTTATATGATCAGAGGCACTCAACATTCCTTTTTAAGACTTCATCTTTCATTTATTGACTGATCTTTGCAGGCATGTGTTTATTGTTGCTCTTGTGGTGACATGAACAAATTAATCTCTCTCTTTGTTCCAAAGGGTGTCATTAATGAATTAATTTCCAAACCCAGTTGGACTGGAAAAGCCAAATAGGCAAGATCCAGGCTATCAGCATATTATAGCATACACGTCTACTGACAGGAAGTCACTCATAAAATAGCACAACAATCTGCTGAATTGACAGGACAACATCACAAAAAGTTGTGCCATGGGCCAACCAGGGAAATCCCAAGATTTGGATTAGCACCCCCAGAAAACAACCAGATTAGGTCCCAGAGCCTGAATTGCTCAGATAGGGTTAGCTGCATATGCTGTATGAGCATAAAACCTTAAATCAGTGGTTCTCAACCTGTGGTTCCCCAGGTATTTTGGCCTACAACTCCAAGAAATCCCAGCCAGTTTACCAGCTAGTAATATTTTTGAGAGTTGAAGGCCAAAACATTTGGGGACCCACAGGTTGAGAACCACTGCTTTAGACAAAGACTCAACAATATAGTGCCATATGCCATACTGTGAAAATATTCTTCAATAGAAGGCCTCCAAGTTCTCCAAAGCAGGTTTTAGGGTGCATGGAAAGCTGATAGAGAATGGTCAATTCTGAAGGAGTAGCAGGAACCAGTGGATGTACACCTGTCAGCCAAAATCACTATTGCACAAGATAGACCGACATTCAGCATATATATCTGCTGAAAGTCTGGTAGTTTAGCCTAGTGTTGTCTATATGTAAGATCTGAAACTAACATAAAGATGAAGAATTCTTCACAAAACATGCTAATACTTGAAAGTTCAATCTGGAATGTCCAGCAGGAGGCAGACACTTAACATCGAACGATGGAGGAAGCGAAAGAAGGAAGGAAGGAGAACATGGGAATCCTCCAGAGGTTTAATATTTGGAGGACAAAAGTTCAATTCCATATTAAATAATATTCTATTTAATATGCACATAATTATTCACACACACACACACACAGAATGATGATGATGATAATACCAGTATGAAATCCAGCATATATATCTTGTTTGCTGTGACATATTGTGTTTTTGTGTCAGTAAAATAATAAATCCAATTGTGAACCATCATAAAAATATATCTACTAAATCAACTGCTAAATGGTAAGTTACCACTTACATAAAACCCAGATGAGCATTAAGGATATAAATAAAGGTTAGCTGACAAAACTTGTGCTTCCTCAGTACAAGATAGGCCAACAGCTAAACTAACAGAATCTGGATGTAGAATGGCAATAGTGTCATGAATTTGAAACAAAAATGGATTAATAGATGACTTCTCAACTTGAAATGGTTTCATGTCAGTCACATCTCCAATTCTAATATTTGCACTGACTTTCTCTCCAAAGGACATCAGATGGAAGTTCAGATGGGAAGACTAAGATATTTAAAAGAAAACACTTTTCTTTTTCAGTTAAGGAGTTAAGACTACGACAAAGCATATATTTGAAAAATCATAGCCAAACTGCATTTGCAGCCCTGCTTGCATTTAAAATTTCAGGATATTTTTTTCTACTTCAGAGTAAATGTCACAAGATCTGCAGCTCAAAAAGCCTTCATTTTCACACAGTGGTGTTTTATTTAAAGACTTATAAAACTGCTCCTCTTGTAAAATTATGAGCTTGCTTGTCAAGGAGATTAAGAACAGAGGTGAGCAATCCATTCTCAGCCACAATGGGAAAAATATGCTGACATCTTTCTAAACAATAACAGCTAAGCATAAACCACTATGTACACCTGAAATGTCCAACAAGGGTCCTTCCCACATCACATCTGTTAGCCTGATCTCCAACTTAATTTCTTTTTCATTTGAAGAGATTTTGAAACCTAACCTGTGATTGACAAAGCAAGATTTGTAGGCTCTTTATGCACACCTATCTATACACACCTATATATACAAAGAAAGACAGAAAAGAATATGTCTTAGTAAAACGCCCGACTTTTACATGAATGTGTGATTCTTTATTAAAGGCACAATTAGTGGAAACTAATTCAAATACATTAAATGTTGGCATCTCGCTTTTGGAGAAAGGGATAATTTGGCCTTTTGTATCTCATCTTTTAACACTTCATTTACTGCTAAACAACATCTATTTCCAATGACCCCGATGCTTCTGCATCAATAGACTTTCCAGTTGCCTTGGGCAATTGCACAGATTTATCTCTTGTGTGATTTTTTAAAAAGTGCTTCGAAGCTGGAGGGAGGTGCACTGTGCTCCCATGTGTTCGGCAACTATTTCAAAAGCAGGCATGTAACTCCCACTCGCCCAGTAAAGACCCAGCGTGTTCCCGATAGAAAGTGCTGGTTCTCGCACAGCCAACTGTGCCGAGTTCAGATGCACTCCCTGCCAGCTGATTAATGGAGCAGCATTAATGTCAAAAGAGGCTGGAGTCACGTCGGGTAGTCGGCAAGGGGGAGGTAGCTGTGTCACAATGGCAACGTGAAGTATACAGACATTAGGGGGAGAGGGTTAAACAATAACATAAGGGTAAGTGCTTTGCCCATATTGTGGGGTACTGGAATATTCAACCTATAAAGTCATACAATTGTTTGCATTAATACACCACATTAGCCTCCTTTCACCTAGAGCTTTCCTCCTATACATCTCAGAAAGCTAGAAGCGTATTTGCTGCTTTTCTTTTTTAACAGCCATACTTGACTGCTTTTAATTTAGAGTCAGTGCAATAATATATTTTAATGTTTATATGATCTGAATATTTAAGTTGTATCCATTTGAAAATGTGTAAGCCACCTTAGATGAAGTACTTTGGCCACATCATGAGAAGACGGGAAAGCTTGGAGAAGACAATTATGCTGGAGAATATGGAAGGAAAAAGAAAGAGGGTCCGATCAAGGGCAAGATGGATGGATGGTATACTTGAAGTGACTGGCTAGACTCTGAAGGAGCTGGGGGTAGTGACGGTCGACAGAGAGTTCTGTCATGAGATGGTCCATGAGGTTGCAAAATGTCGAAAGCAACTGAAAAAAATAAACAACAACAACAAAAGTCACCTTAGATTCAGAGTGGGGAAAAGGTGGGCAATATATTATTCTATTGCCATTATGATTATTCAGCATCATAAGACTTGGTTGAGAAGTCTCAGGTTTAGTCCAACCTACTTCACAGGAAATTCAGAAAGACCACAAATCAAACAAACACAAATCATTTGTCCTGCATGAAGAAGCCGATGGGAAAAGCTGTCAGGTCAGAAATGTTTGATTGTACAACACGAAGCACATCTTGCTTACCTCGCATGCACTAGCTCTGGTGCTCTGGCATGTGCTGTTTTGAGTAATCAAAAATATGCAGAGGTAATATCCTGCAGTGCCTCTAGCACAGTGGTTCTCAACCTGTGGGTCCCCAGATGTTTTGGCCTTCAACTTCCAGAAATCCTAACAACTGGTAAACTGACTGGGACCCATAGGTTGAGAACCACTGCAGCAGCTTCCACTCCCAAGGCAGGAAGAGAAAGGCACTCCCAAAACATTTGGCCACACAGATCCCACACTTCCAAAATAAAATTTTGCCCAAGTGTGGAGGAACCTGATCTCGACAAAGCCAAATACATTGTGAGTAGAATATGAAAAGTGTAACTAGATATGTTAGGGCTATGTTGCTTTCTAACCTAAGATGAATATTTCCTATGTTATTTTTAACTTTTGCTAATGTAGATTGGGAGCCCTCGGTGGCACAGTGGGTTAAACTGCTGAGCTGCTGAACTTGCTGACCAAAAGGTCAGTGTTTCGAATCCAGGGAGTGAGGTTTGCTCCTGCTATAAGCTCCAGCTTCTGCCAACCTAACAGTTTGAAAACATGCAAATGTGAGATCAACAGGTACCACTCTAGCGGGAAGGTAATGTTGCACCACGCAGTCATGCCAGACACATGTTCAAAACACCGGGAGGAGCACAGTTTAAGAAACGCTCGCTTAGAATAACAGTTTTCCTTGAAATATCTTCTTTCTCCTATGTCTGCTTTTATTATTTGTGTGTGCACAAAGGCATATAAGACTCTTGATTTATCAAATACAAGAATTTCATGCTTAATATGTTCCTATCTATACACTCATATTCAATGTATCTGATTGTTGTTAACAACATGTGTGGAACTGCTGCATGAGAAGTGCCACAATAAGCTCATGGAATGCTAAGAATCAACGTGAAGGAAATGAAAGGTGAATGCACCTTGAATAAATTGTAGTACAAGTATAACAATTGAGAGGGAGGGAGGCAGGCAGGCAGGCCAACTAGAGGCCGCTGTAGTGTGTGCATGCATGTACACACCCATGCACTTTCCGTCAATGTATGGTGGTAAATGAATGGAGATAAATAAATGGATCCATGACAGTGTGTAGTAGAACAGCAAACAGATTCAATGTGGTCAGCTATGGCTATCTTCCATACCAGAAACTTTGGCATACAACACAGCACATAGAAGTTTTTGTCCAAGGAAATGCAGCCTTAGTATATTTTAGTGTGTGCATTTGTGTGTAAATACACACAGGATTTTCCTACTACAGCCAATATGGAAGAATTCCAAGATTTGTTTAATGTAGTGGTTCCCAACTTCTTCTTCTTCTTTTGACCAGGGACCACTTGATCAGGGACTATTTGACCAGAGACCACTCTTCACCTTTAGTACCAAAAGGGTTACAAATCAGTTTTAGACAACTTTAGATTCCGTTTGGAGTGAGTTTGACTGTTTTAACCACACTGCTGAAAATGGGATCATGCTTAGTCCTCTGGCACCAAAGACCCCTCGTGTGAATTGCTCCCGTTAAAAACTTGGTGAGGCTGTTGGCATGAGAAACATGGGAGCTCTGACTTATGTATAAAATTGAGTGAATTGTCATCTAATCAAGCAAGCCAATCTTTCCTTCCTAACTTTCATGAAATGGGCTCTTCAAAAGAATCACTAAAGGGACGGGGACTCCCCTGAGCTGTTCTGGCTATATCACTTCTTGCTTCACTCTGCTGCATTGGTAATTGTGCAATCCTCCAACAATTTTCCAGAGCAAACAGGGAAGGTTGAAACACTCAACCTTCCACTCATGCACTCTCTAGAATCTGCTGGCTTTCCCTATCATTGTGCATCCTATGTCATATCTTCAAAAACATGTGAAAATTCATAAAAGAAAATGCACTTGTGATACATTCTTGATTTTCTCTCTTATCTCTGAAACAAAACTCTCAGATTAAGTGGCAATGTTCTCATACTAGCTCTATGTACGAACCTTTTACTTTGTGCATGCTTTTTCAATGAATCTATTGAGTGGATTCATGACAAAGTCATAACATTAACAAGAACAAAAGAAATCTTGACATGAATTTACAGTAATTTTTTTCAAATGTATAAAATGAATCTTTTCTGTAAACCAGGCCAGCAAGTCCATAAATAATTGGTACTATTATCACAAGGGCACAAGATTCTAAGGACACCACCATGGACAATATTATCAAATGATTTAGCTTGAAAAGTTAATATTTCTTCTTGATAGATAAATAATTAGGTTCTGTTTTCATATAAATCTACTACTCTGACCATTATTTCTCCTAAAACCCCAAGGAAAAAGGATCCTAAATGACACCATTCTTTAATGGCACAACCTCCCCCTTCCCCCCATTTTAAGCATTATGTGCTGTGGAAGGGTTCGGGGACAAAAATTATGGTGTAGCAACGATAGGGTTGATCACACTGAAATTCATTAATATAATTTGGTTTCTTATTATTAGCACCATCTGAGCCTGTTGAAGGTCTTAACCAGGGCGTTAATTTTTCCCAAAAGGGCTTTAAATTAATTAGTGGTTTACATGCTAACAAAGAATCTGATACATTCATAAATCAATCTAATGCTAAAGGATTCCAAAAAGGGAGGGAACCAATTCAGATGGGACCTCATATTCAGTTAACATGGTGTGTTTCTACAAAAGGGTGCAGGTGTGAATTAGATGGATACAGGAAAGAAGCCGTGATAATCACTTTGTATCACTTAAAACCACAGCGGGGGGACACAGCAAATAAGAGCTTCTGGCCCACCCTTAGTGAAATCTATGGCAACATGAAAGGCAATTCCATACAAATGACTCCACTTTAACCTTCATAAATAGATAGCTTGTATCCCATAATTTATGCTACAGGCCACAGAACAAAGGGAATGTAACAAAAGTTAATATTGTTGAAATTCAGCAACAGACCTGTGTATGCAGAGTACTGATACCACAATACAAGTCATATTCTTGAAATGTGTATCAGTGCAAACCCACAAATGTGTCTATACACTGTGTTATACTTAATGAATCATCATCTTCCTCCTCCTCCTCCTCCACAGATTTCAATGAAGTAACCAATTATAGTGCTAGGCAAATATCCATCAGGTCACTGAATGAGCCAATTTCCTTTCACTTTGGTGAGCATAAAGCAAGGTACTGAATTGTTGAATTGCTGTCAT
Organism: Anolis apletophallus; assembly: GCA_030556195.1. Taxonomy (NCBI): domain Eukaryota; kingdom Metazoa; phylum Chordata; class Lepidosauria; order Squamata; family Anolidae; genus Anolis; species Anolis apletophallus. The sequence goes on from JARBWK010000002.1 coordinate 129,706,689, forward strand.
TGAATCCAGCAAATCCAAGGGCACGCCTACATTGCAACCAAAGTAACTTAATGGCCATTACCTGGGAATTCAGGGGGTAGTGCTTTTGTATGCGTCTCAAAATAACTTAAGTAGCATCATCCTTTAGAAGAAACCATGACAACTGAAGAAAGTAGGTATTAAGATTTTTATGTCTCTTGTCTTCCCCTTCTTTTTTCTCCACACACACACAAAGGGGGGGAAATCATGCTTCATAACATATTTTGTCTATTAATGATAGAAACCTTCTGTCTGGAATTTGCATATAGATTAGAAAACTAACCCCAGAATCCATACAAATAGCTAAATGCAACCACCTTACATTCCAGATAGATATGGGACCACTTTGAATTTCTGATGAGTTAGTTTGTTTGGGACATCTATGATTTTAGAAAGTGCTACCAATATTAAAAGAAAGCGGTGCTGAAGCTGCGCCTACAGAAAACTTCCCTTCAGCCAGTTAATCCAGGCAATTACTTTGCCTTCCTAACAGTGCAACTGGTTTTTGACACACAGGGCTGCTGCCTTAACAGACTGATGGTTCAGAATGAAGCAACCAAACCTCTAAGTACAGCTTTCACAGTGCTAACTTTGTACTGCAAAGTCTTATATGATCTTGGACCTGGTTCCCTGAAGTAACATTTCCTTCCATCTGTTCCACCTTGCAATTTCAGGTCACCAAAGGAGGTTGTGCTGCATTAGATGGCACTGACAATGAGTGCTTTCTCTTCTCTTTCCTAGCAAAGTATTCAGAACAGCTTACAATAGGAGTGCAATACCCAGAAACATACATACAGATAAAGCCTCAATAGTATCATTTAAACATATTTACAAATACATGCAATTTTAGTAATGAACACCACCAAGTCACATAAATCGCATGTTTGCAGGAAAGCTACACTAGACATATTGGGGGTCTTAAACGTACTAGTTAAATCTCCAGAAGAAAAGCAAATGCAGATGTCCCTAAATAAGGCTATCTCTGCCGAAGTACTTTGTGTTTCCCATCATGAGTCATGTTGACATTCAAATACAGTTGCACAAGGCAGTCACCTTTTCCCTGGATGTCACCTTTGTGCCTTAAACTCAAGTATAATGTTTGCTTCTGCACTACATTTGACACATCTGTTAAGGCAAGAGTTCAAGGATAACCACTTCAAAGGACAATGCTTTCATAGCAGTATTTACTTTTCCTTCTTAATTGTTATACTGTCTAACTACTTCCGGCTGATATGACTGTGATGGGGCAAGATAGTGTCATCATAACCCCTGTAGGAAGCTTGACAAGGAGCCCTGCGTTCAAGGAAGTAAAGCCTGCACAGGATATTCTTAAATCAATTTCTTCTGAAAATGCAACTGTAGAAACTACTTATGTCTTATTTATTTATTTGTTAAACCTAAACTTCTTATTTCAGCTAACAAGCAATACTCAAAGCAGCCAATAGTAGTAAAATCAAATACAAAAAATCGTAGCAAAAAGAAAACACCTCCTTCTTGTCTAATAATCTCCACTTAGATTCCAAAGGTCTATATGAGTGCTGTCCAACTTCTGGCGGGTCCAGGGCCGGATAAGAGGTCACTGATGACCTGCGGGTCCGCTTGGCCCCTCCCCAGGCCCCGCCCCCAGGCCCCGCCCCAGCCCAGGCCGCCCCTCCTAAAGCCGCCGAAAAAGGAGGAGTAGGCGGCGCCAAGAGCAGCGCGTCACAGGCCTGGCGTGACGCGCTGCTCTTGGCACCGCCTACTCCTCCTTTTTGGCGCCCCCCCTCCCTTCCTAGGCCGGGGGAGCCGCCCCCTGCCCCGCCTCCCCCTCCCCCGGCCGCCATTTAAAAAAAATCGATTTTTTTAAAAATTTAAAAATGGCGGCTGAGGGCATAGGTGGGGCCGTGTCCAACAGGCTACGGGGCCGGATCCGGCCCCGGGGCCGCCAGTTGGACAGCCCTGGTCTATATGAATAAAAGCTCCCTGCCGTGTAACTGCCCAAGGCTCAAGCTTGGTGCCAGAGGAGGAAGGCACTGTAATGATGTCATCTGGATAGCTAGACCATGTTCAAGACACTGACCCAGGAAACATCTAACAGTCCCTAAACTAGTGGTTCTCAACCTTTGGGTTGAGACATGGGATTCTGCCGTATTGTAGGACAGTTTTCTGATTCCTTGAGGTTGACTGGTTGTTTGGTCCCTTCAGTGGTTCTCAAACTGGCCATCCCCAAGTGTTTTGACCTACAACTTCCAGAAATCTCAGACAGTTTACCAGCTGTTAGGATTTCTGGGAATTGAAGGCCAAAACCTCTGGGGACCCACAGGTTGAGAACCACGGCTCTAGACTTCTATAACACAGTTTGCTTTCCTTGAGACAAGAGAGCCAAGGAGCTCAACCTTGCTGGCTCCTTCACTTAACCTCCAAAAGATCAAGCAGCTCACTTGATCTGCCTCAGGTACTGCATTGGCCTACCTTTTCTCACTGGTACAGATTGATCAGAACATTTCTCGGTGCAATCTGCACCCTACAAGAGCATGCCCTTTACACATGCCAGGCAAATTTGAATGCTTTCTACAATTACTTGGCTCAAATATTTAGCCAACCATTAGACAAAGGTGCATTTTGTATACAGTCTACTGCAAGAAAAGGCTGCGGAAAAGGTAAAACCTTTGTTCATGCAGTTCATTATCTCTTTGAAAATTTCATTTAAATGAACTTACAAATGCCTTTGATGAACCCCAGAGAAAGAAAAAAGTGACAGCATCCTATGATCATGACAGGACTCTGGGCCATATGACGCTTACCCCAGTACCTCTAACCACTGGACTCAGGAACTGGACTGGAAACAGCCTGTCTTGGGAGTTAACATTCGGGATGAACTGTAGTAAATCAAAATCTTCCTGAGAGGACCAATTCAAGCCCCTGCCTTCTGCCTTGTGTGTGTGTGTGTGCAATTCACTCATATTTTTCTTTCTCTCACTATGCTTTCTTGAATGACAATATTATGGAACTCTCTCTCTGATGACGTCCGAGCGATTTCGGAGCTTGCCTCCTTTCGTAGGGCTTGCAAGACTGCACTCTTCAGATTGGCTTTCAACTAGCCCAGCTTCCGAAGAATTGTAACTCTGAACTGATACTTTGTAATCGTCCTGTGTTTTTATGTTTTTATTACATGCTGCAAATTGCTGTGCGCAGCATGTTTTATCGTAACTGTAATCCGCCCCGAGCCTGCAGGGAGGAGCGGAATATAAGACCGAATAAATAAATAAATAAATATTAGAGGTGCATGTGGAAAATCTTCAGGATTCAAGTTGTCCCTTGAATCATGCATCTCATCAGCTGTGGAAGTGAGAGCTACCATCATACACAGCAGGATACAGCTACTCTTCCCTGAGGGGTATGAAACAGAGATACTTGCCGAGGCCCAGCCACACAAGTGGTTAACTGTATAAGGTGCTGGTTGCAATTAGTATCCTGCTGCCAGAGCAGCTGCTACTCAAACAGCCTCTGCTAGAACTCTGTACGTTCCCTAAAGCCCTGTGCATGCAAGCCATAGCTAGCCACTGCATAGTATGAAAATGAATCCAAGTACGAAAGCCAGAAATTATGCATCCTTATAGCTGTAACTGATCCAAGTAGATATTCTGTTGAAATAGCTAAGATGACTGACACTCCCTGGTCTTTTTAAAGAAAAAAATTATGGTTGGGTTCCAAATTTTTACTCTGCCAACAGAAAGACATGGGTGCTAAAGATTTCTTCCATGTATGGAACTGTCCTTTCATTCACAAAAAAGCAAAAGGGGCGTATCAAAGAGAAACATAATATCTTGAGCAATTAAGTCAACTCTGAGGAAAAGGACATTCAGAGAGGAAAAAAATGTAAAACAGAGGTCCAGTTTTCAGTGACAACTTCGCAGTAGAATCATAGTATTGAAAAGGACATTACATGAATGTAGACTTGAAAGAATACACTGAAAGGGCACATTATTGTTTCACAACCATTGTGTTGTGATATTCATTGTAACAGGACAGGTACTGTACTTTCTTCTGGTACACTAATCTTCAAAACTTTGTCTAGGACATAAGTGTAATGAATCCTATAATTTCAACATCGCACCAGCTCCATCTCAAAAACTTTCCTTTAACTGTTCAACTATTTTTGTGACACATGTTGTTCCTGACCTCTTTAATCTACAAATGATTTGATGGATACAGAGCCAAGCCACATGCCATAGTGTTGCTTATTGATGAAAAGATTTATCACGGAACTGAAGATTGTGTTTGGGGAGGACTTATAGATATTAACCATGAGACGGTTCACCCACAGATGTCATGACAACCTAAATTAAAATATAATGAATGAGAAGCACAAGCCTCTAAATATATGTAACTTACACAACTATACTAACATGTGAACAATGCAGACACTTTTTCATCAAATATTCACTGAGGTTTTGTTCCTGGATTTCCAGGATGGAACTTAAGCATTCATAGATTCTGTAGAAACCAAATGGAAATTAATCATCCAAGTCTTATTATATACAATATGCATAGTAAAAAACTGTCCCTTACATAAAATGGCAAAATCAATATTTTTGGATTTTTAGAAATATTTTCAAGTAGTGGGTAGTTGAATCTATGGATGCAGAATACATAGATACGAAAGTCCAACCATATCATATCATGTTCCTGTAAACAACAATATGTAGATATGAAGATGCTTCCTAGTTGATTTGGTGAATAAACCAAATCGAAAAGCTTTAACATTGAGAAGACATGGTCATCTGACCTATCTCTGTAAATATGTTCTTAGCTAAAGTAGTTGAGCTTTTGCTGGCTCAGAGAAGATCTTCTGGGGACACAACATATCTCATGAAAACATTTCATGTATGTGTATATATATATATGTGTGTGTATGTGTGTGTGTGTGAAAACATATGATTTGTAACATAATGATATATTTTTGTCATTTCTCATTATGTTCATACAACACATCTTAAACACTCAGCTTACACACTAACTTGTCGCAACGCAGTTTGGAAAGCTCTGGTTTACAGAATCCTTTTGATATAATAATTTGTCTTCACAGAATATTTCCCTTATCAGAAAAGCCAATCCATAAACTTTGAGCATGTTCATATGCCACTATCAACCATAGTTTAGAACCAGGGCCAGCCTTTCCCATTAAGCTACCTACGCGGCCCCTGGGAGGGGGGCTGCCCTGCCGCGCCGCCGCAGCCAGCCAGCGGCGCGGAGGACCGGGGGGGGAGAGGGGACTCACGGGGCGGGCGCCTGGACCCGAGGAGCAGGAGGAGGGGGGAGGCCACGAGGGTGGCCCCCACGGACACTCCCCGTCAGCGGCAGCAGCAGCGCCCCCGGGGGGCCCGGAGCCAGAGGCGCATCTTTTCTCTTCCCCGCTGAATGAATGTAAGCGAGAAGGCAGGAGGGGGAGGGGCCACAGGGACGCCAAGGCCGGCCCCCTCGCCCCCCTCCGCATGACGTCACTTTGTCGCCGCCTCTGCTGAGGAGGAAGGGGAGGAAGGCCTCGCCGGCTGCGCGCTGCAAGGACGCCCGGAAGGAGAGACGCCGGAGGGAGGGAGCCCTGTGGAGGCGTGGTGGCCTCTTCCTCCTTCCCTCCCTCCGGCGTCTCTCCTTCCGGGCGTCCTTGCAGCGCGCGGCCGGCGAGGCCTTCCTCCCTCCCCTTCCTCCTCGGCAGAGGCGGCGACGAAGTGACGTCAGGAAGATGCGCCTCTGGCTCTGGGCCCTCCCGGGGGCGCTGCTGCTGCTGCTGCCGCTGCCGGGGAGTCTCCGTGGGGGCCGCCCTTGTGGCCTCCCCCCTCCTCCTCCTCCTCCTCCTCGGGTCTGGGCGCCCGCCCCATGAGTCCCCTCTTCTCCCCCCCGTTCCTCCACGCCGGCGCGCTCGGGAGCCAGTGTGCATGCGCAAATTTCTGCACATGCGCGGACGCAGCTGGGAGCCCTCGGGGGGGGGGGTGCAAAATAATGTTCGCTTACCCCCCCCCCCGGGAGAGCTCGGACCGCCCCTGTTTAGAACTACAAGTATTGGTCTCTATGAGACTTGTTGAAGTCTTGGATTTGTGTGATGTTGGACTCAGTTACCTGCTCTATCCCACCATACGATAATTTACCAAAAGTTGGTTTCACCATTCTTATTGGTGCATACTAACCAGCATTTGTTACATGTAACCAGGAACTATCCTTTAATACAAACTCTGGTTAATTGCTAAACAATCTAACTAAAAATGCTGAAGTGAGGAATGGGAGGGTTGTTGATAGTTTAACGGACCAAAGTTTGTTATAAACCGTGATCCCACAATTCAGTACAAGCAGTCATTGTTTACCAATATTTATTTATTTACAGTGTTTATATTCCGCCCTTCTCACCCTGCAGGTACATGGCAAACATTCAATGCCATAGACACACAACACATATAGACAGACAGAGGCTATTTAACCTTTTCTGGCGACCAGAGGAGCTGTTGCTTCACCGTCAATCTGCGACACTGATGAAGTACTTTCCGCATTCCCCACATGCTTTTTGCTGGAGATTTTTTATGGCATTGTAAATTTGTTAAGTTAGCCTCCCCACACATAGGTGGTACCTAAATTTCCTAATTGACAGATGCAACTGTCTTTCGGGTTGCAAAGGTTGACAACAAGCTACACAAAATTGGCCGGAAGCTCACTCTGACCCGGGCTGGCTTCGAACTCATGACCTTTCAGTCAGTAGTGATCTTAATACAGCTGACACCCAGCCAGCTGTGCCACAGTTCCTGTGCAAGATGTTGTAGAAATGGAAAATACAAGAAAATTCACTAAAGCTCGATCTACTGGCAATACAAAGTGAGATCATTTCTAACATTTCACTACAAAAACAAAATTACTATCATCAAGACAGAGGCAAAAATGAATGAATAGAAGACAAAGAACATGATCAATCTTTTGGTTGTTTTCATTGCTTTCTTTGTCAGTAATTACTAATCAAGTGTATCTAACAGTCTCAAATTGCCTATTTATGTGCCTAATTACTATGATTTTTCATACAGTCCTCAGCAGTCAAAGAAAGCCAGGATGATAACATTTTCCCTGGGATTCTCCCACAACTTCTGACCTCGAAAGAAAGAAAGAATGCATTTCTAAACAGCATTGCCTCATTGATAAAAACTGGGCAATTCTATTTTGGTTCCAATGAAAACAAGTGCCTTTGAAGTTTGAATGGGAAGGGGACAACTGGAAATGAAGAGCAAATTACTTCCAAAACTCACCATTGTTTTGTCACTCTTACTTCGTGCAACTTCCTGCTGCAGCCGAGCCACAGACAGCTTCTCCCTACAAAAAAGAGAAAACCATAAATAACAATTAGATTTTTTTGGTAGCTGGGAAAACATATCATTTTATAATTTTATCTTTGGAGAATTCTTGCTCATTAGTGGAGCAATCCCCCCAGGCAGTGCTTACTTTCCCTGTTACATTTTATAACATACCTTTTAATAACTTGTATGCCATATTTGCACTTCTAGCCAGAGAAGGTGATTTCTGGCCAGGGAATGTAAAAGAAAATCATACACAAAGTGCATACACACATGAAAAAGAGGAGGCATGCATTAGCAAGCTGTCTTTACAGACCCACCCAGATTGACAGTGCTACATGCCTCAAGTTTGTAGGTGAAATTAAAGTATATGGTTGGGTAAACATATGCATTTCTTTTGCCATCTCTCTACATACAGTATGTACTGAAAATCTTTTAACATAGCATAAATATGTACTGCAATACATATAGGGATGCTGTAGACAGTCAAACAAACATGGAGAAATTGTGACTTGTCATCATGTTTCTGCTCCTCTCCCATCAGAGTTCTCTTTATGAAAAAACCTATACTGGTAAGTTGCCTCACAAACCACAATGCGCAAGTACTGACATTGAGTTTATAAATAAGGAGAATTTCAGAGTGAAAAAGACTGGGAAATAACCAATTCCATTCTTTCATAGCCTGGAAGACTCATCATCTCAGAAAACTTAAGAAAGCTAATCAATCTGCCCAATGTATTCTTCCTAGTCAAAGACGTTTCTCTGTGATGGGCAAATATTGTGGGTTTAAAAAAAATCTTTTGAAATTCTGGAAAGATAGTGTTTATAAAAACCAGCAAAGATATTTAAGGAATACTGCCAGTACCTACCATAATGTCTTTCAAGAAACATCCCCATGAGGAACTTCATGAAAAGCTTCAACAGTGCTGACAATAGCAACTCACTAGCAATTCTGCTCTCTGCCAAAAAACCCCATTGAGAAGGGTTGGATCAAGAACAAGTGAGAAAACTGTGCCAGCAATGCTCTTTTGTGAATCAGTCCTTTAGGAGGTGAAGTGGGTAAAAAAAAGCCAGTAGAGAAAGGAGTGAAAAAACCTCCCGGATAGAGATTTATGTGGATCCACAGGATTCCACATGATTAATGGTCATTGTGTTTGGAAAATTATGACTTCAGACACAAAACTAGTCTGACTCTAATAATAGGCAGGAACTAAGTTAATAAATTTTCTTTGTACATATTTATTACCCATTTTATCTATATCCATGGTGTGACTTGAAAAGCTATTTTAACAAAATGAGGAAAAAGGGATTCTCATCAAGTAATCTAAACAGGAAGCTCTTAGGTTTATACTTTCCTAAGAGGCAATATAGTCTCACTGTGATATCTGGGTATCTGAATAGTTAATTTCCCTGCTCTTACATTTGTTCCACTTTTGTGTTTCCCACTCTTGCATTTCCTTTTAATTTGTTGATAGGAACTCTGTATTAAAGCAAATAATATGTAGATGTAGTTGTGGACCCTCAGAATGTAATTAATGTGTTTTACTATTTTCATTTTAATGTACAAACTATTTGGTAATATAAACAATAGAAAAGGAAAACCAATTTCACAAAGTTCAGCAGAAATCTGCAAAGAAGACCTTTTGCTAATTAATGCTTGTGCCTTTCCGTAACATACTCACTATGTGTTCTTTACCTTCTAACTTAAGCTACTTCGTGTTTATTGGAATTAAGATTGGTTACTCACGTTATATGTACAAATCTGGTTGTAAACTAATGTGAATGATTTGTTTAGATGTATGTTATTATAGAACTTTGTCTGACTTTGTGTAGTTTAATTTATTGATGTTAGGTTTAAATTGATGTTAGGTTTTAATGTTATTTTCATATATATGTTTTCTGGGATTTTATGTAGGTATTGAGTTTTTTATGTAGGCATGGAATGTTTGCCATTGTTATGTCGGAATCCGCCCCGAGTCCCCTTGGGGAGATAGGGTGGAATACAAATAATACTAATAATAATTATTACTACTTCTACTACTACCACTATGGTTTGTTGTTCCTTAAATCCGGAGCTCCCGGTGGTACTGTGGGTTAAAACGCTGAGCTGCAAAACTTGTTGACTGAAAGATGGCAGGTTCGAATCTGGGAAGCGGCATGAGCTTCCACTGTCAGCCCCAGTTTCTGTCAACCTAGCAATTTGAAAACATGCAACTGTGACTAGGTCAATAGGTACCGCTCCGGCGGGGAGGTAATGGCACTCCATGCAGTCATGCCGGCCACATGATCTTGGAGGTGTCTAGGGACAATGCTGCCTCTTCGGCTTAGAAATGGAGGTGAGCACCACCATCCAAAGTTGGACATGACTGGACTTAATGTCAGGGGAAAACCTTTACCTTTTTCCTTAAATCCAAAAACAATTTCTTAACAGATCAATTTTGTAAATAAAAGTCAATCTACAATTTCATTGCTGCAACATGCTTAAAGAGCAATCATCTATTAATTGTATTTGGCTTAGAATACTAACCTATTCCAATTATGAGTGATATGGTTTTTAGTATAGGTATGCTGTATCCTCTATAGATTTCTTGATTTTCTTTATTTTATATCACCTTTCTCCTGATATAAGAACTCACAGTTACATGAAAGCAGATCCAAATGAACTCAAGGTCTCTTACTACTAAGAAGACAAATAAGAGTCTGATGTGTGATCTTATGTTGGTCTCCTGCTTTATTATACTTTATGCCTGAGCAACTGAGAAACTAATGCCAAAACATTTCTTGAACTGTTTATACAGAAAACAGCTGAGGGATGGGCAATGGTGGAAACAACATTAGGTGGAAAAAACAATACAGGTCAGTACAGTTCCTTTCCTTTATCTCGGCTGCCTGTAAAAACCAGCCTTTGGTTTATTTTATCCCTGGGAGAAGTGAAAGAAGTGTTTAACTGTTCCTATTCTGTCTTTCATAGCTATGAAACATCATTTGAGATCCAGTGATATGATTTTATATTAAAACACAATGAGATTTTTGAATCCTTTTACAATTTTCACTAATGCTCAGAACATGCGACACCAGTGTAAAGAATCATGAACAAAAGAACATTTGAGAACAGTTTTATTTTTAATCATGTTTAGCAAATGTTTAGCAGCCAAACAAAAGGAAACCCATGTTAAACTGTTGCATTTTCTTTTACTTTTTGTTTAGTAAATAAATGCATTGTCTGAGCTACAGTACAAGCCATACATGTGAAATTATTTTAAAAGTACAAAACCAAAATACCTAAGAGTAGTTGGAACGTGATTAAAAATACCAAGGTTAATCCTAAGAGTACAACTCAGCCAGATGTCTCTCAGGATTAGCTGGTACATTCTCATTCTCATTCTGAAAGCTAATACAGTAGAAATAGCCATTTGATAATGGACATAAGGAAATGGAACTGCCAACAAGTAGTTAATACATTCCACTGTTAATACATTCCAGTGTAAAGCTATCCATAATCTCACACAATGTCCTTTCTCTTATTGCTTCATAAAAGAGACAGTGTCAAACATAATGTTTAATGTTCTCTGCTTGTACCTGACCGCAAGGGCTAAGGTGTTGCTCCACAGAAATTTTGCAAAATTGCAAAATTGCTGAAGGCAGAAGTCTGACAGTGTAAGCTAGTGCATGCTTTCCTTGACAGTATGCCGGCGAATAGCAGGATTTCCTCCCCTTAAAACAGGCACCACGGGAGAAGAACCACAAACAATAAACCAGATGATCAACTCAATTAGACAACCTGCTTGAACAGCCAGTCTCAAAGTCCATGTATGTGTGTATCACACGCATGCACATACACAATATTTACTACGTCTTTCTACATGTAAGATGTAGTAAATATTTTGTGGATTGGGTTTAGCACCTTGGATATTTCCAGTCAAGTTTACAGTAAAATATACTGTCACGTGGATAAAGGAGCCACTATCTAATATCTGCCATAGTGTTTAAAGAACGGTGTGGACTTCAGAATGAAACCCTCAGATCAACACTACTACACAAATCATTTCCTTACTTGGTACAGTCTTGTGACATTCTTTAAAGATGTAAGAGGTAGATAAACATCCCTTGTTTATTGTAAGTTCATTTGACATAATTGCCCAATTGTATTCTGTTTATCCCCTTGAATTCTATTGAGTAACCAAGTAGACTCCATTCATTTTTAAGGGGCTTATGTTTGAGCACAGCCTGGTACTGGTGGATGGCACCTTGCGTTTAAGGTTCAGTTTGGTGCCCTTCAGGTTCAGTGTGGTAACTGAACACTATAAGTTTTGCTTCCTAATTAGTTGAGCTGAAGTTTATAATGCAAAGAATCATTAGACAGCAAGATGAAAAACCAGCCCTATATTTAGAGTACTTTAGCTATCTGCAATCATTATGAAAATAAAAGAAACTCAATAGATATCATTGTTAATGATTTTGCAAATTGTATAATCTATTAATGCAAACCTTTTTGTGAGCCAAGATAATTCTCGGAAGCAGAGCCATGGTTCTGTCAGATAAATGTAAGAAAAAAACAATGTTCTCTCTTTTTAGCTATATATAATTTGTTTGAACTATTATTATATTTCCTTCCATAGTACACTTAAATTAAAGAATATATGTCTATGTTTGACACATATATCTTTAAAATGCATTTTATTCAAAACTCAGATTCAATTTTATTCAAAATCCAGACTAAGATAGAGGATGTATTTATCACACCAATAATATGGAAACCACCCAGAACCTCAAATGACGTGGCTATCTACTAGTCATGGGCCCAGTATCTGTATATCCCATTTGATTCGTGTTTTCATTTTGTTCTTTCCTTTTAGGTGGCATGGAACAGGAAAGCTTGTGCAGTAACTAAAATAAATTCGATACAAAAACCAAGCGGGAGTGGGTGCTGGATCCAAGCATGTTTTTCAGATCAATTGCCACACGCATAGGCTCAATGCACCCAGGTCTGCCAGGGCATGCAGCCGAGAACTGAGTAAGGAGCACTGCTTACTCAGTGCTCAGATGCAGGTCCTTGCAGCCCTGGCACTTTGGGCATACACTTTGGGTTGCGGAGCAAGGCCACCGGCAGCAAACTCAATGGGTCTTCAGCCCCATCCAGGGAGCCCTTCAACTCCCCAGGTGAAGATGAGGCAAACCCTATCCAAAAGCACGTGCTGGGAAGGGGAGGCAGCATGGGAATTCCCCCCCCCCAAATGGGCCAACAGAAAATGGCTCTTTCAGCACCAAAAACAAATATCTTCCCTTCGGATGCTCAGTAGAAACGGTTCAGGGCCCCCATCAAAACTTGGGAAACGAAACGAATCAAGGTTTACCCCAAAGGACTACTATCTACTGTAAAGACCACATGCCATAGTGTCATTTAGGAATTTTCAATGGACCACTTCATATATATACATGAATGCACAGCTAGAGGAGACCAATATATCAATGGATCAATGCTATCACTTGGTGCTAAAACTAGGAAGTTCATTTTTTTAATGGTCTAAATCAGTGGTTCTCAACCTGCGGGTCCCCAGATGTTTAGGCCTGGTAAACTGGCTGGGGTTTTGGGGAGTTGTAGGCCAAAACACCTGGGGACCTACAGGTTGAGAACCACTCATCTAAATTATTTATGTGCAGATGGACAAAGAAAGCATAAGAGAGTGGACTTTAAGTCAAGTCAAGTGCTAGAGTAGAATGTAAAATTCACAGTTCACTATTGTGTGAAATCAAGCAGGATTATGGTGAACTATAAGGTAAGAAGCTGGCATTTCTCAAACAAATCATAGTTAATGTTAACTACTACTTTGAAGCTGGATTCATTCACAATTCCTTAAACGGACAAGAGTTCTTTCTCCTACCCTGGACATACCACAGGTATATAGACACTCCACTTGCCTCACTGCCAACAGAACCTCCGAAGATGTCAGCCACAGATGCAGGGGAAACGTTAGGAGAGAATGCGGCTGGAACATGGCCATACAGCCTCAAAACTCACAACTGTCACAATGCACAGACTCGGCCGCCCCCTTAATCACACACACAGAGACTGTAATCAGCTAACTATTTTTATTGTAGAAAAGGTACAAGTAAAAAGGCAATTGTCCATAAGATATAAAAGTTCAGTTCAAAAGCAAAGAGTCCGTAGTAAATCCAAAGGCAAAGGTCTTGGCAAAAGGCTTGGCAAAAGCTCCGCAAAACCAAGCGGATCAAGAAACTAGGCAGAGTTCAATCAGGATCCAAGAAACTTATTGGCAAGGCACGAGCCACAACTTGGCTCCGTGGTCCTTTCCTCGCTACACCTCCTTAGGTTAGAAGTGGCCGAGGTACTGAGGATCCGTTCCCACGGATCCTATACTTAATTCCCTTGGCGAGGACCCCGACGCTCTAGGCTTCTCCTCCAATCTGTGCTTCGGGCCCTCGCCCCCTTTGGCCGGTCTAGGCTGTAGTGCCAGCCCCTCCTGCTAGCCTCAATGCTCCGTCTCCTATCAAAGCTTCGACCTTGCCTCCCAGCACCTGGTTCCCTATCTTCGTGAGAGTCAAACTCCCCTTGCGCTTCCATGGACTCATCCTCCTCCGTTTCCCACATTCGTTCCTGTGAACCGTGCCCCTCCCGGTTTCTCATAGCCTTCGCTATCACTACTATCCGAATCCCTCTGACCTTCCACATTCTCGTACGGGTCAGGCCATCCATCATCCCAGGCCAGACTCTCTGTGGGAGAAGAAGGCCCAACTAACTCATTAACCCCTTCTTCCAATCCCTCCAAATCCTCCTCAGAATCTTCCTCAGCTGCCGCTGGTTCTAATGCGAGTGGGACCCCCGGTGCTGCCCCTTGCCCCCCAGGCACGAAAGAGAACTGGGTTGCTACAACAACAGTCCACAATGTTGGTAGTTATTGGGGGGGTTTATGTTTAGGATGTAGTAGTATTATTCTAGAAAAATATTTTTGATCTTTTGTTATTTTGTTTTAATCTGTTTAAATAACAAATAACTAAACAATATTTTTATAATTCAATGTGCATAAGTTTATAATTCAATGTGCATTCATTTCTCAAGGTGTCTTTTCACTAGACATCTTGCAAGATGAAGTCTTGCACAGGTATAAATAGTTACATTTTCCCCAAATTAGAGGAAAGCAGAGGCTGCCGATACTTGTGCCCATATGAAGCAGATGAATATAGCACTGAATGAAACATAGACTAATCACAGGATGTCTTAAACCTACACCTGCTGATAGACTTTATAAGCTAGCTGGCATCCCCCGACATGCAATGGGAAGTTGCTGCTAATTATGAGAGAAATAAGGCTGAACAATGTGAAAGTCACCCACTCTGTGGCTATCAGCCTCCTCTCAATAGACTTAAATCAAGTAAAAGTTGTATGAGAACCACCACCCCTTTTAGTGTTCCTCCAGCAACAGCAAGTATATCCCTGTGGGCAGAAAAACAGTGACTGCATTGTCTGTAGCTTTAAACAGTTCTACCTCTGTGCATGAAACGGGTATTGTGGGCAAGCATACAGATGCTGAGTTGTTTGTTCTGCTCCACAATCACACAAGCTGGAGGATTCTTCTAAGTAGTACCATTCTGCAGGTTGTCTTTTGATCTGCCAACTCCACTTTTGAATCTGTTCAGGGACTTCCAAGTTGTCCGTTCTTGGTTTGTCCCTGGAGGAAGATCCTTGTAGGGGACCATCCTGTTGGATTTTCCTGATTTCCCGTTTTTGGTATAAAATTATGTATCTGCTTGTGCTCCCTTTATTTTACCAGTTTTATGCTTATTTATTTAAGCTCGAAATTAAAAAAAATACAGTTTGCCAGATAACAAAATGAACACATATTGTGTATCTGTTAAAATGAATAAGAAACTGCGCTCAGTTGTCTAGATAAATGAGATCCTCAAAAAAATAAAATATGGACAAAATGAGCATAAGGCAGTTTTAATGTTACAAAATAGCAACATAAAATAATAAACAGTAACAGCTGTTCAAGCTCTTTCAATATTCGCCCCACACCCACACAAAACCCTCTTTAACAATCAAAAGTATATAAGACTCCATTTTTCCTGCATCATTTGATAGGCAGCACCTCCAAATCCAATAAATCAATGCTCTTACATGGTGCTAAATCTAGCCTAAAGGAAACAGCACTGAATACAGAAACAACAAACATTGATGCTGCTAAAACTATGCTTCTCCAGCTTCCACACTGCCCTTCATTGCAAAGTTCCCATAGAAATTACTGACCATGACTATTCTCATTAAATATTTTAAAATCCATCGCAAAGTAATGTGGTTACAGTTAATTATTTTGCCACAAGCTTAATTCGAATTGTGGTTATAACACATTCATTGCAGTTTTCATCTGTATGTGATTAGTGATGATTTAATACCATCTAGAGAGGAGATTTCATCATTAGCAGATTTTTGAGCTCCAAAATGCAGTAGGACAATGGCATGTATCACTTGCCTCACAGGTGTTGCTGTTCTGTAGCAGGTTAGTGCTTTCATTCTTGGGTATCATTCAAGACTTGTGTATTGGCAGGGAGACCATAGCAACTAGTTTCTGGCTGGTTAAAGCTAAATTACAGAGTAAAAGTTGACCTAACATTATTGTCTTTATGTATTAAAATGAGCCATTTAATCATAATTTCTTATCATCAAATGACATTTAAAGGGACTAGAAATTACCGCACATATTAGCCAAAATATTCCTATGCTTGCTTGTGTAAAGAAGTAGATCAATTTACACAAGAAATAGGATTAGTCAATAACTTAGCCTCCAATGTTCCCAATTTAGGCCAGAATTCTTAGTCACAATGCTATGCCGTTAATCCTGTCCCAATTTCCTCACTCTCCACGTACATGAGAGTAGCTGTCACTGCTGCAAGTCTTTCCCCCTGTCCATCAGGAAACAGCTAACTAATGTTCCTATCCCCTTCTACAAGTGATTTCCAGTACAACAAGTAGAAGTAGGACCTCTGTCACAATTCTCCCATGCACCAGAGGTGTCCCCCTCCCCCACATGGAGGGATAGGACAGTCAGTCAGATGCTTCCCGATCAATCAGTAACAGATCCTTGTCAATCTCAACAGCTACTTCCTGTTAAGCGGAGATGGGAGGACTTTCATAGTTCCTACATATCCTACCTACTCATCCATCAATCTAGAAATTTTAGTCAAAAAATCACTCCCCAAAAACTGGGTTAACTTATCAATGGGCCAGTGTGAGTACTGTATCTAAACTCTTATACGAAAATGAGTCCCCTTCTCTGAATTAAGTGGTGGTACTGATTTATACATAAATATACACAATAGACCCAATATATACACAATAGACCCATCCAGGCCATAAAATGCAAAGTGCCAGATATTAATTGAAACAGACCCATATCTGTCATGGAAGCCTCTGTATCCTTCACTGAGGGACTAAACATGAAGAGAACAATCTCCAAAAACAATCAGCTTGGAAGAAATCCATGCCACCTCCAAAAAGACATCAACCAGCTGTGCAGTACAACAACAACAAAACTTTATTACGGTCACTGACCAGCACAGCTGTGCAGTATGGTGGGCAATAAAACCGAACATATCACAAAGTATAGACACTCATAACCTAGAACGCTGCTTCTTAAACTGTGGGTCCTGATCCCAAAATGGGGTCCCCTTAATGTTGGGGTCCTGAAAGTTCTAAATATCACCTAGGGCTTTTTTAGACATTTGCACAGATCTGTTGTGCAGAATTTGCAGTGGACTCTGCAGAAGATGCTTTAGGTGTACTTCATAGAAAGGAAAATCAGCATGTTTAGCAAGCTTTGCAAATGCTGATTTGTTATCAATAAATGTTTGATTTTATACCTATTTTATATACCTGGGTCATGTAAAAACTTCAAAAAGGGTCCCTAATGGAAAGATTTAAGAAGTCCTGACCTATCAAATCTCAGACAGAAGGAGGTAAGGATAGATACCTCTACCTTCTTGCCCATCAGATCTTGTCTCCTTTTTTAAGAAGTTCACGCTGACATTGCGTCTCTTTATCCAAACAGATTTCAGTCACAAATGTGATGTCAGCCTTTACACTGAGGATTAAATCTTGAATGATATCTCTGTTTCTACTCGCTCACCTGATAATAGACAGAAGTACTGTTTGACCTGATGGGGTTCTACTAGAGCAGTCAGAAACTCATTGGCTGGGTGATAAACTAGTAGAAGAAATAACTACAAGATAACCATTTTCCCTTCTCCTCTGGTGGCAACTTTGACATTCACTGCAATGTTATATTTCAGAAATTACCCAATGTTTGAATATTTTAGAATACATGATTTCAAAAGAACAGCAAAAGCCTTCCTATAGATCATTATAAAGTGTTTATACACCAACGCTTAACATTAGTTAAACCTTGTCCGACACACTGAGAACTTCTTCATTTGTTATTACGTGGTAGTTGGCTTCAAAGGTGGCTTCAAAATGGAAAAGCTCAATATAGCTGCTATCTGTAGACACCACCCAATATGGATCAATCTGCTTGAAGAAGCTTTTTTTCTGGGAACCTCTGGTGCTGGCATGGAAATGTGCCACATAATGGGAGCAACCCATGATTAAATCCCAGCCGAATGGAGGTATTCTAGGAACTATAATAAAAAAAATTACTTTCCCAAATGCTGGGCACAGGCAACAAAGTTTCACTCTGTATGAGGCAACTGGCTCCAGGAGGTGCAATTTAGTTTCCTCCAATGCCCCAACATGATATCATTCCAAATTTAGTGCTGGCTGGAGAACAAGATAAGGAATTAAAGATTTGTGTGTTTGTGTGAAGTACAAGGCATTTGCCCAGAAGATGTTGCATGCTGGTGAAGCCAGATCACACAAAGTTTGATCTCCTCCAACTGCCAGGTTTCAAGGATTGGGGGGGGGGGGATCTAACACAGCCTTAAAGTACCAATAAGGAATAAAATATAATTCAAATAAATATAGCATATAGTGATAAGACAAAGCATTCTATTAAAATGTGACTTTAAAAATTATGGGGAGAAAACCTAAAGAGAAACACTACTTTATTCTACTTTGAGTATCTTGAGAAATAGATGGGAAAATTCAGAGTCTCTTTAGATTAGTTAATTAATATTTTGCCAGTAACAGGGAAAAAGGATCAGGAGAGAAGAGCCCCCAAAGCACATAGAAAGAAGTCGGGAAGAAAAGCCAGAAGCAAAGTTAACATATGTGACAAAGAAATGTAGAGTAGCGAATGTAGGTCAGAGCTTCATATACATGAACTGTGCTTCGTTTAATATAAAAATACTGTATATAAAGAAAAAGTGAGAGAATAATATTTGATCATCCACATTATGTTATACTGCAAATCTCAACTGCACTAGAAAAGAGTCACTGCTGGGAATCGTAGTCCCAAAATATGACTGCATGATTAGCCAAACCTGCCTTTGAACTTAGATAGCTATAGGGTTTTATATTGTAGCTATATGCCTTAAGTCAACTCTGGCTTATAGGGACTTTAACAGGGTTTTCTATCAAGTTATTCATAGGACATTCACCCCTTCAGTAAGGTTCAAAGAGTATGACTTCCTCATGGTCCACCCAGTGCCTTTCCATGGCTGAGTTAAGATTTGAATCCTGGTATCCTGGGTCTTGGGGTGTGCCTATTGGGCATGGTTAGGTTCATTCGGAATCTTCGTAATTCGGAATAAATAAATTCCTTTTTGAAGTGATTTTGAAGTTTTTAAGGAAACTGGAAGTCCCTTTGCCCTTCTGAAGCTTTTTCCGCCATTTCTCTTACGAATCAAAAGTGAGTCGGAAATGATTCAGCTTTCCCCCCGCTTGTGTTCCCTGGCCTCGGTTCAAGCCAGAGAAGCCTTCTAAACCAGTGTGGATGGATTCCCTTTCCTTTCCCTCCCGCGTCAGCGAGAGAAGCGGTTTTAACCAGTGTGGATGGGATGGATCCACGTCAGTTTAAACCAGTGTTGATGGATTCCTTTTCTTTCCCTCCCCCCTCCCGAGTCAGTCTTAAGTGAGAGAAGCGGTTTTAACTAGTGTGGATGGATTCTCTTCCTTTCCTTTCTCTCCTGCGTCAGTTTAAACCAGTGTGGATGGGATGGATCCACGTCAGATTAAACCAGTGTGGATGGGATGGATCCACGTCAGATTAAACCAGTGTGGATAGGATTGATCCACGTCAGTTTAAACTAGTGTGGATGGATTCCTTTCCTTTCCCTCCTGCTTCAGTCTTAAGCGAGAGAATCGGTTTTAACCAGAGTGGAAGGATTTCTTCCCTTTGCTCCCCCCCCCCTTTTCTGGAGTAAAACAACTACTTTCAATATAAAGACCACCCAATGAAACAGGAAATAACACTTTGAAGCCATTAACGAAGGATTCGGAAATCTTGGAAGTTTTGAAAAGCTTTGAACTTTTTTTCTGTGAAAAGTGGAATTGACTTGAGATCTGAACCACCAGCTCCCCCTACATCCGAAACAAGTTTTGAACCAAATTTAGGTTTTTTAAATCAAATATGCCTAGAATTAATGCAGTTTGACATCAGCTTAACTGTTATGGTTCAATGCTATGAAATCATGGAAGCTTTAGTTTTCCAAGCCCCTGTGAATGAATCTGGCCAAGAATAATAATAACCTATTATAAGTTCCCCTCAGGATTGCCACAAGTTGGAAACAACTTGAAGGCCACAACGAAACAATATTAAAACAAAATAACAACACTGATCATGACAATTCCTTTCAATCTAAGCCCTGCCTGAATACAAAGGACTTTGTCTGCTAGTGAAAAGACAAGAGAGAGGGAATTCCACAATCTCGGAAGAGTCACCTGAAGAAGACAACTGTCTGTGTGTATATTTGTAACACCACCAAGAGGATTCTTTTCCAAATATATCTGTGAATGTGGTAAGGCTGAGAAAAAACCTTTTCCTAAAGATTTTTTAATCGAGGTACGGCCCTTCAGAAAGCATGGACTCAAGTTACATGATCTTTAAAGGTCATAACCAACGCTTTGAATTCTTCTAGGAAATGAACTGGTAGTTGTTTCAACATGGAGCATATATTATTTATTATTTATTTCAAACAATTGTATCCCATCCTTCTCAACCCCCGAGGTGGGGGTGGGAGGCTTACAACTGGCAACAGTTCAATGCCTACACATACAAACACACACAATAAAACATAAACATTACTTAAAACAATCTGTATATCTGTATCTGTATACCTTTATAAAACAGAATGTTTGTATGTGTGTATGCGGGTATGCGGAGGGCGGGAGGGCGGAAGGGCGGATATGTGGCAGCCACTTTCACAGGCCAGGAAGGATATAGGGCAGCATTATTTGCATAAACGACTCCCATTGGCCAGCCACGAACATTCCGAGACTCTAAAGTGCCAGAGGGAGGTAAGGAAAAGCCCTGAGGCAGTTAGGCATGGTGGGAGTTTAAGTCCAAAACACTTTGCAGCCCCCAACAATGAGACAACAAAACCAAACTTGGCACACAGAACCCCCAAGACCCACTTTACGTCTTGGTGCAGTTTGAGGGAGGCTGGGCCATGGATAGGCCAGCATCCCAACATCCCAAATCTCAAAGGTGCCAGACAGAGTTCTTTACAAAAAGGCTTCCTTCAGCTGATTTTACAAACAGGCCTCAGCCTGTATTGACAGTAAGGCTTCCTCAACTTGATTTTTGATACTAGGCCTCAGCTTGAATTCACAGTAAGGCTTCCTCAAGTTGATTCTCCTGACTAGGCCTCAGCCTGAATTGACAGAAAGGCTTACTTAACTTTATTTTCCTGACTAGGCCCCCAAAAATGACAGAACAAGATTACAGTTGGTACAGACACCCCCCCAAGACCCCCTCTACATTCTGGTGCAGTTTGAAGGACTTGCAGTACCTTCACTCACTTACTCTGACCAGCACGGGTGACGGACCTGGACCAAACTTGGCACACATAACCCCATTGATGCCCTTTACGTCCTGGTGCAGCTTGAGAAAGATGAACCACGGATTATGGGATTTGTAGTACTTCAAAGCGCTTTGCTTCCCAGGGACCACAACCCACTCTATGTCCTGGTGCAGTTTGGAGAAGAGCAGAGCATGGATGATGGGGCTTGAAGTACCTCCACTCACTCTATGTCCTGGTGCAGTTTGGAGAAGAGCAGAGCATGGATGATGGGGCTTGAAGTACCTCCACTCACTTCCTGAGACCGCTGCGACCCTCATCCAATGACTGATCAAGACCAAACTTGGCACACAGAGTTCCCATTACCTACACTACATGCTGGTACAGCTTCGAGTAGGATGGACCATGGATGATGGTACTTGAAGTACCTCCACTCCCTGAGACCACAGCGACACTCATCCAATTACCAATAAAGACAAAACTTGGCAAAGAGTGCCCCCATGGCCAACTCAACATTCTGGTGCAGTTTGTGGGAGGACGGATTATGGATGATGGGACTTGCAGTACCTTTACTCACTTCCTGAGACCGCTGCGACTCTCATCCAGTGACTGATCAAGACCAAACTTGGCACATAGAGCCCCCATGACCCACTTTACACCCTGGTGCAGTTTTCAGGAGGATGGACCACAGATGATGGGACTTGAAGTACCTCCACTCACTTCCTGAGACTGCTGCGACCCTCATTCAATGACTGTTCAAGACCACATTTGGCACACAGAACCCCCTACATCCTGGTGCAATTTGGAGGAGGATGGACCATGGATTATGGTCCATGGTCCATAATCCTTCACTCACTTCCCGAAACCACTGCGAGCCAAATGAACAACTGATACGGACCAACCTTGGCACACAATGCCTTCCTCAAATAACCCGGGCACCGCTGGTCCTCAGCTGAAGTTTGGAGGGGACAGAACATGGATGATGTGTCTTGCAGTACCTTCCCTCACTTTCCAAGACTGCTACAAACCTAATCCTATGATTGATCAACACCAAACTTGCCACACAGAGCCCTCATGACCCACTCTACATCCTGGTGCAGTTTGGAGGAGGGTGGACCATGGATGATGGGACTTTAAGTACCTCTACTCACTTCCCAAGTCTGCTGCGACCCTCATCCAATTACTGATTGAGACCAAACTTGGCACACAGAACCCCCATGACTGCCTTCACGTCCTGGTGAGGTTCGGGGGACGACTGACAATGGATGATGGAATTTGTAGTATTTTCACACCCCTCTGTTCCCACAGACCACTGCGGCCCCCAACAAACACCGATAAAGACCACACTTGGCACACAGAGCCCCAGTGACCCACTCTACATCCTGCTGAAGTTTGGAGGAGGACAGACCATGGATGATGGGACTTGCAGTACCTTCCCTCACTTCCGAAAAAGAATGTATCCCTCATCCATTCACCAATACAGACCAAACTTAGCACACAGAGCCCCCATGACCCAATCTACATCCTACTACACTTTGGGGGGGACAGAGATGATGGGACTTGCACTACCTTCAGTAATTTCATGATACACTGCAACCCCCAATAATGATGGATCAAGACCAAACTTGGCACACAGAGCCCCCATGACCCACTCTACATCCTGCTGCGCTTCTCAAATAACTGTAGCACAGCAGTTCTCATTTGTGCCTGGAGGGCAGGGGCTAGGACCCGGGGTCCCATTAGCATTAGGGCCTGCAGTACCAGAACCAGATTCAGAGGATGAGCTAGATGACTGGGGTGAAGGGCAGCTTCCCCCTGGTGGGCCTCCTTCGCCCACAGAGAGCTTGGCATGGGAAGAAATGTTGTTTGGCCCTGGCGAAGACATAGATAACCAGGTGCAGATGGAAGACAGTGATTCTGGAAGCTATGAGCATCCAGGTGGGAGAGATTCTCAGGAGCTAGTGAGTGAAAACATGGAAGAAAGCGGCTGGGAAGTTTCTAGGGAGGAGAGCTCCCAGGGAGATAGAAACACAGCTGCTGAGAGACAAGGTCGAACCTTTGATAGGAGACGGAACATCGAGTCTAGTAGAAGGGGATGGTTCAAGAGCCTAGACCGGCCGAGGTCCGTCAGCGGGGATTGGAGACGAAGAAGCCTAGAGCGTCGGGGACCTCGGCCGAGAGATTAAGTATAGGATCCGTGGGAACGAATCCCCAGTGCTCCGGCCACGTCTCATCTATATAGGCGTGAAGCGGAGTGGGTCCACGAAGCTAAGTGGTCATCAAGCCTTGCCTTGCCTTGTTCCTGATCCGCCTGGTTGTGCGGAGCCTTGCCTTGTTCCTGATCCGCATAGTTGTGCGGAGCTTTGCTGAACCTTTGGCCTATTTGCCACGTTATTTTGGACATTGTTACTTCAAGCCTTTTGGATTGCTTTACTATTCTTATGGACATTATCTTTGAACTGTTTTTACATTCAATAAAGTAGTTAGCCTTCAGTCCGTCTCTGTGTGTGTGATTAAGGGGCCGGTCAAGTCCGTGCATCGTGACAATAACCCGGGCAGGGCCGGGTCCCCAAGCTAGTAAATTATAAAATATCAATTTAAAACATTATTGACAACAATCTAGCAATATCCAAATCCAATTCAGTGTCCAGAGTCCCAGTCCAAAGCCTGTCCATTATCAATTCTCATGAATCATTGCAATTATTGTCAAGCCTGCTCCCCAAATGCCTGGTCCTAAAACCATGATTCGAGCTTTTTCCTAAAAGAAATGAGAGATGGAACAGAACTAATTTCACTGGGAACTGTGTTCCACAGACGGGGGGCCACCACTGAGAAGGCACTGTCTCTCATCCCCACCAATCACGCTTGCGAGGGAGGCGGGATCGAGAGCAGGGCCTCTCCTGATGATCTTAGACTCTGAAGAGGATCGTAGAAGGAGATACGTTTGGACAAGTAAGATGGGCCGGAACCGTATAGGGCTTTATAGGCCTTACAAGCACTTTGAATTGTGCTGGGAAATGGACAGGCAGCCAGTGGTATGTTTCCTGTATACTGTTCTGGTGAGTAATCTGGCTGCCACCCGTTGGACAAGTTGGAGTTTCTAAACAGTCTTCAAAGGCAACCCCACATAGAGTATGTTGCAGTAATCTATATGTAACCAGGTCCAGTCAACAATCTAGCTAAGCATTTTGGACCTGCTGGAGTTTCCAAAGAGTTTGTAAAGGAAGCCTTACATTGAGCATGTTACAGTAATTCAGTCGGGATATAATCAAGGCACGTTTTATCACAACCAGATCTACTGATGCTACAAACATATATTTATTTTAGCAATATCTTTTTAGAAATGCTTTTGGACCCTGCAATCCAGAAAAAATGAGCAGAGTTTGTTAACAGTTGACCTTTTAAATTATCTGAATTGTGTGCCAGCCAAAAAAGAGTAACTAGAATACTGGGCACACAGACTACCTTGTTTTCCAAGGAATTCACATTTTATTTTTATTCTGCTGATTAATCACTAACAAGCAGTGTGAACTAAGAGTTTATATACCCATTTAACAAACCATTTCTCTTATTAGCAATACGTTTTTTTAAGGAACATGAACACAGTCATCGGAAAGTAGAGTTGGCCCTCCATATCCATGGAACCTGCATGCGTACATTCAACCTTTCATAGCTTGAAAATATCACACATCTCAAAAACAAACCTTGATTTTGCCATTTTATATGAAGAATGATAGTCTTTCCACCATTGTATATAATGGGATATGAGCGCCCATGGATTTTTGTATCCACATGAGGCTCTAAACTGCAACAGATAACAAAGGCCGACTGCAATATAAAACCAGTCATTTATGTACATTTAGTAGAGGAATGTTTTCCTCTTTCTTGCTAGCTAGATGGTTAATTTCAGAATCTTACAGTCAGTATTAAAACCAAATGCCACATCCTCTTCATGAAAGACCTAATGCAGAAGAAATGGTGGGGGAGAGGTGATTTCCGTTGCTTCTCCATGCCCTCCTCCCGAAATATGCTATGAAAAGTTGGCAGAGCCCTACAGAACCATTTAGAACAGTGGTTCTCAACCTGTGGATCCCCAGATGTTTTGGCCTACAAATCCCAGAAATTCCAGCCAGCTTACCAGCTGTTACGATTTCTGGAAGTTGAAGGCCAAAACATCTGAGGACCCACAGGTGGGGAACCACTGATTTAGAAGATGCTTGGATCACTTCCTTCCACTTTCTCACTGAAACTGCCTAAGCAAAACTCAACTCCGGCACATATCCTGCTGTCAGGAATAAACATGGATCTAGGCCAATATTTCGGCAAGAAATCTAAACTCCCACCCATATAGATGTAAACAGCAATTCCATATTAACCTATCTGTTGGCCTTGGATCATCAATAACCAAAATCATCAATCATCTAAAACGAATACATTTTAAGGCACCATTCCCTTTCTGATATTCTAAGATGGCAAGGACAGCTCTAAACTCCTTACAACAGAAAATCATGTTTCTATGAGCCATTTCCTGTTAGACTGCTACTGTCGCTTGGCTGCAATCACCCAACATTATGCTGATGACCTACCGCTGTTTCTCATTAATAAACAAGTGACTTGCATTCTAATATATGAAGTGCCATTTCACTGCCAAATTAAGCTTGGCAGGAAAAGAAGGCCAACCTTTCCTCAGATATCAATGTCACAATAGCAATATTTGATATGAAAGCTTACTACTTCTACTTTTTGGGGATGAATTCTATTCAGAAAGGGATTTCATAATAAAAATCTGACTTTTACAATCAATTACACATTCAGAAAATTAGTTAGACAAAAGGCATATCAACTGGGAGAAAAATATGTTAGAAAAATAATGGTAAAAGAAACACACATTTAATTTGAAACGAAAACGCTTCATTATAAACGGGGATCTTGCTATCTTCATTTGCAGTGGGAGGTGGGGCACTGGCACCAAGCCAATAACAGTACAAAATCTAGGTTCAGCTATGCGCTTATTTGAAAATGGTTTTCATCGCATTTTCAAATTCATCTATTTGGGGACGTTAATGGATTTGCATTTGAGTAAGTATTTAAATATGCATTTTAAATATATTTTCACATTTCTAAATTGCATGCATTTTAAAACACATTATGATAATGTTTTCAGAGCTACCAAATGCACCGAAGCATTGTAAAGTGTGAAATCTGACAGCCCAATCTATTTTGCAAATCTAGGATGTACAGTTCATATCTAGTGGTTTGAAAGACTAAACTACATATTTTTACTGTTGTTATTGTTGTTTGGTGCATTCAAGTTGATAGTGAATTGTGATGATCCCAAGGAAAACCTATTAGGGTTTTTTTTATCATGATTTATTCAGCAGAGTGTTATTTTGCTGCTGACTGACAGATCAGCTGTTCAAATCCGAGGAGAGTGGGTTGAGCTCCCTCTGTAAGCTCCAGCCCCCCATGTGGGGACATGAGAGAAGCCTCCCACTAGGATGGTAAAACATCAAAAATCCAGGTGTCCCCTGGGCAAAGTCCTTGGAGATGGCCAATTCTCTCACACCAGAAGTGACTTGCAGTTTTTCAAGTCACTCCTGGCACAGAAAAAAAAACCCTATTAGATTCCACATGGTTGAATGGGGATTCAACTCTGAGTCCCCAGAGTTCAACACTGTGGCGAACCATCAGCATGGGTTCATCTTGTTCACTGAACTGCTGGAATACATTTTTAATAGAAACATCTCATATTATGCTTTTTCATCATGCACACTCACACTCAAGGAAATAAAATTATGGCAGGAAACAGTAATTTATTTCTCAGCATCTTCTGTGCAAATAAATCATATGCAAATTTTAAATCTTTGAAGATTATCATATATACTCAGTTATAAGTCAACTTCATGTATAAGTTGTGGGCAGGTTTTGGGTCCAAAATTACGAATATTGATACAACCCATGGATAAGTTGAGTGTCATTCTATAAAGAGGGGAAGACATCTATGCTATCTCAGGAGGACAATTACCCCTGGATGTTGCCACCCCTATTTGGAGGACAATTACCCCTGGATGTTGCCACCCCTATTTCCCCACGCAGGCTTTCCAAAAGGCCAGAAGTGGCACCATAGCTGTTTTACAGTGACTCTGGTCCTTCCTAGAGGGCTGCTCTCAGAAGGTGCTGGTGGGGGACACAAGCCCGGCCCCACAGCTATTGTCCTGTGGGGTCCCGCAGGGCTCAGTATTGTCCCCCATGTTGTTTAAACTGCTGGAAGAGATCATCCAGAGTTTTGGAGTTCTATGCCATCTGTACGCAGATGTTGTACAACTCTACTACTCCTTACCACCTGCTGCTAAGGAGGCTGTTCAGGTCCTGAACCGGTGCTTGGTAGTGGTGAAGGTATGGATGAGGTCTGGATGAGGACGAACAAATTGAAATTGAATCCAGACAAGACAGAGGTTCTCCTGGTCAGTCGTAAAGCCAAACAGGGTATACAGTTACAGCCTGTGCTGGATGGGGTTACACTCCCCCTGAATACAAAAGTTCGCAGCTTGGGAGTTCTCCTGGACGAATTGCTGAGCCTGGAGGCTCAAGTTTCGACAGGGGCCAGGGAAGCTTTGGCACAATTAAAACTTGTGTGCCAGTTGCACCCATACCTTGGGAAGTTAGACTTGGCTACAGTGGTCCACACTCTTGTTACATCCTCATTAGGCTACTGCAACACACTCTATGTGGGATTGTCTTTGAAGACTGTTCAGAAGCTTCAAGGAATCCAATGGGCGGCAGCCAAATTTCTCACCAGAGCAGAGTACAGGAAGCATACAACTCGATGTTACACCAGCTCCACTGGCTGCCAGTTTGCTACTGAGCACAATTCAATGTGCTGGCTTTATCCTATAAAGCCCTGAACGTTTCCGGCCCAGTCTACCTGTTCGAACATATGAGACAGCTAGGGGAGGCTCTGCTCTTCCTCCCGCCTCCTTAGCAGGCACATTTATCAGGCACAAGAGACATAGCTTTCTCAGTGGTGGCCCCTCAGCTATGGAACTCTCTCCCTAGCGAATTTAGGTCTCAGACTATGATATTGGATTGTGTGATTTTAAATAAGTGGTTTTAAGGTTTTATATGTATTTAATTATTGTTTTAATGTATATGTTTATTCCATTATGTTTGTATAGCATTGAATGGCTGCCTATATGTATAAGCAGGGCCGGTTCGTCCATTAGGCGGAGGAAGCAGGCGCGTAGGGCGACGTCCCGGTGAGAGGCGGCGTCACCCGGGAGGGCGCCGCCGTGCGGCTCCCCGCCGCCTGCAGCGCCCGTGCCGCGCTGCCGCGCCGCCGCTGGCTGGCTAGGCCTCCGCGGCCGGCCCCGCAGCCGCCGCCACGCACGCCACACCTTTATTAGGCAGCCCAGAGCGCTCCGGCCGCGCTTCCGCATGTGCGGAGCTTTTTGCACATGCGCAAAAAGGTCCGCGCCTGCGTACTGGCCCCCGCTTTGGAGCCAGTGTGCGCGCAGATTGGCGCATGCGCACTGGGGGGCGCAAAAACAATTTCGCGTACCCCCCAGGAACAGCTTGGTCTGACCCAGTGTATAAGCCACCTTAAGTCCCCTACAGGGTAAGAAGGGCAGAGTATAAATATAGTAAATAAATAAAATAAACAACTGTGAGAATAATGGAGTGCTTCTTTTAGGTTCTCTGTGGACAGACTGGACTCTTGCTTTTTGTCACTCAGAAAAGGGCATTGTTCCTTTTTTTAATAAGAGTTAAATTACCATACAGTACTCACACTTATCCATTGATAAATCCACTCAGTTTTTTTGGGATTGATTTTTGACTAAAATTTCTAGATTTATATGTGAGCACATTGGGTACAGCTTTTAAAGGTTTTCTCATGGCACAAAGAAAATTGCTAAAATTACTTATTGCTTCCTTTGTCAACAAAATTAGCAAGGAATTAACATCCCTCAATGGTCTTATATGTTATGAAATGGGATACAATACAGGCACCAAATTTAAGATATGGATGTCGCTGTTGTATAGTAACTTCATTTGCATTGCACTTGTTCTTATGCCCTTGCTGGTGAACAACTTGTGTGGCTGTAATTTAATCTGTACAATTAAAATGGCTGAGAAAAATGAATTTTAGAATGGTTCAACCTTGAAGCTGGAACCTCTGGGATTGTTTTGATCTATTCATCAAGAGCTTGATTTATCAGTTCTAAAGTTGCTCTTAAATTAGTATTTGCCTTCAACACTATATTTTACATGCCAATACATTGCAATCCAAAAGGCATATGGAGGGAATTTGCACAATTAGGCAAGCTGCCAAGTGCCTTGAGTTGTACTTTATTATCATCATTATCATGGGACCTCTTGGCTTTAAGGGGGGCTTGACTATAAGGACTAATAGAAGTCATTCTAAAATATGAGCAGATAAGCCCAGGACTTTTAAAAATCCTATCAACAATAAAGTAGTGGAAACCAAGCATAACAATGGTTGGACTGAAACACTCTCCATTGCATCTCTTTCCTCTACTGCTCTAGTGAAGTACAGTGTTCCCTCTCTACTTTGTGGTTCACTTATTGTGGACTCGCTGTTTCACGGATTTCAAAAAATATTAATTTAAAATATATATCATGGTATTTTCGCTGTTTTGTAGGGTTTTGCTCTCCAAGACTCTTCCTCCTCAGTCCTCCCTCTCTCCCTCCAACCTTGAAGGATTTCCTTCACTTTATTTTAAGTTTATAAAGACTTAAAATAGTGTATAACTACTAAAATAATGTATAAATATTAAAATAAATAGAATATCCCTACATTGCGGTTTTTCACTTATTGCGGAAGGTCCTGGAACGTAACCCCAGCAAAAAGTGAGGAAACACTGTATTTGTAGAAATAAATTTATATTAATTTAATTTAATGTTAGCAGCATCAACTCTGGGAGTTTTCCACATCTGTAGCTATGGCAAAACAATCTCTGATGCACAAATGAAGCCCTCTCTGCTATGTTTCATTGAATAGAATGAACAGGTCCTCAGTCATGTTACCTTATGCCAAAGACTTTTTCCTTCCACTGAATCCAGGAATGAATCCAACACTATATTAAGGTGGGCTTTGACCTCCAAGAAGTTTCCAAGGCAGGGCAACCTCTGATCATATATATATGTGTGTGTGTGTGTGTGTGTGTGTGTGTGTGTATGTCTGACCACTATTTTAGGAGTGGTGGCATAGATTTTTTAAGAGCCAATAAATACTATATGAAATACAAGGATCCGTTCTGTAAAACTACAGACGTTTGCAAAGCTGGGTGAAAACAGGCTAAGAAGCCGAAAGATGCAAGAAACCAATTTTCAGTGGGGTTTTAAGTAATCTTAAATACAAATTTGAGATGATTTGAAGCTTTGTTTGGAATAGGATTAGAATGATGTGCAGTAAATGTTTTTATTCTTGTCTATGGAGCCTCCATCTTAGTTTTCAGACTGGTGTGATAATCTCCCAACAGTCTGATCCCATTTTTTACTCAATTACTCAAGTACACACAAACTGCTGATGGTTGCAAAAACATTAAGATATACAGGTAGTGAACAGCAAAAGGAAACAATCTGGATATTTCACCTTCAGTACTAGGTACCAGTACTAGTGAGAAGCATCAAGGTATTGCAGCAATTAAACTCATAAACCAGTCTTTGGTCACTCACGGAATGCATATGTGTCTTTGAATTCAGAGCACACGTTAGATTGTGTATATTACTTTAATGCATCTTAATAGCTAGTAATTGAAATAGAGGAACCCATTTAAAAAACAAATACTAAAAAAATCTAGAATTGTAAATTATGTAAAGTTACTAACACAGGAGCTTAGATAGGCAGATTATAATATGGCAAGAAATAATTAGTGATCACTATGATTTAGATCCAAGCACACAGAAACCTTTGGTACAGGATACCTAAGTGTTACTGGGAAAAGATTTTCTGACCTTCTATTAGACCAGTAGTTCTCAATCTGTGGGTCCCAGGTGTTCTGGCCTACAACTTCCAGAAATCCCAGCCAGTTTACCAGCTGTTGGGATTTCTGGAAGCTAAAGGCCAAAACATCTGGGGACCCACAGGTTGAGAACCACTGCATTAGATTACAGAGTATTATATATACTCATGGAGCCTCCCCGTGCACTTCATATTCTGTATTATAATCATGACTTTAAAAAAGAAAAGCTTTCTGTATCATTACCTCTCCTTTGCAGGCTTCTAGAAAGCAACCTGCAACTATAGGTCAGGAATTCACTCTTCAATTATTTTTTGTTTAAAGAAAAACTGAATGTGATTTTTAAAAATGTTCCTATTTTGGGCTACTATAGTTTTTCTCCTGAGTCCTGAGTTTTTGAATTTGTCTTATTTTATCAGTCAGTATTTGTGTATATGCCCTGCTTCCATTTTTGTATTCCCAAAAGATATGGAACATGTCATATCCATGTGGAACAGCCCATGTTTTAGCCAGCAGTTTGATCAAAGTCATTTGAGAGGAACGCCAATATCTTAGTCTTTGTTAAATTCCTCAGAAAGCCAACTGCAATTTTGGTCTTTCATATTTAGCTCTTTGTGTTTTCTTCCCACAGAGAAACTCAAAGCAGTATTTTTCCTAATGAGTGCAGTTATTTAGAAGGAAAAAAACCATAAAGCTAAATGTTTCCAGATTTTAAAAAGATACATTTTAGTCATTTGTATTTTCAATTATGCACCTTGTTTTCTTTTGTTTCTCAGAAATGCCCTCTAATGTGTACATGCTTGAGATGATGTGCCCATCTCACAGTCCTGAAAGCTTTTCCTGAGATTGTTTTCTCAGTTTGTTTATTATGTCAATTATCCACTGTTACCCAGTGCTTCTGAGATTGAACATAACAGCATCTTTCTTATTAAATTGCAATATAAGAAGTATTTCCCACTGCATCAAGCCAAAAGCACACCATTTATTTCTGTTGGGCAGACCACTGAACAGTCAGTTTTATTCACCCCCTTTTATACATCATGCTAAATTAAATTCTATTAAAGTAGATACTGCATATATTTCCTTATTCCCAATATGGGATCCAACCATCTCATAACATTGAGAGGGGAAAGCATGGGTGACGGTCTCTTTAAGAGTCTTGGGAATTAGCCTGTGTTTGTGTTTCAAGATCATGATGCTTCTGATGTGGGCAATGATGTGGGAAATGATGGTGCCGACTAGACTGAGGTGCAAGATGGAGATGGTTTGGTCAATGATTTTTATGCAGACAATGACAGAGAGGCCCCAGTGCAAAGGGCAGTATCCCATGAGAATATTCCTGCTGGGCAGAGAGATGGTTGTTTAGTCCCTTTCTCTGTGAGCTCCCAAGATTTGGGTTTGGACAACAATCTGACACCTGGGAATTTTAATGAGCAGCCAGATAAGGAGTTGAAAAATAGGGGGCTGGAGTTTAGCCAGGATCAAAAGCAATCTCAAGGTTTATGTCACTCTGAAAGATTTTGTCAGATAAGAGCCAAGAGTGGGGAAAATCAAAACCAGTTTCTGGGTTTTGGGATATAAGGTTTGCTTCAACAGAAAACCTGTTAGGTCAGGCATTGTTTGCAAATCAAGTTCATGTGTCATGGAAATCCTGTTCAAGGGGTCTTGTTTCTGTGGATTTTTTTTTAGCCTTTTGGTGTTATTTAGCATCACCTGGATTGAAGTGTCCTACGACAGGGAAATTTCTCAATGTGATAAGGTAGCAAGTAGCAACCTGACTTAAAATACAGTTAGAACAAGAAATAATGCAAAAATATATAACACATACAAATTCAAATAATTTTAAGGGCTTGTTAAATTGTTATAGTAATGTAAAAGAAAGTAAATAGACACACACAGGAAGAGATTTACTATTAACATTAAACCACAATGCAATGGAATACATTGGTACCTTAGCCAGTAAATCTTATTTTTTTGCCAGCACTGGAAAATGACAAGTTGATTGCCCGATATGAGAGCCAGAAAACTTGGGGTGCTCTAGAATGAATGCAATTTGAAACCATTTTAACTGTCACAGTTCAATGCTATGCAATCTAAGCGTTTGGCCATTAAAAGCAGCAACTGAGAATAAGACTCAAGCGATTTGAATTGACAATGAATTGACCCGGACTTTGATTTTTAAACTGGCATTTTTAACAATTGTTTATTTAATGTAATTGTTTTTAATGATTTTGTTTGAATTTATTTTATTATTGTGGATGGCACTGAATATTGCTTGCTGTGAGGCCACCCAGGGGCGGTCCGAGCTCTCCGGGGGGAGTAAGCAAACATTATTTTGCCCCGGCGGCTCCCGGCTGCGCCCGCGTGGAAATTCACACATGCGCACTGGGTCCTGAGCGCGGCGGCGCGGAGGAATGGGGGGGGAAGAGGGGACTCATGGCGCGGGCGCCCGGACCCGAGGAGAAGCAGGAGGAGCGGGGAGGCCATGAGGGCAGCCCCCACGGAAACTCCCCGGCAGCGGCAGCAGCAGCAGTGCCCCCGGAAGGGCCCGGAGCCAGAGGCGCATCTTCCTGACGTCACTTCGTCAGCGCCTCTGCCGAGGAGGAAGGGCAGGAAGGCCTCGTCGGCCGCACACTGCAAGGATGCCCGGAAGGAGAGACGCCGGAGGGAGGGAGCCCTGCGGAGGCGCGGAGGCCTCTTCCTCCTTCCCTCTCTCCCTCCGCCGTGCCTCCGCAGGGCTCCCTCCCTACGGCGTCTCTCCTTCCAGGCGTCCTTGCAGCGCGCCGACAAGACCTTCCTCCCCTTCCTCCTCGGCAGAGGCACCGGGCCAGTGACATCAGGAAGATGTGCCTCTGGCTCCGGCCCTTCTGGGGGGCGCTGCTGCTGCTGCCGGGGGAGTCTCCGTGGGGGCTGCCCTCGTGGCCTCCCTCCTGCTCCTCCCGGGTCCGCGCCCGCGCCGTGAGTCCCTCTCCCCGTTCCTCTGCGCCGCCGGCTGGCTGCGGCGGCACGGCGGCGGGGCGGGGCAGTGCCCCTCCCAGGTGGCAACGCCCCTCTCCGGGAACGTCGCCCTACGCGGCCGCGTAGGTCACTTAATGGTAAAGGCCGGCCCTGAGGCACCTTGAGTCCCCCCCTCCCCAGGGGGGTGAGAAGGGCGGGATACAAATGTATAAAATAAATGTATGAAATAAATAATAAGAAATTTGCTTTCCCTTCCAAATTGTGCTTCTGCCTCATCAAACTAGGACTCCTATATTTACATAGTATTGAAGTCAAACTTTATTAATCTTATAATGTGAATGCACCCATAGCCTTGGGTGTGAGACAGTGATCCCAAAGCCCAGCCATGCTGATTCCACCTCCAGCCACTTAGCATCCAAGTTTCCCTGAAAAAAGAAAGAAAATCAGCACTGACCACAGCTCCATGCAATCTATCTCTTAATTTGTCATCATGTGAGCAAAGCAACAGGAGAAGTGTGAAACCCCACCAAAGATCCTGGGGTCACTCACATAACAACAACCCAGGAATTAGAGAACGTTCCAGTCAGTGCTTATCTTCTTTATTTTTTCTTGGGGAATTGGGATGCTGAGAGGCAGAGGGGGCAGCCATCTTGCCTTCCCAGGGATGGTGTATTGGTTGCAGGACTACAATCCTGGAACCCAACACAGGGAAAGATCTGAATACTGGAGCAAGATATTGTAGCAACCCAGTTCTCTTTTGTGCCTGGGGGGCAGGGGGCAGCACCGGGGGTCCCACTTGCATTAGAACCAGCTGCAGCTGAGGAAGAAATGGAGGAAGGGGTTAATGGGCTAGCTGGGCCTTCCTCTCCCACAGAGAGCTTGGCCTGGGATGAAGGATGGCCGGATGGCTATGAGAACTGGGAAGGTCAGGCTGATTCAGAAAGTGCTGATAGCGATGAATGTTATGAGAAACCGGGTGGGTACGGATCACAGGAGAGAATTTGGGAAAACATGGGCGATGAGGCCATGGAAGCTGAAAGGGAGTTAGACTCTCATGAAGATAGTGAGCCAGGTGCGGGGAGGCAAGGACAGAGCTTTGATAGGAGACGGAGCATTGACTCCAGCAGGAAGGATTGGCACCACAGCCTAGAGCGCCAGAGAAGCGCTAGATCCCGGAGCACAGATTACCGCCGAAGCCTAGAGCATCGGGGTCCCCGCCGTGAGGTTTAAGTATAGGATCCATGGGAAAGGATCCTCAGTAGCTCGGCCACTTCTAATCTAGCGAAGTGAAGCGAGCGAAGGACCACGGAGCCAAGTTGTGGCTTGTGCCTTGCCAAGAAGTTTCTTGGGCCCTGATTGAACTTTGCTTTGTTCCTTGATCCGCTTGGTTTTGCGGAGCTTTTGCCAAGCCTTTTGCCAAGACCTTTGCCTTTGGATTTTACTACGGACTCTTTACTTTTGGACAGAACTTTTCTATATCTCATGGACAATTGCCTTTTCATCTGTTCTTTATTCTACAATAAATAGTTAGCTGATTACCGTCTCTGTGTGTGTGATTAAGGGGCCGGCCGAGTCCTTGCATCGTGACAGATATTGAGCTTTCCCTTTGTTTTTGTTTTTTTTGTTTTTTTTACTCAGGTTGAAATCATATTAAGTGATTTATCCTGGGTTAAATCGCATTAGCTTGCATGTGTTGTGTGGACACCTGCCGGCTAATGCAACTCTACATTGCATTACTTGGCAGCGTAAATGCAGCTTCAGCTTTCTAGACCTGACACACTATGACTCAGTTCAGTGGAAGCACATGGGAAACTGGATAAAAGATTTTGTATGTGACAAGCAACCACATCAAAGTTGCCTGACCTACTGTACGCATGTATATGTCTAGGAATTTTAGTTTTTAAAAAATCTATACAAAAAGTGTATGCTTCAGCAGAAAAATGGCAACTGCAGCATTAGGACTTTTTTTCTTCCCACAGAATGGCACTCAACTTATCCACAGGTAATATCAAAGTCCATAATTGTGGCCCCAAAAACAACCCTTGGCTTAAACATGGGGTTGACTTATATACACTATATAAAGATCAGTGCATCAATGATATTAAACTAAGCACAGACTAAAGTGCTGAGAAAGAAATCACACATCTAAAAGACATCTAACCAAGATTTTCCTCATCAGCTCTTGCCCCGCAACTGGAGCAAAATTGCTTTCTGTGGTGTTGGTGTATTTTCCCCCCATTTCCCATATTTGCAATGCAGTTGCTTATCGAAACTGAAAAGCAATTAATAATGCATTACTTCTGCTCATAGCCAGATACAGAAATTATTTTTTCTCATAAGAGCTTAGCAACAGAAGGCTAGCAACAGCATATTGTCAGGACCAAGGGCACCTGTAGGTGTTTTGCCTTGTTCGGTAATGAGATTGGTTTTCAGAGCCTTTTATGTTTTGAATGAAACCTCCTGACCATTTAAATTTTGCATCCGTTTGCCTTCATGCAGTAGTTCACCATAACACAGTGTCCTCTTCTTTAGTGATCATTTTATCATTGAAATAAACTGGGTTTTTAAAAAAATAAAATCTTTAGAGTTCTTTAGTTTTCTTTCCCTTTTGAATTACTCTCACCTTTAACCTCAGCATACAAAAAGAAGGGACTGAAATGAAACAAGTATAAACAATATGATATTTAGAGAGAGTTAGTTTATGGGGTGATCCACCCAGTTGTTTATTGACTGGACAAAGTGAGTGAGAATGAATTTGACTTAATTCAGCTCTCAGCAAGCATTTTGTGAAGGTTTGGGAGTAGAAAATGATAATTCCAATGAACACTAAGTTACTTTAATGAAATATAGTGTGTACGGAACACTTACTGCATTTCAGTTAAGAAGGCAAGCTCAGCAGGCTGACCCGTCCAATGGAATAGAGACACAGTGCTTTGAAATCTCTCCCTTTGTAAGAAGGCCCAGAGTGAAAGGTATCCTGCACATTATAAGGAAATGAATAAAGCTCAGTGGTAAACTAACTGCTTTATATGTTCAAGGACCCAGGTTCAATATCCAGCTTTCAGGAGTGGTTCTCAACCTGTGAGTCCCCATATGTTTTGGCCTTCAACTCCCATAAATCTTAACAGCTGGTAAACTGGCTAGGAGTTATGGGAACTGTAGACCGAAACACCTGGGGACCCACAGGTTGAGAACCAGTGAAGGGACCAAGCAACCAGTCAACCCCAAAGGAATCAGAAATCTAACCTACAATAAGGCAGAATTCCATGTCCCTATGGCAATATTTCGAAATAGGACTGAAAATGTAATGCGGAATCCCAGAAATGACATAATGCTTCCCTAGGAAAAGAAGAAAAAGTATTTACATGATTACAGATGATTGTACAGCTTGAGCATCCCAATTCCAGATTTCTAAAATATTCCAAAACTGTCCACACAGGTGGCTGAGATAGTGATGCTTTTGCTTGTTCCATGTATGCAAGTTGATTCATACACAACATTATTAAATTATTATTTATTATTTAGAGCATTTGTATCCCGTCCTTCTCAACCCATGAAGGCTTACAATTGGCAGATGCTGACAAAGAAACAGTTAGAACACAACAATTCACATAAACAAGTCAACAGCAATAAAATACATTAAAAATATTAGCCCTTAAAATACTAACACAACCAAGTCTGGGTCCACAAATCCAAAACATAATCCAGAGTTCCAGTCCAAGGTCTTTTAATTGACAATTGACATTAGTGTTTATAACATTACCTTCACTAGGTGTATCAGTTGTGTATGAAACCTATATGAATGCCAGGTTTATACTTGGTTCTCATCTCCAAGATAGATAGATGGATGGATGGATGGATGGATGGATGGATGGATAGATGGATGGATGGATGGATGGATAGATAGATGGATAGATGGATAGATGATAGATAGATGATAGATAGATAGAGATAGATAGATAGAGATAGATAGAGATAGATAGATAGATAGAAGAAATCCAAAATACTTCTCATCTGGATAAAGGATACTAAACCTGTAGTTTAATCTTTTAAAATGTATTATTATCCTGTTTTATAAAGATCTCAATGCATTTCGCACTTTGTATTATTGATGGGCCTTCTTCAGGAGGATACACATTCAATCTACAAACTGCAGAAACCCCTGGAGTTGTTGAAAACTTCATATAATTGGACACTTTTTTACATATATAAAGCTTTTATTGCTTTTTAAAGTTGTTTACAGTATAAAATATGCACGTGACATAAACAAACATGTGAAGACTGTTTCTTCTTTTGCCTTGAATCTTAATGCATGCTTTCCAGTAACAGGCTCTCATAATGGTTCTCTGACCATCCTTTTTATCGCTAAGCTTGCAATTCTAGCAGCAGATGTCCACCTTGTTTAACCTAGCCAATGTCAATAAGCACCTGCAGGAAAGATGACCCAGTGATGATTTGGGAAACTGCAAATTCATAGGCCTAATTAGGCACTTATCCAATTCCATTTCTTCAATAGAACTGTTGACGCAAATAATGTCCCTTCCTGGGAACTATGTGCAGCCACAGGCAACAGATGTGAACAAGACAGACCCTTAGAGCTGGCATGCAGCAGTCCTAGCATATAACTGAAGGCTTATGCATCACAGAGCACCTGGGATATTTCTTTTCAGTATGAGGACAGATGGGAGTCCTACATTTATGAGTTGGCTCATAAATCTATCTTCTACACTGTTTCTTAGTCAAACCACAAATACTTCGGTCTTCATATCAGAAAAATAAAGGTATCCCAGGGGCTATAGGATGGTGAAAATCTAGGATCTATTGACTTACCCAGAAAGGGGGTTTAATGTTTCCAATCTGTAAAGCTAGAATGATGGGGGTGATATGTGAAGTTAGTGTAAAGGAGGTGAGACACATTGAGCACTCCACACCTGTAATGGCCACAATCATCTTACCTTATCTCACTGATAAAGAGTTTGAAGAATGACAATATATCTATGCATCTTATACGCTTTCATAAGCTTGTGCTTTTATATGCTTATGAGTTGACTTTCTAACAACCATCTGTGGTAGACTGAATATTTTATTAGCCCATTCATTATGTTCATTCATGAATGTCACTATGAGGACTTTTGGGGCATATATGCAAAACTGAAACAAGATAGGGCGATTTACTGGAAATTTTGGGATCTTTAGTCAATGATAGTCACCAGCAGATGCTCAGCTATTCCAAGCACTGAGGCTAGGGTTGCTTTCGGGAAACATTGTCTTTCATTATTGAATTTCTTACTGAGAAATGCCTAATGAACCCCCAAGGAGCCACTGTTTGAAAACCACTGCATTAGAGAAATGGAAACACAAACAGCTGTTTCCTACAGGGTTATTAGCAAAGCTATAGATTCCGTGCTGGCCCAAGTCAGATATGGCGATGCTCTCTCGGAGCCCTTTCTCATAACTAATGGAGTGAAACAAGGTTGTGTTCTTGCACCAACCCTATTTACAATCTTCTTCAGCATGATGCTCCAAAGGGCTATGGCAGACCTACAAGAAGAAGACGGCATATATATACGCTATCGTACTGATGGTAGCTTGTTCAACTTAAGCCGTCTGAGGGCTCGCACTAAGACTCTAAACTATCTAGTCCGTGAGCTACTTTTTGCTGACGATGCTGCCCTTGTCGCCCATTCAGAAGCAGCCCTGCAGCGCCTCACATCCTGCTTTGCAACAGCTGCAGAGCTGTTTGGGCTGGAAGTCAGCCTGAAGAAAACAGAAGTCCTCTACCAGCCCGCACCACAGGAAGAACACCACCATCCTCACGTCAGCATAGGCACATCTGTGCTTAAGTCCGTTCAGCAGTTCACCTACCTGGGAAGCATCATCTCTTCAGACGCCAAGATTGACAAAGAGATAGATCACAGATTATCAAAGGCATATAGTGCATTCGGAAGGCTTCACAAAAGAGTCTGGAGCAACAAGCACCTGAGACAAAGCACCAAAATCAGTGTGTACAGAGCTATCATACTGTCCATTCTCCTCTATGGGTCTGAAACATGGGTCACCTATCGCCAACACCTACGACTCCTCGGCGCTTTCATCAGCGCTGTCTTCGCACAATCCTAAATATACACTGGACCGACTATGTGACGAATGTTGCTGTCCTTGAGCAAGCAGGGATCACCAGCATTGAGGCCATGCTATTGAGAACACAGCTGCGCTGGGCAGGACACGTCTCTAGGATGGAGGACCACCGCCTCCCAAAGATACTACTCTACGGTGAACTCGCCACGGGTCAGCGCAAGAGAGGCGCCCAAAAAAGAGATATAAGGACTCCCTGAAACAACATCTCAGGCTTGGCCAGATTGATCACCAACAATGGTCCACCCTGGCCTCACATCGGGAGGCATGGAGAAGCACTATCCACAATGCTGCGGCCTCTTTCGAGAAGACACGCCGAATGGGTCTCGAAGAGAAACGACAACGCAGAAAGAACCGCAACTTGGAAAAACATCACCCAAGGAGACTTTCTGCTGCGCTTTCTGCAACCGAACTTGCCTATCTCAGATTGGCCTTTTTAGTCATCAACGCGCTTGTAAAAAGCGTGGGATGAGTCCTTCCTGAATCTTCGTTCGCGAAGTAATGCCGAGAGAGAGAGATTCCTCCCAAATACACATATTGAACTCCTGCAGAAGCCCATTTAATTTTCTTATATTTACAGTGAACCCCTACCACACAATTACACCCCATGGAATATTATGGTTTGCACTCAAAGGAGGGACTTTTTCAATTCCCAGCCAGGGAACTCCTCAAATGCCTAACCAAACCACAAACCCTAGGATTCCACAGCAGTTAAAGGCTATTGTTTCAGATATATGGTGATTCTAAGGTTAAATTATCACTTGGATTTGGGGGCCAGATTTGTTCATAGGTTATTTACCTTTGCCTTCCTTTAACGATAAGACAGTTTGACGTGAACAAGGTAACCCAGTGAGTTCTCATGACTGAATAGGGATTCAAACCCTGGTCCCGAGTCATAGTCTAATGCTCATGCTGACTCTAGTTAGTGTGATATCAAAGTTACATAATTGTGTAATAGACCCCTAGTATACCATGAATGAGACAACATATTTACTCCTGCAATCTGCTTGCAGTGTGCAACCCACTATACTGGCTTATCCCTAACAAACCAAAGTTCTAATGAATGACATACCATTCAGTTTCCTCTCTCCAAGAATTGAAGAGCAGAAATCATACATATACAATCAGTGGCATACTCTTCCTTTAGGAAAAACCAGCACCAACACTATGGGCTTTTCGGTTGTCAAGTCAAAACAGACCTCCGTACTACAGTCTTTGGAAATCTATTTCATTTTATACAAGTACAGGGAGACAACTACTCTCATGTTACGACAGCTCCACTGGCTGCCGGTCTGATTCTGGGCTAAATACAAAGTGCTAGTTGTTACCTATAAAACTGGAGCCCCTAGTGGTGCAATGGGTTAAACCCTTGTGCCAACAGGACTGCTGACCAAAAGGTTGGCGGTTCGAATCCAGGATGCAGGTGAGCTTCCATCTATCAGCTCCAGCTTCTCATGCAGGGATGTAAGAGAAGCCTCCCACAGGATGGTAAAACATCCAGGCCCTAAACGGTTCAGGTCCAGACTATTTGACAAATTGCATCTCTCTGTATAAACCACTTTGTGCACTACAGTCAACAGAGGAGGCCTTGCACTCAGTCCCACCCCCGTCTCAAGTGTGGCTGGTGGGGGCGAGAGAAGGGGCCTTCTCCATGATCGCCCCCCCCCCCTCTGGAACTCCCTCCCAAGGAAATAAAAATGGCCAACTCCCTCCTCTTCTTAAAAAAAACTGCTGTAAACACACACATGCACTTTATCCTATGGAAAGGAGGAGGATTAGGATATTGTACAGACAACTTTCCAGAACATTAGCAATTTTGACCCTGCAGGCTGCTATAAGTCATCTTAAATTATTTTACTCATATTATACATTTTGATATTGTTGATCTTTACAGAGCTTTATGTTTGTTTAGTAATTTATGAGTTTATAATGATGTTACCTTGAACTGTTTTTGACTTTTGAGTTTGTTTATCTCCAAGGCATTGAATGTTTGCCTTTTTGCCTGGAAGCCCCCCTGAGGAGATAGGGCAGCCTTTAATATTATTATAAGTCTGCAGATCTGCTTAATTTTAAATGAGTCAACTTGCCGCAGAGTTAATACACTATTTATTGGTTTGTTTGTTTTGATACTTCAAGTTGTTTTATATTGTTTGCATTGATTTTTCTGTGTGCCACCCAGAGAGTTTTTAGTAAAAATAGTAGATAAATATTAAAATATAACCATACAATAAGCTGGGTATACATTCTGATGACTGAGTGGAGCCTCAAAATAAGGCGAAACCAACTTTCTATTCTATTATTCTGAGAGTAATGTTTTCTGCAACCAACTACAAGTTAGATTTAATGGACAAGTAGTGCATTGGAAAGAAGTGGCAAATCTAATTGAACACGGGGGGAAATATATGACGGATGTCTCAGAATTAGCTGATAAATCTGTCTGTGGAAAACACTGGATCAACTGAGGAGAAAAACTCAACTATGGTGGGTCTTTAAAAAGAACTAGGGATAATGAAACTATTTGTTATTTCTATGCAATCATTCCCTTCAATTGTGCATATTATATACCATAAGTATGGAAATCACAGCTGCTGAGGGAAAACTAAAAAGGTAAGTAAAATGAAAGATACATTTATGAGTAATTTATGAAAATATATGTAATTTTCCTTAAATATACCATATTATTTCTCAAATTATGTAACAAT
Organism: Anolis apletophallus; assembly: GCA_030556195.1. Classification (NCBI taxonomy): domain Eukaryota; kingdom Metazoa; phylum Chordata; class Lepidosauria; order Squamata; family Anolidae; genus Anolis; species Anolis apletophallus. Next base: position 129,749,718 of record JARBWK010000002.1, read on the forward strand.
TTCCTTCCCTTTCAGTGAAAATGGTCCTTAAAAGTTGTTCCCTGAATTGTGTGCAAATGGTTAGTTCTTTTTCAATGTTGTACTTGAGAAACTAAACAGTTCCCAAGACCCATGCAGCACAAAATCACCAAGTCTTTATTTAAAAAGAAATCTACACATATAAACATTAAAAATGATATATTTCAAAATACAAGAAATATATCCACAAGGTGTTTGAGGATAATTGTGCATAAGATACGTCCTCACTACTAGCTTGTATAATAAGAAAAACAAAATCATAACCATATCATCACATGCAAATTATGCTGTTACACCAAATAATTGGAAATCAGAAATGTGGGAGATATGTGAATTTTTTGACTTTGTGTAATAAAACTGAGCACACAGCAAGAATTGCAACTGCACCTTGTTTTACCTGCCATAAGAAACAATCAGACATCATCATAACATTATGTCCTGGTTCACATGCAATTGTTTTGTTTGTACAGATAAGCCAAAGGACTTTATCGTACTGTAATGTTGCAATGGACATTCTATAAGCAAATGGAAATAAACTGTTATTGAAACAGTCACCTTCATACCTTGCAAAATTGTGCAATGGTGGCACTCTGTTGATACAAATTCTCATGATAGATTTCCACATGGCCTTGTTTTCTACTGTGTTTGCCCTTCATGTGGGACACAAACGATTGGGCAACCTGGACGTTGCTGAACAGGCTGCATTCTGGCACCACGAGATGCAAAGCTAACCTTAAGAAATGGGGCTACAAAGTGGAGTCCATGACATGAAAGTGCGGAGAAGAGCAAACCGCAAACCACCTACTACAATGCAACCTGAGCTCTTCCACAAACACTATGGAAGACCTTCTCACAGTGACACCAGAGGCACTCCAAGCGGCCAGCTTCTGGTCAAAGGACATTTAGCATAATGCCAAGTTTTTAACTTTGTGTTTTTAAATACATTATAACTGTATCCTCAATTAACTTCTGACACGATAAATAAATGTTCTTTGTGTGCTAAAGGCCAAAATTTAATGAGCCTGAACAAGCAGTGTACTTGTGTGAGGTTTCTGGAGATATCTTTGAAGCGCCAAATCCCTGAGAACTATTCTCAAGACAGTTCAAGTGTTCCAAGAATATAAGTACTAGTAGCACCAAGGAACTCACTCACATTTACCACAGACTCTCGTGAAACCCAAAATACAAAGTTAGGATATCACTAAAGGCTCTGGCATATGTTTCTATATGCAGTTGCATGAATTTGTCTTCAAGTATTTCCATCTATGTATCTTACCTATGAGGCCTCCCCAGCATAACACTCACATTCTGTTTATAATATCCAGATATGTGTTGTTATACAATGCCATTCTCATGCAATTTATGATCCAAAAAGAGAATCTGTACAAAGAGATAACAGATGCCAGAGACTAGGACTATGACCCAGAGAGACAGCCGACAGTAGTAAATATAACCCAATTTTAAATAGCTCAAGATGGAACTGTTCCTCCATGGCATTACACAGCCTAATTATTTAGGGCCCATGAAGCAAGCACAAAACATACAGAACAGAACAGAATTTTATTGATTAGCCGAAAGCCATATCAAATACACACAGAACACAGACACATCGCAATAGTAACAATACATACATACAAAGTATATTGTAGATTTGCTGCTTGCTCTAAGAGGGACACATTTACTCTATCATAAGAACAGAGCCTTTAATGCACACACAGCTTCATAAATTCTCAACCACATAGTGCATAATACCAATAAGTAACTATTTCCCAAAAGGAAACTGGATGTAAGTATAATTTACTCTATATCCAGAATTAATTACTAGCACAGACTACATCAGTTGGTGGCACGCTATATTTCAGAAATTCAGAAGAAAACTATTAATTTTTAGAAGCATTCCAGTGCTGTTTCTGTAACATATATTAATGCTGGTTTTAAAATGTCATGGAATTATTACATATCATCTTGGAACCTTACCAAAGACAGAAAAATACCTAAGGGATTTCACATCTGGTTTCTCTTTTGAAAATACTGGTGGCCTTTCTTTTAAGCTTGCTTTCTGCACACCAGTTCTAATTAAGCTGCAATAAAACCTTCTATTTGGATAAACAGAAAAAAAGGATATTAATATTGCAAAAGCTTTTTCAATCAGCAATCTACAAGATATTTGCAGCAACAGACTACATAAGAGTGAGCATAAAACCAGAGCATAACATTAAAACACCACAAAATATTTTAAGATTCAAATTGCTGCTGTTATTGCTGTGTAGAGCAAAAACCAACCTTTCCAACATCACATTGAAAGCTATTATTATCTAATTCAGTGTGGAAATGAAAATAATAGTGTTGTGTTCTATGAAAGATGAAGCCACCGAGAAATGCAAAATATGCCGTTCATGAATATGATGGGTGAATACATGACTGGAATGCAAAGATTTTTCCCATCAATAGCGTCAAAGAAGAGGAAAGAACCCATAAGCACCCCCAAATTACTATACACAAAAATAATATGTTGATGCTACAAAATATTTAATGGTCTCCCACCCCCTTACTATATTGCATAAACGACAGTTTAACAGCATTTAGTGACAAGGAAGAATACTCATTTTTATGTTATTTCTACACGGTAATACAGTTCATAGAAAGCTATGGGCTCATATACTGAACTCACTGTGATTCAAGCAAGAGTAAACTGGTTTGAATAAACCACTTTTTGAAAAAGTAAATTGGGATAAATTTTGTTTGAACACACTATCATTTGTTCCTTGTATTGGCATATAATCATAAAGGATGGTTCATTACAAAATGCAAAACAGAACGTGTAATGTTAAACCAAGAACCTTGCTTATAAGTGTTAGACGATGGAAATTATTTCACCAGCTCAGAAAGATTATTAAATAATCTCAACGCCTGTCAAAGATTCCATGTAGTGATGACTTCCAAAGCCATATATATTCAGGGGGGCAGGGAGAGTGCTGATGTGTTGTCATATGGCTGACAGGAAATCCTTAAAAAAAGAACTACAAGCTTATTCCCTGCTCAGAAACAAATGTATTTCCAAGTATAAGTCAGTCAATGACATATCATAAAGTACGCAGAGAAACAAAAAAGGATCATAATTTTAGAGTTACGCACTTTATATTGCAGGCTATTAGAGTTATGCCATTCAAACAAAGATCCTCAGACACCTTATTAATGTTTCAACAAAGACATTAATTTCTAGTACACCTGGTATACCAAGTTACTCTGAAAGGAGGATATTTACTTATTCAAGTGTATATCCTGCCTTTTGCAGAAAAAAAGCATTCAAGGCCCCTAACACTCTTAAAAGAGAAGTTAAAATCATATTTTAAATCTTTTAAACTGTAACAACTAAAAGAGCAGAACATACGGTAATTAAAGATAAGGTCAACAATTAGATGCCCTTGAATACCAAAGATTGAAGTAAAATTATTTTACAATCAAATGGAAATCTTTCACCCATCAACAAGATGTTCCATAGTTTGGCAATTACCATTCAAAAAAAGTTATACAAAGGACAGCTAGCACAAATGTTGGAAGAGTATACTCCTAGCTGGCTGGACAAGCCCTTATGATCTTTGAGAAATATTGTCTCAATACTTCAAACAGAACTAATAGACTGGCCTTTGAGATTCATAAAACAATAATTGAGGTTACAAGTGTGTCCAATAAAGGATCTAAAAGGCGTGTGGGAAGCTGAGTTTGGCATACAGACAGCCAAAAATAAATGGGATGGATTTGGACATCTGTCCCACATAAGTTGCTGTCTGCAACTGCAAAAGAGGTTGCTATTAAAGTGATACATTGTTGGTATCTGTGCCCTTTAAGATAGGATCAATAACAATTTGTCAGATAGATGCTGGAAAGTGTTGGTACCTTGGTTGACCGCCCCAAAATAATTCCATTCCAGTTGCGAATTCTTGATTGGATTAACAAAATAAGTAATCAAAACTTTCAAAGTACTATACTAATCTCATCAATTTGTAACAAAATGAAAATGCCCTGTGTATAGATCTTATATCTACATTGCTATCTGCAGCAAGGCTGCAGATAGTAAGGTCATAGAAGAATTTACAAGGTTTCTTCAATAATTCTGTTAGGTAGTTTGGACCCTCGCATTATTAGAGAAACTGACATATAAATTCAATCTTGACAGAGGTGAAATAGCTGGAGACACCTTCAAGGATACATGACATACGTTTATACCTTAGATGGCCTGTGTAAATTGTAGGCATGGCCCATCATTGACCCACGTGATATTCTGAATCTCTCATGATGAACACTTTTGGTTCATTTTACTTGATTGTCAGATTATACTTTGAATAATGGGGGAAGATGTGTAGGGGATAATTTACTGTTATATCATATATGTTTTTAATGATTTTTGTTAACATATAATTAAAATATTTTTGAAAAATAAAAGTTTCTAGAAAAAGAATATATATGGGATTGTACTGTCCAAGGCTTTCATGGGTTGGCGTGTTTTCCAGGCTGTATGGCCATGTTCCAGAAGCATTCTCTCCTGATGTTTCACCTGCATCTATGGCAGGTATCCTCACAGACCTCACAATCTCTGAGCATGCCTGCCATAGCTCCAAGCGAAAGGTCAGGAGAGAATGGCCATACAGCCCAGAAAATACGTAACAACCCATAAATGGGATTATGTACAATACAATGGCACTTACTAAATGCAAACAACTGCACTCAGTGCATAGAGATTTTAGACTGAAATGGATTTGCAATTGCTTTCCGTCTAAATACCGGAAGAAAATAGACCTCACAACCTCTGAGGATGATTGCCACAGATGCAGGCGAAACATCAGGAGAGAATGCTTCTAGAACATGGCCATATAGCCCGAAAAACCTACAACAACCCAGTGATTCCAGCCATGGAAGCCTTCGACAATACAATGATCTGAACCGGTACAAGATATTTTCCTACCCCTACAAATGCATCCTTAATGGTGTATGCATGTGTTTTGCACTGAGTATCTATAAGTCAGTGCTATAGTAGACTGCAGTGTAATACAGTTCTAATTAGTGTTTTAAAACAATTATCTAAATGGTGTGAACATGAGAAAACTTCACTATTTTGAAATGTTAAATGTTTCTGCAAAGAGACTTAATGAAAGTCAATTGTCAACTGCAAAAAAGGGGCAGTTGCGGCATTTTCTCTCCAAGCAAGACAGTAGCTATGGAAACTATCTTAAGAGGCCAACTGGCCTCCATCCCAGCACAGCATAAAAAAGTAACAATTTTTTTCTGAAAAAAAATGCTACTAACAGTCAATGAGTCAACAGCAGCTGCTTCGATGTTAACTGATTCGAGATTCTGCTTTTAGCTGTGGCCAAGACCTCTTAAATAGAGGTAAATGTTAAATGGCACTCTTTATGGATTTAGTAATGTGTAGCCTAGATTTTAGGACAGACACCTAATCAAGTAGCATGGGAAGCAACATGTTGATGTGGTGGATTGAATCCATAAACTCTTTTTTCTTTTTCTTTATTGTGACCTTAGCCCTCTTCAAAAAGCTGAGGCAGAAAACCTTTTGACTTTTCTTTGCTGGACTTCAAATGAGAGTTATACCCCAACAACTCTCTGCCCCAGGGTGTGGTGGAGGATCCTTCTTTGGAGGCTTTTAAGCAGAGGCTGGATGGACATCTGTCTGAGGAGCTTTGAATGTGATTTTCTTGCTTCTTGGCAGGGGGTTGGACTGGATAGCCAACCCCCTGCCAACTCTGTGATTCTATGATTCTAACAACACTTAGCAGGGACAAAAAAATCACATCTAGATCATAAAGCAGGGATATTATAAGAAATATAAATGCAGTTAAAGCCAAACATTAGCCTGTTTTCAAACTTTATGAAACTTTACAGCCTCATAGTTTCAAGTGAAACTATGCACACAACACCTGCACATTGTTTTTCTTAACCCAGTTTAAAAATAAATATATGCAACTTTGATTTCAGTTGCATATATTTATTTTTAGCACAGATGCACAGAAAGAGGATAACAGAAGTATATGTGAAACATTGTTCTTCTTTGCTACCACTCTATCTCCATAATTTTCTGCAAGGTTGTTCCACAAGGCAAACAGAGTTTAATGCCCAAGGTCAGTATCCATTAAAGATAATACACAGAACGGCAGGATTTGCTTTTTTCTTTTGTTTCTTTATTAGTTTTGCTCTATTTTGGAAAAGTCAAAATATCATTGAAACAGTGTGGGTACCACTTGACACAACTGTGGGCCCTGTTTTTGGAGTGTGGCTTAGAGCATAATTTGGTCCTCTGCAAACTTTCCACAACACCTCATAAAAACATGTAGACTGCATTCCTCTACTTATCCTTTTTCTTTCTTCCATGTCCCTGACTTTCCCTGCAAGATTTTAAAATATTTTGCTTATAAAGAAACTTTCAATTTCAAATCTTGCACAGAAATGTTTGTACCTTTTAAGTGGGCCTAATGCTTAAATATTCTAGATCCCACCTGATAGTGGATGCTAAACAAGGCCAATGTACCTAGTACTTGGGCCAAAAAATGTCAGGTTTGTAGAAAGGAACTGGTGAAACCATCTCTGAGCAGGGCCATAGCCAGGATTTTGATTCAGGGAGGGGGAGGGGGCTGAGTCTGAGTGAGATAGGTTCTTCCCTAGCAAACCTTTTGTATCATTCAAAATGTACCAGTAAGGCCTTCTCGTGGACCACCCTGAGAATTTGGGGGGAGGCTGAACCCCCCTCCCAGCCCCTCCCCCCCAGATACATGCCTGTCTCTGAGTAATCCTTCCATACGAAAACCCAAGAAGCTGATGGTGTCACTATAAATTGACAGTCAATTTGAAAATATATATATTCATACACAATAACAGTAGTGAAAGTGAGCATGGTGTTGATGTTTCAGTGCTGGATCAGAAAAACACTGCTGTGTAGTTACTTCTGGGTCACACAAGAATTCTGGGTGGCCAAATAGCTGATCTCTATTCTTTTATTTTCAGTTACATACTATAATAAACTTTATGGGGAGCTGCCATTGAGTAAAAATTCTAGCTCTGTAGCTCTGTAGCACTGTTGTTAGAAACTGTACTCATAAAAGTAATTGATGCTTGAAATTATGCCTTAAATTATGTTTCTATTGTTACAGGTAATGTTTCATGAACTGCTAGAAGCACTCCAAGTTTAGGAGAACCAAGTGCAAATGTTTTAAGCAAATAAAGCACATTCAGGGGCATGCACCTTTTCCGAGCTCAGAAAGCTAGAGTATCTGTTGGTGGGCTTCTGAACAAAGCATAGGAGAAAGCCTGTAAAACAGTGGTCGCCAATCTTTTTTTTGATGAGGGACCACTTGACTAGGGACCACTTGACTCTCCAACATTAGTACCAAAAGAGTTACGAATCAGTTTCTGATCAACTTGAGATTCGGTTTGGGTGCTGATTCAGAATTCTTGTGGATAGACCACATCAGCTCTAGTTTCTGATACAGAATATATGCCATGGTCAGCTACAGGGAAGGAATGTCAGGAGGAGTGGAAAGAAGATTTTCATCCTAGCGGCCCACTGGTGGTCCACAGCCAGGCATGTAGGGGGGGGGGGCTTGAGGGGCTTCGCCCCCCCACAAATTCTCAGGGTGGTCTGCGAGAAGACCTGACTGGTACATTATTTAAACTGTTATGCTTATTCACATCATGATCACCATGCTCAATATATGCCATATGCATGGGGGTATTGGGATAACGTTACCTAAGGTTTGCTAGTGTAGACCCTCTATCACTCAGACTCAGCCCCCCAAATAAAACTCAGCCCCTCCCAAATCAAAATCCTGGCTACGACCCTGTCCAGAGCCCACACATTAAGAACCACTGCCGTAAAAATACAAATTGGAAGTACTATGTGTTTTTATATTGTAGCATTAAGTTACATTATTTTTAGAAATCTATAAATGGAAAATACTACAACACACACACCCTCAATTAATCTCTAGGCACTCCTATTTACACATCATTTTCTTAATAAGGCAGCACATGCTCCTTAATGAAAACTGTGCAGTTCCTGTATTATACAGTTAATAGTTCAAGATATTAATAGTGGCCTGAGGCCACGTCTATATGGGCCAAATAAAGCAGACTAACTTTACAACTGCTGCAGGTAGTCCACATGAAGCATGGCTGGATTTGCAACACAAGAGCTGCTTCCAGCCATTCATCCAGAACAAGAAAAAACAGTATCTATTCTGGAGCTTCCAGAAAGGTCTGGGGTGATCCTGGTGTTTTTGAAGTGCAGAGAGATGGATCATGATGGATCTGGCCCATTCTAAAATCCATACATCCAACAGACTTACTGCTGGCAAAAAAAACCAACTGTTTTTCAGAAGCTTGCTTGCAGCATCACTTCTGATGAGATGAACAACTGGGCACCAGACAACACTCCCGTGCTGCATTAAGGCAGCTACAAAGCACAGCACTCTGGATTATTTTGGTAAATGTGCATCATGCAGTATAAGACTGCATCTCCAATAAAAAGCACTAATTAAACTATGTTGAAGAAATCCATCAAATACATCAAGTAAACTACAAAGACAATAAAATAAAATTGAGATGATTGCCAACAAAGTATACTGAAGATAAAATAAATGTGTTCATACTCCTCAACTTTTCATCAATACTTGACGTCTAATATCTCTACAGAACAGAATTTATTAAGAAGAAGTTCCTATCAGTAAAGAAAGCTATCACCTGCCGACTTATGGCAACTCCATCAATTTGTGATTTGTCATTGCTTTCCTCTGATATATAGCCCATAGGATCTGGTTCTTCTTGGTGAACTCCCATCCACCAAGCACCAACCTTCATCCACTTCTAAGATCAGAATGTCATATTGAAACAAATGTCCACGATCATCTTTTCACAATCACAGTACTTTGAATGGGCACAGCAGAAGCTGACTTATACTGAGCTTAAACCATCAAGCATATTTTTTTTAGTCCTCAACACTTCAAAGGCAGTGATGACAGCACGGAAGGTGAGATGACAGTCTAGTAAGGCTGATGCAGTTTTGTCCTGGTTACCCATGTGGACTTCAACTTGCACAGCAGCGGGTTTGGAAGGGTACCTCTGGAATCAGTTCAGAGCATTTCTACTCCAGACCAGCAATGGCTTTATCAGATAGTGTAGACATAGCCTCAAACTCTTCACAGCTCCAGGCAAGATTATTTCCTAGAGGTGAAGTTAGAGCCTTCAGAATGAAAAGTATATGTACTAATATATCTGTACTAATAATATTGAGTCAAGTAAACTAAGTAACAACTGCCGCGTCCCATATGTATTACTTCATTCATCTTGTCATCACCTTCACAAAACAAGTGTGCAGTCCCAACAGACTTTTCCCAAGCTGAGCTGATACAGAACAGTTAGTTACTGTAGGACAGTTACTGTGGATAGTTAATGAACCACTTAAAACATTGAAAAAGTTGTTTTCCTTGCAAAATAGTTTTCTGAAAGCTGTGAAAGAATTCATTCATTAAGTAGCTTGGCAACCTGGAAATTGGTAGGATAGGAATGTTTCCAATGTACACACGTGTTCTTCTTTGCATAGGTTAATATTTCACCATACTATAATACAGTCTTGTGACACAGTAGTATCTAAGTATTATTTTTCACTATGGCCCTTCTGTCAAACACTTGCTAAAATGTTTATTTTAATATTTTTGCATAATCTTTCAAATCTTGCTCAGGTGACGTCATAAGCATTGCTGATGTTAGGATTAAGCTTGTAAAGAAAGATGGTGTGATATATACAATAATTAGAGTTCTAATTTTAAGTACTACTAATTGTTTCTCAGCAAATTTAGAGTCCACCTATCTCACATAAACAACCCCACCCATTTGTGGGCCCAGTAGTACGCAAAATTGGACCTTAAATCAATAGAGCTTTTACTGAAACACAGTCTCTAGAGAAAGCTGATAAAATTGCTATGTGCCAAAGTGGAAATTTGCCAACTGACTAATCATACAACTGTTAAGGCATGCAAGAAGAGCTTTCGGATTCAGATCCAAAGAAAACACATGGCTATTTGGCAGACCTAAATGGAAAAGCAAAATGTATACATGTGTGGAGGCTGCCACCTTGGCTAACACAACCTACACAGAATGAAGGGCCTTGAGACTTTAAAAATTGTGATTCTCTATGATCTGAACTGAAAGCATCTAGGCGTTGTCAACTGCCACGTCCCATTATGTACTACTTAAAGCCCTTCATTCATCTTGTCATCCTATATTCCAAAGATAAATTTATTTGAGTGGATTAAAATAAAAAACAAGAGTGTGACGTCCTCTAGAATGGAACACTACAAAACTTTTGCTGGACATTGTTCATAGCAAACTGTTAACTATTCAGAAAGAAGCACATGGTATCACTTTAGTCTACATCAGCTACATATTTCATCAAGATGAAATCAAGTTCCTCTAAAACATCTGCAATCAATATGAGTTGTCACCATTTGTATATCACCACCACACTGGCCTGAATACTCACAAACATATCAGCATGAACACATTGAACCTGCTTGACTTTCAATGCTGAACAGAGATAGGCCGGGTTAATACTTGGAGGGGACTATGAAAGAATCCTAACAGAAACCATAGAGGTCATAGGCAGGTAGACCAGTGATATGATTCAGTACATGGAAGTTTCCTATATTCTAGACAGGAACACACTAGCACAGGCATGGGCCAACTTTTTTGTGAACCAGGCCAGGAAGGAGAGCGGCTGGGGCACACACTGGGTGGGATGGATACAGAAGAGGGAGGGCATGGGAAGGGGGGCAGGGGGGGCAGGAGGGGCTGAGGCAGGGCCCGGGGCAGGACCTGGGCCATCCTAAGGTTTGTATGAAGAAGGTGTTGGAGCAGGGAATGTTAGTTGTAATCCTCTGCTCTGCACAGCGGAAGTTGTGTATGGATGGACTTAGTATATTCAAGCAGACTGAAAACACACAACTGTTTTCTCCCACACAGGCAATGGCGCTGGCAAAACAAACAGGCGGACGTTCTTGCCAAACACGGCAGGCAACTTTATCTTTTATTGTTCAGTTTCTTCCAAAAACTTTAAACAAAAACATCCAGTAGCTTACTTCAACAAAACATACTTAAACTTCAGCTTCAATAATGGCAAAAAAGTAAACAGGAGATAAAAGTGAAACACAAATAAAACTTTGCTCTGCTTCTTCTTCTGCCCAGGAGGTACTTACTGTCCAAGCAAAACAGTGAAGCCTTTTACAGCTACTTCAGCCAGAAACAGATTCCCGGGAGAGGGCTACTTCCAGCTCTCTCCCAGAAAGAATTTCCAGCTAGAAGCAGATTCCCATAACTGCTTCTTCCAGCTCTCTCACAGGAAGCATTTTGGCTTCTCTTGCTCTAAAATGAGCCACAAGCCTAATATGAGTAGTAGCATAAATCCAGAAGCATACTCAGCTTCTCTTGCTTCAACATACGCAACAACAACAACAACAAAAACAAAAACAACAATGAGCAACATGGGGAAATTATAGCCCCAAGACTCCACCCACTCAACTAGCCCAGGTGGGCGTGGTTAATTAACTGTACTCAGGGCTTGCACCTTGATGTAAAGCTACACAGACTAGGACTTTCTTACACTCAAGTAAACAGTAAAACAAACCTCATTTACTCACAAGTATACCCAAGTAACCAAACACTCATTACTTTTTCTTTACTACGATTTCTACAAATCCCAACAAGGTTGTCCAATTATAAAGATGGGGCTAGTCTCCCCATCCTTATGCCGGGAGGAAAATGAGACATGCAGTGACTGCCCGATCCTCCTCTCCAATACTCTTTACTTGATCTTCATCCTGTCCTCTCAGAATTATGCCAGGAGGACAGTGAGACAGGCAACATCCGAGAGCACTCCAGAGGGCTCTCAACCACTGTGTGCCTTCCTTGAATCATCCTCCTAACATAAGAACAGGGTTGTTTGCATTGTCCTTATTCCAGGAGGAGGGCAAGGCACACAGTGGCTGAGACCACTCTAAAGGACTCTCAGGTGCTGCATGCCTTCCTCCCCCATCCTTTCTGCATAGGGATGCGGCGGGCCATCACATCCTTATGCCAAGAGATCAGGGAAAATCAGGAAGGCCTGAGGTAAACAGCCCACGGGCCTTAGTTTGTCCATGCCTGCTCTATCAGCTACTTAGATGTGCAACCAATCACCTTAGTTAAGCAAAGTTTCTCAGTTCAATCCCCTTCAAATCTCACTATAGTCAAGGGAGATTTATTCCCCTGTCAATTCGGAAGTAGCTCCAACAAGATATACTCTATGTGGCCCTCCTTGCACCTGAGATTACTCACATAAAATGGGTGAGAATGTCAGTGTTTCCCCATCAATAAATCCCTGCTGTTTACTGCAGCTGCTTCCTGTTAAGTGGCATTTGAGGGAATTCCATGCTCCCAACATATTCACTAAGGTACTGAATATGTAGGGATTGTGAATATGAGCCATTTATGCATTCATAACTGCCTCGGTGAATTCCAGCCATTGATTCTAATTTAAGAATACCAATAATTGCATGATGGATGATTTCAGAATTATTTTCAATAACTTTCAGAAAACAAATAAAACATGATGAATTCCTGAGCGATAATCAATCCAAGGCAATATACAAAAGAACACGTGCCAGCCATCAACTATACAAGCATGTCAATCAGAATTAAGAATTTCCCTGCCATAAATTAATTTCTAAATTTAATAGATAGAGTTAAGGTCAAATCTCCTTCAAATCTTTATGTACTACTGCTCTCAGCTGTCCTGATTAGCTGATCTAAAGAAAAGGAATGCTAACCTTTTCGATATACAACTGTAGAATGACATGATTCCCACCCTGATCTATACTCACCGAATGGTTTGTGCTTTCAACATCAATGCATCATTAAGACTGTTGGGAATAGCAACCTTCCAATCTCCACTGACTGCCACTTCTTTGTAGGTGGCTGTGTGTGCTCATGGACTTTAGTGAGTACAGATATGCTTAAAGACATTTTAAAGACTATGTGCATGTATACTGAATATATACAAGTTTGTTAGTAAACAAGATATGTTATTTTTTCAAGGAAGACTATTTTGTTTTCTTTCTTGAGTGCATATATTTTGGGCAACAGCAATTACAACTGCAAATTCTACTTCAAACAACCATCCTCTGCTAACCAGACATATTTTTGTAGTGGCCTGTCTTTATCCTTGGCCGTTTAAAGACATGGTTCCTCAGTTTAGCTACCTGTGATGCTATTACATTAATACATTATGAATATCACTTGTATTAAGGGTTGACTTCTAACAAGGCCACACCATTCTTGACTTGCGGTTTTCACATTTTGTCAAACAGAGGTGACATCATTTTTACCTTTCCAATATATTATGGACTTTCCAATAAAGTCAGCTATTTATCAGGGTCTCCCAACTGTAATTCTATGTATAGTCGCATGTAAACAAGTCCTATTGAAATTGATGGAACTTACAGTGAATTCTGAATAAGCTTGCTTAAGGTTAATGTACATCTATCAAAGCTACAGTGCTTTTCCATCACTGTAGTCCATGCATACTCCCACTGAATAATGATACAAAAATGTTTTCCTTTTTTCATTAGTCTGAAAATGTGTGCACTTTAGTATGCATTGTTCAAATCATACGTGTTGCTTACATACACTCATTCTTTTGGTTACAGCATGATTCTGCTATCTTTTTATGTGGCATACTCTTTCCAAACATGTGTGTTTTATCCCAGCTGTCTGGCTATGTGTATTCCACAACACATTTAATCTCTGTCCATTATCGGTGCTTCAGCCAAGTCTACAAAAGTAGTCTGCCAGAGCAGATTTCTTGCTCAGAGGGCAAAGCTTTTGAAGACATATGTGGCCCAGTTTGCTTTCAAACACAAACATAAATAAAAATAGGCCTTAACATCTTGGGACCTACGAAGGCAAACACATTAATTTTGCTCTCAGAGCTGTAATGAAACAGGGAAGCACACAATGATAGTTTCAGCTTGGTGATCTAGTTGTGTTCTTCCAATAAGATCATAAAAGTTGGTTCCTGCCCTTTATTAATACCCACTTTGGTAATTTTATGCAGAAGAAGAACACTACCACTGGGAATCAATCACTGACTAAAAAACAGCACAGTGTCCATAGTGAGACATTCAATGCATTTCCCCCTTGCTTAAAAGGCCAAGACCTAATTATTACAAAAGCAACAGCCCTTGGAGTTCCTGTGAATAGCCACAGCTGCTAGGAAACTGCTGATTTGGGTACGAGATGTAGCCTCTGTATTGATCCCTATCTGCCACCAATTACTGCTATAGAAACAATGAAAAGTCAACAGCGGCATTATCTACCGTAGACACATGAGTCTGCTCATTTAAGACATTAGCTGTGTCCTTCAGTGAACTTACATGTTGATTTCCTACAACGTATCATCATTTTATCCGCACAGAGTATCCTTTATCCAGAACCCCCAAATCCAGAACACTTAAAAATCTGAAATTATCCACATGGGTGTTTGAAAAAGTGAACCTCGCTTTTTGATGATTCAATGTACGCAAACTTTGTTTTAAGCACAAAATTGTTAAAACACTGTATGAAATTACTTTGGTAAGTGTCTGTAAAATATACATGAATTCTGTGTCTCATCCCAAAGATATCTCATTATGTACTTGTATACAGATATTCCAAAATCCAGAAAAAAACGAAATTCAAAACACTTCTGATCCCAATATATATTGAGCTCATGTTTAAATGCTTAGGATGACATTTTTCGTCACCTATTAGCAGAACATTAAATTTTACAAAAACTATCTTAAGTTTCACTGTTTTTACTTTAGGGGTCATGTAGGAACATCTACATTTCACATCCTTGTCTCTTGAATCCAGCACAAATCTGACTGGACAGGTTTAAAGGGTCTTATAACAAATGAACTACAATAAACAAATGATAATGTTATTTTATATATAACAGTACAATATTGAAGTTCAACTGCCATAAATATTTATGAATGTGAAGGCACAAAGATGAGGAAAGTCTCATCCATGGATTTATCTTCTTTTTTTTTTTTTACCAGCACAGCGTAGTGTCTGAATGTTGGATTATGACTCTAAGACATCAGGGTAGAATTTTTGCTAGGCTATGGAAACTTACTAGATAAACTTGGGCAAATGGTAAACCCACTCTGCACAAATCTTCCCAATAAAACCCCATGATAGGTTCATTTTAAGATGCCTGACACATTTCTTCCTTTCGTCCTCTATTTGTGCCATCCATAGCACTGTTGGCAACAGCTAACCTCAAGTTAAAACATTTGAGGGGCAGGGCTTCCCAGTTCTCTGTGTTTATTCCACATTTCTGTAGGCTAGCTTTAAACTCATATTTAAACCTCTTTTGCTGTCCCACTGACATTCCATTTTGCAATCTTGAGCCAACAGTAGAGTAACTGCTTTGGGAGACAGTTTTGGGCTTTCAGACAACATGGCTGGTCCAGCGAAGTTTATGGCGGAGGAACATCGCTTCAATGTTGATGGCCTTTGCTTCTTCCAGATTACTGACTTTTGTACACCTGTCTTTCCAAGACATTTGCAGAATTTTTCAAAGGCAACACTGATGGAATTGTTCGAGAAGTTGAGAGTGACATTTATAAACGGTCCACACAAATGACAGGAAATCAGAGCTTTCTGGGATTGTGCTTTTGCAATGGACACATTAACCCTAAAAAGCAATGCAATTTTGAGATTTACTTTAAAACTATTTTTCAGGTCAGTGGGAAGTTGCATTGCTACCATTATTGTCACATATTGTCTTTTGCCTTAGTAACATCCCGTTTGGACTACTGCAAAGATCTCTACTTGAGGCTGCCTTTGAAGATTGTTCAGAAGCTTCAACTGGTACAGAGATTGGCAGCCAGGTTACTAACTGGGGCACTGTACAGAGAGCGGACAACTCCCATGTTACAGCAGCTATACTTGCTGCATCTGCTTCCAGGCTAAATACAAAGTGCTGGTTATTATCTTCAGCATAAAGCCCTAAAAGGTTCAGGTCCAGGCCATTTACCTAACCGCACCTCTGCATATAAACCAAGACGGACCCTGTGGTCGGCGGAGGAGGCCCTGCTTTCAGTCCCATCCCTGTCTCAAGCACAGTTGGTAGGGACAAGAGACAGGGTCTTATCCGTGATTGCTCCCTGCCTCTGGAACTCCCTCCCTAATAAAGTAAAATGCCCCCCTCTCTCCTCTCCTTCAAAAAATCCTCTTAAAACCAATATTTGCACTCTAGCATACGGAGTAGAACATCTCAATGTGTAAACCAGTTTGATACCGGAAATCCACTTTGGTGCTGTTCACTATGGTTTATCATTTTACACATAACATCATTTTATACTTTTCATGCTCTTTAATTTATTGAGATTTTATCATGATGCAACGGTGGATGATTAGGGTATTTAAGTATTTATTTGTTTGGTTAGCTATTATTAAATTCACATTGATGTCTATTTTACATATTGTTTGATGATGTATTTGGTTCATTTGTTATTATGGCATTGAATGTTTGCCACTTTTTGTCTGGAAACCGACCTATGTCCCCTTGTGAAGACAGGTTGGATTACAAATAAATTTGTTGCTGCTGCTGTTGTTATTCACTTTATAAACAGTGTAAGGAACCGGAAGAGGCTGGTGATATTATTCTCATACAATCTGGGCATATTATCTAAAACAACAGGCTCAAGGCTCAGCAGTGCCATCCTCACTGGGCTTTATCATGTTGATTACTATTGCTCTTCTTATATCTTTTTCTCTTGGCTTTTCTTCGCGAACGAAGATTCAGGAAGGACTCATCCCATGCTTTCTACAAGCACATTGATGACTCAAAAGGCCAATTCGAGATAGGCAAGTCTGGTTGCAGAAAGCACAGCAGAAAGTCTCCTTGGGTGATGTTGTTTCCAAGTTGCAGTTCTTTCTGCATTGTTGTTTCTCTTCGAGACCCGTTCGGCGTGACTTCTCAAAAGAGGCCGCAGCATTGTGGATAGTGCGTCTCCATGCATCCCGATGTGAGGCCAGGGTGGACCATTGTTGGTGATCAATCTGGCCGAACCTGAGATGTTGTTTCAGGGAGTCCTTATATCTCTTCTTTGGGGCACCTCTCTTGCACTGACCTGTGGCGAGTTCTTGCGCTGACCCGTGGCAAGTAGTATCTTTGGGAGG
Source organism: Anolis apletophallus (assembly GCA_030556195.1). NCBI lineage: Eukaryota > Metazoa > Chordata > Lepidosauria > Squamata > Anolidae > Anolis > Anolis apletophallus. Next base: position 129,767,004 of record JARBWK010000002.1, read on the forward strand.
CGATAGTCCTCCATCCTAGAGACGTGCCCTGCCCAGCGTATCCGAGTTCTCAATAGCATGGCCTCAATGCTGATGATCCCTGCTTGCTCAAGGACAACAACATTTGTCACATAGTCAGTCTAGTGCAGTGCTGTCCAACTTCTTCCGGCCCAAGGGCCGGAAGAAGTGTCACTAATCACCTGGGGGCCGAGGTGATCAGTGAGCAGGGGCGGGGCCGATAGCGGGGGCGGTGCGGGCGGGGCGGGCCAGCTGACTTCCTCCTCCTTCGCCCCTCCTCCTCCCCCGCGGACGCGCGGTGCGGGGAAGGAGGAGGGCGAAGGAGGAGGAGCCAGCTGTCTTCCTCCTGCCTGTATCGCCCCTCCGTCCCTCTCTCGGCGCCGCCGTTGCGAGGCAGTTCGCAGTGGCGGCGCCGAGAAAGGGAGAAGGGGCGATCCAGGCAGGAGGAAGATAGCTGGCCCCTCCTCCCTGTACCGCCGCCTTGTCCCTTTCTCGGCGGCGCCGCTGCAAACTGCCTGCAGCGGCGGCGCCGAGAGAGGGAGAAGGGGCGATCCAGGCAGGAGGAAGAGAGTTGGCTCCTCCTCCCTGCCTGGATCGCTTCTCCGTCCCTCTCTCAGTCTAGTGTATTTTTAGGATTGTGCGAAGACAGCGCTGATGAAAGTATTCAAGGAGTATTAGGTGTTGACGATAGGAGACCCAATGGGTCTTCTAATATATCTTCAAGGTAAATGTGGTTATACTTATACTTTGAAGAAAAAAACTATATAAGCTCAGAGGTTCTCTTTGTTATTTCAGGCTTGAGTTCAGTCTTTGAGACTACATCCTCCAAAGTTTGGTCTTTTAAAAAATCCTCTTTTTTTTTTTTAAAGAAAACATCCCCTATCCATATCTTAAATTATACTTGAATACTAAAAAATCAAGTATAATTGTATTTAAACGGAAGTTTTAAAGTCGGAAAAACATTTTCAGATGCTTCAAGAAATTTTGAAAGGTTCAAAATTCCGCATATTCTGTGTTCTGACATATCTGAAGGCTAATTTGCTAATGTGGCATACAGCTATGGCAAATCCCAGATTGCTTACATAGTTCTTAATGCACACTGATATTGCTTCATGGTACTGTTAACATAGACATCTACTCTTTAACCCTTTGCGATGTGCAAAACCCCCCTCTCTGAAGAAATATCCTCTCTCATTAGAGAAAGCAGGCAGCAAAAGTAAGTTTGGGGCAAATTTGTGGAAAATATTAGATTTTAGCAGTCTTCCTTACAGGTACATTGTACAGAGGAGAAGCAGCATAACCCAATGATCTCTACTTGGACCAATATAGAATGCAAATGAATATTAAAACAGTGACTCCACATCAGATATTGCACCTATGTATTGAAAAGTTAGCATTATTTTGTCTCACTGTGTAGACTATTGTAGGTCTTTCATCATTGTCATCGTCGTCATCATCATCATCTAAAAGGCTAGTACAAGTTGAATATCTTTTATCCAAAATACTTGGAACCAGAATTTCAGATTTTGTTTTCATTGTTTGCATTTTTTCCCATTATTTCCTGTATTTGCATATATATATTCATTCATTCATTCATTCATTCATTCATTATTTCATGAGTTGCCCTCCACCGGAGTGCTCTGGACGACTTACACAGATAATATCAAACTTATATAACAATAACATTTAAATGGTTACAAATTAAAAGCTCTACCAAGAGCCATGTTTTGAGTGTTTGCATAAATGACCGTAAGTCAGGCATGGCTCTTACATCTGGTGGTAAGGAGTTCCACAGGGTTGGGGCAGAGATTGAAAAAGCCCTACGCCTTGTGGATTCCAGGCGTACCTCTCTGGGACCCTGGATGTAGAAAAGGTTTTCTTGGGCTGGTCGCAGTGAACTCAGGTAATGAAATGATGAAAGGCGGTCCCTGAGGTATTGTAGACCCTGTCCATGGAGAAACTTGAAAGTCAGGACCAATGTCTATTTATAAGAAGCCCGGTATTCGATTGGAAGCCAATGTAGACGCTGTAAGGTTGGTGTTATATGGCATCTCATGGGTGTTTTGTGAGTAATTTGGCGGCTGCATTTTGAACAACTTGAATCTTCTGGGTCACTGACAAAGGGAGTCCAACGTACAGTGCATTACAATAGTCCAGCCTCGAGGTAACGGTAGCATGGATCACCATTGCCAGAGCCTCTGTCAGGAGGTAGGGTGCCAGTTGCCTTGCCTGGGATAGATGGGAGAAGGCTTGTTTACTAATAGAGGTGACCTGAACCTCCATCGTCAGCTGAGAATCCAGTACAACACTAAGGCTCTTCACAGTAGCAGATGGGGCTAAAGGTTATCCATCGAAGGTGGGCAGTGGACAGGCCAATTCTGATGGTCGACCAGGCCATAAGATCTCAGTTTTCGCTGGATTCATCTTCAGTCTGCTTGCGCGCAGCCATCCTGTGACGGCTTCAAGGCACCGGGTGAAATTGTCAGGTATTGAGGTTGTCCCAGGTTCTAGACGCATGAGGAGTTGGGTGTCGTCGGCGTATTGGTAGCATTCCAAACCAAAGCTCCGTACTAGCCTGGCAAGTGGTTGAACGTAGATGTTGAACAACACAGGAGAAAGGATAGGACCTTGAGGTACCCCACAATGGAGGGGAGACCTCTCGGATACTTGACCCATCCACTCCACCCGCTGGCTATGACTTCGGAGGAATGAATTAAATCACTTTAGGGCCGGTCCTAGGATTCCAGGTGCAGCTAGATGTTGGATCAGCAGATCGTAGTCTACGGTGTCGAATCTGTGAATACAATTGGCTGAGAAAAAAGCATACTTGTAAGATCTAATTGGGGATCTGCCACTCCTGCCCCTGAGGCTGTAAATTATGTGATTTGACCAAAGAAACCCAGTGGCTATCCAAGTGAGGATTAGAACCCTTGGGAACCAATGTGATATAGTGTCTTGAACGATGAACTGATTAGACCAGGATTCAAATCACTACTCCTCCATGAAAACCCACTTGGGCAAGTCACATTCTCTCTGCCTCAGATGAAGGCAAATGCAACCACACTCTGACCGAATGTTGCCAAGAAAACCTCATGATAGGTTCGTAATCAGAAATAACTTGAAGGCATAAGACAAAAACAACTCCTAGAGTCCAAGTCCAACACTCAGACCAATACATTGCATAGGCTATTTAAGATAACATGACTTATTGGAAAAGATTATAATGCTGAGAAAGGTGGAAGACAATAAGAAAACAAGACTACAAGTCAATAAAGGGGGGAAGCCCTGGGCTACAAAGCAAGGTTTTTGATTAGCTGTGGCTCTAGAGCTCTAATTCATAGGGTAAACTGAAGTTGATAGTATGGTAAAAAGAAACAACAACATTGCTATTTCAATTAACACAGAAAATGTAAGTCAAATTCTATTAATTTAATAAAATTAAAGGCATACAGAATTTGTCATTGCTTCTGTATCTTTGAACAAGGCCATACTACCCTTTTTTTTCCATGCAGGTAAATTGCTACCTGCTTAAATATGAGATATCTTCAGGTAAAAGAGCTGGAGCAGTTGAAGATGAAAGTACCTTACATCATTGCCTCAAACCCTTTAGCTTTTTATTTTTTATTTATTTATTTACATCATTTATATTCCGCCCTTCTCACCCCGCAGGGGACTCAGGGCGGATCACAATGCACATATACAGGCAAACATTCAATGCCATAGACATACAACATATATAGACAGACAACGAGCTACACAATTGGTCGAGAACTCACCCCGACCGGGGCAGGCCTCAAACTCATGACCTACATATATAATAACATTCAATGCCATAGACATACAACATATGTAGACAGACAACGAGCTACACAATTGGTCGAGAGCTCACCCCGACCCGGGCGGGCCTTGAACTCATGACCTACATATATAGATGTTATTTGTGAGATATGACCCAAGTATAAACATGAAATAAATGTATGTTTCATATACACTTTATAGACATAGCCTGCTGGTAATTTTATACATTTTAAAATAAATTTAGAATGAAACAACATCTGGGTACATTTTTAAGAAAACAAAGGTGTCACTATCTCAGCCACCAATGTGGACAATTTCTGATTTTAGATGCTCAACCTGTATTCCATTTAGATCTTTGAAAGGGACTTCAAAGACTCATGTTAAATCAACAATACTTAAAACAATCAATCAATCAAAACTTTATTACGGTCACAGACCAGCACAAAGCGGGCACAAGCGCCCTAAGAGGAGAAGGACAACTCCCCAGTAAACAGTTATTTAAAATCAGACTAGAAATCAGTATAAAAATATATTTTAAAAGACAGGATATTGTTGCCTTACGGTGTCAATCATCACCCGTCTGATATTAAGGGCAGCAGCACAGAACTTAGCAACACTGTAAGTCATTGCAGTGTTAGAGTCCGAAAGCAGCAGGGTGGAATAACATCTTTCACTGCGCCCCGGGTACTTTAAAAGCCATGGTCCAATGAGATTGGATCTAAGATCTCTGTAGAACAGGCATTGAAGAAGCACGTGCTCAGTTGTTTCCACATGACCAGACCCACAGGGGCATAGTCTCTGCTTGAAGGGGGTCTTCTGATACCTCCCCTCCAATACAGCCGATGGGAGGGCATGGCATCTTGCCAGGGTAAAAGCCCTTCGGTGTTTGGTGTTTGGGCACCTCCAGGTCTGTTAGGTATGCCATGGGGGCAGTGAGGTATCTAGTGGCTTCACTAACAATGAAGGCTGGGGAACAGGCTAGGTCGGATTGGCGCTCTATGTCCAGGATCCGTTGCTTAATGAGATCCTTGGCTTGGTCCCATCTCATGCTTAGCAATTGTCCTTGGGAGAGACCTAGCGTTGTGATCTTTGCTGCTACTGTTTTAGTCCATGTGGACTGGAAGTCATCTCTCATGATGAGGGGGGCAAGACCACATGGGGAGAAGCATAGGTGTAGCCAGTAATTGAGTACTTAAAACAATACTTAAAACCCCAAATAAACAAGCAAGTAACAAGTTAGTAAAAACAAGATCTATTCATAACATCTAGTAAGCATTTTCCATCTATTAAAATCAAACACATTCTTAAAGGAGTTTCTTTTTTTTAAAAAAATGCCACTTTGTTATCTAAGACAAAGACCCTTCTCCCACCCTGGGTGCAATAGCTGGTGGAGACCATGGATCTCATCATATTGTAGGTTGAAGGTGAATCCGGACAAGACGGAGATCCTGTGGCTGGGCCGTCCGGGCACGGGGGGATCCGCCTTCCGACCCTGGACGGGGCGACACTCCGCCTGTCCCCGTCGGTGAAGAGCCTAGGAGTCACGCTTGACTCCGAGCTGTCGATGGAGAAGCATATCTCCATCGTCAGCGGAGTGGCTTTCTACCACCTCCGACAGGCGAGGAGGCTGGCTCCCTACCTGTCCCGTCATGACCTAGCCACAGTGGTCCAAGCCATGGGCATCTCAAGACTAGACTACTGTAATGCCCTCTACATTGGCCTTCCTTTGTCGGTGATCTGGAAGCTCAAGCTGGTGCAGAATGCAGCAGCACGGCTGGTGGCAGGTTGTCCATCTCGCTGCCACATCACGTCTGTGCTGCGTGAACTGCACTGGCTTCCGATAGAGCACCGGATCACCTTCAAGGTGTTGGTTTTAACCTTTAAGGCCTTGAATGGTCTGGGGCCAGTGTATCTAAGGGACCACCTCTCCCATTACAGTCCACCGCGACCACTGCGATCCGAGTCCCAAAACCTCCTGGTGGTGCCTAGTCGGCAATCTGTTCATCTGACCTCAATGCAGAGGAGGGCATTCAGTGCCGCCGCGTCGGTGCTGTGGAATGCTCTTCCCCCCAGTCTGAGCGCAGGCCGATTTGCTAACATTTCGCAGGGCCTGCAAGACCCTCCTCTTCACCCAGGCGTTCGGTGCTTAGGTCTATGTATGTAAAACCGTGCCCAAACCATGCTTGCGCGCTGGTTGCGGCAATTTTACTATGTTTTGTTTTACCCTGATTTTACTTGTTTTTACGACTCTCACAATGTGAGTTGCCCTGAGCCTACGGGAAAGGGCGACTAATAAGTCAAATAAATAAATAAATAAATAAATAAATATTGGCCAAAATTGGCGACATATGCCAATTTTGGATCGTGGAAACAGGAAGTCCGCCGTGTTGTCACAATGTCAGCGTATGCTGGTTCCACTCCTTTTTCTCCAGAAGTAGCTCTATGTCATGCAATGGGAATCAACAGGCTCCGTGGAGCAAATGGAGGGAAAGGAGCCGGCATATGTCGCCAATTTTGGTCAGTGTGATGAGGTTGTAAGACAGAATCGGCAAATCATACTAAGCTTACAATGCAGCTGCCTTCTCATGGCTAAGTGGGCTATTGCTGAGTAGGGTATTATGGGAGTTGTAGCCATAAAGATAACTCTTCCAAGTTTTTATTCTGACATAACCTTTGTGATCCAGCAAGGAGAAACAAGTTCTGAGTGAAACATTAGAAAGGACTGAATCATCTACACAAGGTGTTATCATAAGCTATCTGTTCTGTATCAAGATCTGTTCCAAAGGATTTACAAAAAGGTTGAACTATCAATTATCAACTATCAATTTTTTTCTTTGTTTTTAGGCCTGTTCCTGGGATTATTTGAGCACTGATTCAAAAAAAATGCATTAGATTGCATCACCTCTAGTTTGTTTGGTATGGTTATCCTGATTTTCTATGGGATAGCAGGTAAAGAGTGGTATATGGCCCATGTTCTGTATCTCAAAAACTAGAGCTGATAGGGAAATACTGATGCCATTTTTGGAACCAGTGAGTCAAATATGCTCAGAAACAGGACTAACATTTGAGGTACCAAAATGTGTGTTGGCCACACGCTAAATGTTCTTACAAATCCTGTACTCATGTGACTTAACCCCACCACTACCTGTAGCTGATGCTTCATTTTTTTTAATAAAAGGCAAATTCAACATCTAGTTAAACCTTGAAGGAGTTAATCTGCAAACTTGATGAAGCTAACTGGAAAAGACATAATATGAAAATCCACAACATGCATGACACACTGTTTTCAAATGCCTTCTGTTAAATCAAAGAACAGCATACTTTTAATGTTCGTTAAAACTTTGCTTATGCTATTATCTCTCAGAGGCGTACTTCAGAAAATGCTGGTATTGTTTTTGATGGTTTGGTCAATAAGATTAGAGCATGTGAGTGGATTTGTAAACAATGTGTCTTTTGTGGTATACTGCCAGCCACCGAGCTTCCAAGGCCTCACAAGAGGTCAACCCCCCACTTCAGAGTTGTTAAGACTCATTAGCTCCCAACACTTGCATTTGTCAGAAAAGACAGAGAAAAGAAGTGTCTCCTTGAGGAAAAACAGTACAAGCTACATGAAGAGAAAAAGAAGGTAATGCTTCAAATGATGGAAAAATATGCTATAGCTTTCTCACAGAGTGATATATTAGCTCTCAGAAATAAATCAATGAGTATATCCTTTGAACATATGATATTGTGGAAACCATTAAAAAGTCAGATGTTCTTCCAGATTTGTGGTTTTGACTTTTTTGCACTTGATTATAATGTTCTTGCTAGGAATCGCTACCTCAACTTCCTTCAGTTATGGTGGAGAACCTAGAGATTTCAAGACGGAGCACCTCTTTAGGACTCTCTAAATCAGAGGTCTCCAAACAGAGGTCAGTGGGCCAGATGCGGCCCTCTAAGGCCATTTTACCTATCCCCCACCCTAAACCTTAGACTTAAGATCATCCTAAGACTGAAACAACTTGAAGTCACACAACAACAAACCTAATTAACTTGACTATCTTGTCTGCCAAAAGCTGGCCCACACTTCCATTGAAATACTAGTAAGTTTATGTTGGTTAAAATTGTTCTTCCTTCTAAATATTGTATTGTTCTTTCATGGTTTTTTCCCCACTACAAATAACGGATGTGCCACGTGCATAGGAATTTGTTCATGTTTTTTTCAAACTATAGTCCAGTCCCCCAACAGTCTGAGGGGCTGTGACCTGGCCCTCTGCTTAAAAGAACCCCTGCTCTACATCCTCCAATACAATTCTATAGCCACCTTGTCGTGGAAGTTGCCCAAAGAGACATGCTGGAAGACCTAGAAATTTCTAGATGTTCTCACCAGTAAAACAAAAAAGAAGCTATTTCTTTAGTCATGTTTTTTTCACTTTAATAGGGTTCTGTGCCCCTAACCCCAGCAAATGTTGACAGCTGACTATATATGTAGAAGCAGGTTCGCTGATAAAGTGCTGGTTCATGCAGATTTTCTGATCAGAAACTATACATTACCTGAAAGATTCTCGGCTCCAAAACATTTCCATGAATTGTGTTTCTCTTCTCTGTAACCTTTTCCTCATGTTGCCACGTGAGCTGACCTTTCTTTTGCTTTTCTTTCTCAAAATGGGCCTCCTTTTACTTTTTTCAGTTTCAGATTAATCCACTGAACCATTTTTATGAGCATCAGCCACAGAACCTACTGCCCTTTTCCCCCAGCACCAATTTGCAGTTATAATAATGCAATGTGATTCATCCGATTCACCCTCATTAGGACAGCAAATGCTGATGTATCTTGTCAGTACAGAACACAGAGTTTATGGCCTTTGCAGCCAGAATCAAAAAATCAATTATGTGGAGCTGAGGGCTAAATTCTATGCAACAGGATGGCAAAATGTGTTGTTTACATATATAAACACAGAAGACAGCATTTTAATTCGAAGAACCAAAAATGAATGTATGGAAAGAGACATCTTCTCTATCTAGTCATCCCAAATGCTAGTGAGTCAGTTCTGTTTCCAATAACCCTGGGTGCAGGAAAGTCCACTGGAGGCCCTTCTACAGACATATAACTCAGGATATCAAGGCAGAAAATCCCACAATGCCTGCTTTGAACTGGGTTATCTGGGTTCACACAGCCATATATTCCAGTTCAAAGCAGATGTGGGATTTTATTCAGCTGGGTGGAAGGGGCCTGGGTATATCAAGGTGAGACCGGAGATAAATGAAGGTTCACCTCTTCTGACCTGTGCACATCTTCTGTTACAAAATAAAAATCCATTTGACTAATACTTGAATAGACAGGCACACATGGTTGTTTCCATTCATTCTGAATTGGTCCAAAGCTGAGAGGTAGGAAAATCTTTTCAGTCAACGAAGAGTCACTGCTGATTAAAGAGGTCACCCCACTTTGTCAGGTTGCCAATATCTAAACGAGGCCCTATAGCCTGGCTTATAATAGCCATTTGATCACATGTATATTTTCATACCAGGTTAAGATTCATACACTAATTTGTTTATCCAAAACAAATTAATTCATGCACACTGGGTATCACAAGAGAACAGGATCACTTTGTTCCAGCCAGTTGACACTATTATAATAGTGTTGTGTTCTCTCACTCCGATTCTTTAGAAGAGCAACAGAAGGAAATTGTACATGGGCAATGAAAGGATGGCATGTCTTAGTGTCATCATTAGTTTGGAACTTAGTGAGCTCTGCATATAAAATTGTCACAACTGACATTACAACACCCACCACAAATTATACATGAATAATAACGAAATTAGACATGAAACAAATAAACATGCAAGTAGGATGGGACATCACGGTCTTACTGCCCTTCTACACTCACCATATAATGCAGTTTGAAGCCAACTCAAGGCCACGGTGGCCACAAAATGTACACCAGCAATGCAAGCTGCAGCACACACCTAAAGGTATACCACCCATTTTTAAAAGTCCCAAGAAAGTCAAAGTTGTGTCAAAAAAATATATTGCAGCAGAGGCTAGTGTAAACTAGAGCCAAGGCAAAATCAGCTCTGCAAATTGTGGAGTATATTATGGACATTTATCCCTGCTGAAGCACTGTAAAGAATCCTGAAGAGGGGCTGTTGAAAAATAACCCACGTGCATGAATGATCACCTGAGAGAGGCAACTGGTTACTTCTCTTAACTGTCAGTTTTCCTTTTTTCCCATATGCCTCTGGTGCATTGAACAATGCTCCTGGAAATGCGGAAGGGGGAATCCTACAAAGCAGTTTGGGGCCATGTTGCCCATTCAATGCAATGACCCTCCTGGTCTCAAACCAGTTCCAGGCATGGCAATCTGATCACCTACGCCTATGCAGAAAAATCAGTTCCTCTCAAACCAGTTCCAAGTTGTATTATAGTATCGTTGCAGAAGTGCTCTTAGCCAAGAGTGGAACCAATTCCTTCAAAATCTAACTTACACTCTCAAGGAATGATTAGTTGCAATCAAATACAAAATACTTGTTTTGAGGATGTGGTTAGTAACATCTGACATCCCACAGTAATGTTAGTTGATCTGCTAACTTATATTTCTGAGAAGTCTGGAATAAAAATGCAGCAAATACAAATTCCAAACAAAATGTAATCATCTTAAATAAACTACTGTCAAGCAAATATCTCGTGAATCAAAGAGTTCCCACGATGTCTGATGGCATGAGCTGGGGAAAGAGGACCTATCAAGAGGGAGCACTGCGGTTCTATTTATTTTCAGAATTTATCTGCTATCCAGTAATATCCAATCTTCTGGATGTGAAACATTTGCATGTGAAATGCTTCCTTCAGATATTCTTAGCAAACTTTATAAAGTGATGATTTTATCTTGAAACTCAGGCTATTTTTAGTAAACTAGTTTTATAATTATCTGAAAAACTAACATGAAATATCAAATGGGTATGAGAAGGGATGATGGGAGCAATAGCATACATGGCAACTGATTTTTTTTAAAGGCTGGAATGCACCCTGTTTGAAACAGATTTTATTTCAAACACATAGTACTGACTCTTATCATATTTACATATAAAAACAAGAACAATGAATGGCTTTGCTAGTACAGTTGTTAGAACACTGACAATGTATAGAGATGAACCGTATACACATATACATATAAGGAATGCATATTTATGTCTTTATCTGGGTATATGCAATACAACATAAAGCATAACTGTTAGGATTGTCAGACCTCAGAGCAGGGGTCCTCAAACTTTTTAAACAGAGGGCCAGGTCACAATCCCTCAAACTGTTGGAGGGCCGGATTATGATTTGAAAAAAGGATGAATGAATTCATATGCACACTGCACATATGTTATTTGTAGTGCAAAAAACACATAACATAATACAATAATTAAAAAGAAGAAGAATGTTAACAAATATAAACTTAATAGTATTTCAGTGGGAACTGTGGGCCTGCTTTTGGCTGATGAGATAGGATTGTTGTTGTTGTTGTTGTATGCTTTCAAATTGTTTCAGACTAAGGTTGACCTTGAGTGAGGGAAGGGTATATTACCTTGGAGGGCCGTATCCGGGCCTCGGGCCTTAATTTGAGGACCCCTGCCTCAGAGTCTTCAATTTTCATAGGTCTTCTTCAGGCAGGACACGTGAATGCAAATTCACCACTTTGGGTGGGTTGAGCTCAAGGCAAGTTCCAGCTTGCTACAATTTGCAAGACTCTGTTGATTAGTTCCATCAACTTACAAAGACGCTTCAGAAATGTGAATATTCATTTCCTTCTTCTTTCTCAGTTATTATAATAAGAGTTCACTCTGCACTGCTCTGTATGCACATTCTGGTGAAAAATGGGGATGCTTCTACACTGCCAAATAATGCAGTGCAGAATTGCATTAGCTTCTGTACGGCCACAAAACACATGCACGCTGATGTGATTTAAACTGGGATAAGCCGCTCTATGCATCTGCATCCCAAGTTTAAAAAGTGCGGTGAAGTCCAGATCCTGCTCCAGGATTTGGATTTCTCTGTGAGTAATCGGGACAGCCATCCCAGATTCCTATGCAGAGTTCATCATGTACCCAGAGTCCATCAGGAAGCCTAGGATATCCACTCTCTAAATAACTAAGGAAAAATAATCCCCTCGTTTCTAGCACTGTCCCTTAGTTAAAATGTCTGATTTTAATTTCAAACAGCAAGACATGGTCTCTGTTTGAATGAAAAGCTGTGCGTATTTATGGTTGGTACTCAATACATAACACTTAATGATGTCACCAGGAATGTCCCCAGTCTCAGGCTTTGGCTTGGAAATTTAAGGGCATGAAAGAATCCTGAATTGGCAGTCTTGGATGTCCACATTGGCCAAGTTCAACACTTCATTTAATCAATTACACTCAGCGTCTTTAAAAAGGAGACAAAAATCTCTAGTGGGGAAGCACACTAATCATTTCAGGTTGTGCACATCACTTACAAACAATGTTCAAAATGTTGAAGTAATCCACTGAATGAATGCAGCTTGCTGAGCTGCCAATAAAATAACATAACCTAAAACTAAAGCTTGAAAATTCAATATGTACAATATCGAAAGCACTAAAGCTCAACATTTTGACTGAGAAAAGCAGAAATCACTGTGCAAGACCACAACATGTGAATTAAATTAGCCTCCCAACAGGCACAATGCAAACTAATAAAATAAGCCACAAGATCTTTGGCAAACCATTGAAAACATAAATTGTTATACGGAGAATTTTTCATTTAATTTCATTTTGTGCTCCACCATGAAAGCAGAGAAAGATGCCACTGGAAAAATCCATTATTTAATTTCCAAAGAAATATTTGTTTTGTCATCCCAACCAATGTAGAATTTAATGAAGTATCCTGTATTCTACACTAATGATTTTGAAGGTGTTGTTTGGTGAGAATCATAACAATTCAAGAGTGTCAAAACAGAGTATCAGATTTAAACAAATCAGATTAACTGTATGTGTATACATACATGAATGATTAACAAAACAGAATTTTATAAATGAATTATCAAAATGTTATGACTTCTGCCGTTGCCAGTTGCTCAAGATAAAACTGTATGTTGTCTTTCGTAGGTACCTTCAATTTGCATCTGACTTATGGCGACCTAAGACAACCTTAACATGGGTTTTTCCTGGCAAGTTTTGTTCAAAGGGAATTTCTCTTGCCTTCCCTTGAGGACAAGGGCCTTTCCACACAGCCATATAACCCAGAATATCAAGGCAGAATAACCCACAATATTTGCTCTGAACTGGAATACCTGAGTCTACACTGCCATATATCCCAGTTCAAAGCAGATATTGTGGTATTTTATTCAGATGTGGAAGTGTCCTGAAAGGGTATGACTTGAACAAAATCTCCCAGATAGCAAAGCACAGATTTGAACCCTAGTCCCCAGAGTTATAGTCCAATGTTCAAACAGCTACACCTTGCTGCTTCTCTATGTATCTATCTATACCTACAGTATATGGTGAACTCGATATGATCTTGCCATATACTTGATCATATTATTGATAATTATCTATTTGATCATCTAGAACACTGGAAAAAAATATTGCCTACTTGGTTCTATGACTGTGGTTCTCCAGGGTTTTAGATAGAAGCCTTTTACATCTCCTGGCACATGATCCTTCAAGCTAAAAATGTCAAGGGTTGAACCTCATTGATGTAAATAGTGCAGCCACTACATACAATATGTCCACATAATAGATTAGAAGTAGCTTCAGACAGCACTGGACCCATCTGTCTTTATGCATACATGGACTACAAATATTTGTGATGCGATTATCAGAGCAAAATGTTGTCTTTATGTGCCAACCACATAGGACATGAAGAGGCAAAAGCAGTCCTTGAAATCATGTCACACACACAACTGTAGCATGCCATAGGAAGAATGACATTGTGTTATCTCCTATTACATCTAGCTCTTCTGTTAGTATTTACCTTTAGAAATCAAATCTAAACTGGAGCTAAGTTAACGTGCATTCAAGCAATAAGTGTACTTAATTACTGTAAATATTGCAGTACTTCTGCCAATTCCTTTCTTTGTCAACACAACTATGAAAATGGCAGTGCTGTAGTGTTTTGCCAAAATCACAGTTAATTATAACACAAATACCTGGTGCAATAACACTAAAATATTCATCCTAGAAGATGCAAGCAGCACCTGAGATGTCATCCTGCTGCTCAAAGCAGGAGAGCATTAAATTACATGCCCCCAAACCAGCATTATCCTGCTTACATTTGTGTGTGTTTGCGAAAGATCTTGTACTAACCTGTCATGGCCCATGACTTAAGGAAATAAATACCCACTGAACTGTACTTACGAGGATTTATTTATTTTATTTCCTAAACACCCGACAGCCTGTATTTTGGCAACTTATAAAATATACTATAAAAGGCCAAGTATCATAACAAAGCAAGGCAGGCCCAAAATTGAAAGTTAAAGTAGCAAAGCAAGTTTCCAAAGCTTGTATCCATCTCCAATCCAAAAATCTTGCAGCCATATTTTGAATTAACTGCATTTTTATGCACTCCCACCCACAATGCACTGCAGGCATTCAAATAATCTAATTTGGATTATCAGAGAATGGGTAGCTGAAGCATCTCTTTTTATCTAAACCAGAGCTCTCCACATTGTGTGTCATGACACATTACTGTGTTGTTTGCAATGTGTCATGCAAACACACCAAGAAATCTGAGTCTATGTAACATGTTCTGCCTTGGTCAGACCACACCAGGAATACTGTGTCCAATTCTGGGCACCACAATTGAAGGGGGATGTTGACAAGCCAGAATGTCTCTAAAGGAGGGCGACTAAAATGATCAAGGGTCTGGAGAACAAGCCTTTGAGGAGCAGTTTAAAAGAGCTGGGCATGTTTAGCCTGCAAAAGAGAAGGCTGAGAGGAGACAAGATGGCCATGTATAAATATGTGAGGGGAAGTCATAGGAAGGAGGGAGCAGACTTGTTTTCTGCTGCCCTGGAGACTAGGACACTGAACAATAGTTTCGAACTATAGGAAAGGAGATTCCACCTGAACATTAGGAAGATTTTCCTGACTGTGAGAGCTGTTCAGCAGTGGAACTCTCTGCCCCCGAGTGTGGTGGAGGCTTCTTCTTTGGAGGCTTTTAAAGAGAGGCTGGATGGCCATCTGTTGGGGTGCTTTGAATACAATTTTCCCACTTCTTGGCAGGGGGTTGGACTGGATGGCCCACAAGGTCTCTTCCAACTCTATGATTATATAAGGAATAAATCATATATTGTTGAAAACATAATAATAATAACAAACTTTATTTATAACCCACCAAGGTTTTTATCTATATATATATAAAAAGAGACGGTCCGGTTTTGACGCTTATGCACGGGAAAACTATAGGCCCCCCCAACCACAAAACCCACCCAACACATTCCCCCAGACTACGGGGAACATTCGTGGCACAAAAATAACCCACCTCCCTACCTTTCAACCCCCCCCAAAAAAACTGCCCCCCAAAAACGCCCATTGCATCCCGTTCTGCACTGGCCGCGAGCGCAGGAGAGAGAGCAATCGCGCAGGTGCACTCAGCCCCCCCCCAACCCACCAACCCATCCTGTCGCCCTCTCTCCTCACTCACCGGGACCTTCGCAGCCCTGCTGGCGGCACCCTAATCCCCTCCTCCTCTGCCTCCTCGCCCGTCTCCCTGCCGTTCCCGGCCCGCTCGGGCGCCACCGGGACCACCTGGGAAGCGAGCGAGGAGGCCGCGGAAGAGCCGGCCACAACACCGCCCACACCACCCGGGTCCAGCCGCGGCCCCCGGGTCTGGCAGCCCCTCGAGGACGCTGGAGGACGCCTAAAACCAAGTGCAGGAGGCAGGAACAGCGCCGCCCGCACATCCCCCGTCCCGGAGCAGCTCTGGGGCGCCGCACTACACTTCCCAGAAACCTCCGCAGCCGGAAGTAGCCGTGCGGGGCCTTCTGGGAAGTGTAGTCCCGTGGAGGACTTCTCCCCAGGAGAGGCAGAACTTCGAGAGAGAGAGAGAGAGAGAGAGGGTGAGTGATAGAGAGAGATTGAGAAAGAGAGAGGGGGGAGTGAGAGAGTGAGAGAGAGGGGGGGAGTGATAGAGAGAGTGAGAGAGAGGGGGGAGTGAGAGAGAGGGGGAGTGTGAGAGTGAGAGAGAGGGGGGAGTGATAGAGAGAGAGAGAAAGAGGGGGAGTGAGAGAGGGAGAGAGAGATAGTGAGAGAGAGAGGGGGTGAGAGAGGGGGAGAGAGAGTGAGAGGGAGGGAGGGAGTGATAGATAGGGATAGAGAGAGAGTGAGTGGTAGATAGTGAGAGATTGGGTGATACACACAGAGTGAGTACAGAGAGATAGAGAGACACGGAGAGAGCGAGTGATAGAGAGAGTGTGTGATGGAGAATAATATACAGAGAGAGAGACAGTGATAGATAAGGATAGGGATAGATAGAGAGAGAGACAGACACAGGAAGTTATAGAGAGAGAGATAGGTAGATAGGGAGGGAGAGAGAGAGAGAGAGAGAGAGAGAGAGAGACAGAGAGAGAGAGACAGAGAGAGAGAGAGAGAGAGAGAGAGAGAGAGAGAGAGAGAGAGAGAGAGAGACATGGCACAGCAACCCGTGCCGGGTTCAGCTAGTGATATATGAAAATGAAAAGTTTTTTATGATATATCTTGTGTCCCTATAAACTTTGTTATTACAATTTATGTATGTGTCTATATCTCTTATAAGGGGTTGGTTTAGCCTCTGGTTTGCTGGTAAAATGAATTACTGTATTGCAAAATGATACACATCCCCCAGTTTACAAATGAGTCATAATTAAAAACGAGGTGAAACAACAGGAAGTGAGAGAAATCTACCTACCCCTCAGAAGGGAAATTCATTCCTGACATAGTTCTCACGGGGAAAAGGTGTCTACACTGAAGCCTTAACATGAATCCTTGTTTCCACAACAAGTCCTTTTTTTTCAAAATCCAATTGTCACAGAGACAGAAAATGAGGTGAAATCTTCTGAACAGGGGCACAGACAGCAAAACAAATTTTACAGGGGTGTAAACCCATCCCTATGCTATCTAAAGCTCTCCTTTTTTGCCGGAGTTAATCTTTAAAAATATACATGTTCCTACTTGCGTACAAATCCAACTTAAGAACAAAACTACAGAACTTAAAATTGTTCGTAACTTGGGGACTGCCAGTAATTCACTTAATCAACTTAACCGAGTTCAAATTCTAACTTTTTTAGTAGTTGAGAACTACTAAGCTTCCATTCATCACAGCACCTTTCCCTCTCTGCCCACACATGGGCCTCTGCATGGAGATTTCACCTGTTAAAAACCAAACTCTTTCTACTATTTTGAGCACACATTACATTTGCAGAGCACAAGACAAAACAGTGCCCTTACTATTTCAGCACTTTCCCTCACTTGCAGCTATGTCAGGAAAAAAAACAAAACCCATCCTCCATCCAGTGATGCTTTCTTAAACATATCACTTCTCTCCCAGTTATCAAAAAAGGAACAAAACACACCCTTGGAATGAAAAAACATCTCAAAGGTGTATGTAGATGTCCTGTCTCTTCAAGGAGTGATTTTCAAAAGAATTGGGTGTCAGAAAAGCAGTCAATACTTTTCTGGTGGATTCTGGTGGATTCCAAATAATGTGCTAGTGATGAAAGCAACAAGAAAGATGTCAATAGTTATGGAATTTGAGTTAAGAGGGTCTGTTTTCCTTACAGAAGAGAACTATCACACATTTTATTATCTTTCAAATGTGTATTTTAAATGTATATTCCCAAATGGTAAAGTATCTCTGCAACAAATGTGATCACAATATATATTATCACAGTAAACTCATCAAGCAATTCCTTGCAGATCAGTTGGTAAAATGTGTAAGGACCTCATCACACTAGAGCATAGATTCAATTAAAATCTAGTTTCTGGCTCCTGCAGAATTCCAGGGTTTGTAGTTTCGGGAGGGGCCTTTGAACTGCTCGGCCAGACAGATCCTGATTGAGCAAACCCCTGAATTCTGCAGGAGGCAGGATCTGGATTTTAAAGTGGATACATGCTCTAGTGTAGGGGTCCTCAAACTAAAGCCCAGGGGCCGTATACGGCCCTCCAAAGTCATTTACCCGGTCCTCACATCAGCGTGCATGCGTTTTGTGGACGTACAGAAGCTAATGCAATTCTGCACTGCATTATTTGGCAGTGTAGAAGCATCCCCACTTTTCACCAGAATGTGAATACAGAGCAGAGTGCGGAGTGAACTCTTATTATAATAACTGAGAAAGAAGAAGGAAATGAATATTCACATTTCTGAAGCGTCTTTGTAAGTGGATGGAACTAATCAACAGAGTCTTGCAAATTGTAGCAAGCTGGAACTTGCCTTGAGCTCAACCCACCCAAAGTGGTGAATTTGCATTCACGTGTCCTGCCTGAAGAAGACCTATGAAAATTGAAGACTCTGAGGCAGGGGTCCTCAAATTAAGGCCCGAGGGCCGGATACGGCCCTCCAAGGTAATATACCCTTCCCTCACTCAGGGTCAACCTAAGTCTGAAACAACTTGAAAGCACACAACAACAACAATCCTATCTCATCAGCCAAAAGCTGACCCACACTTCCCATTGAAATACTAATAAGTTTATATTTGTTAAAATTGTTCATTTTAATTATTGTATTGTTTTAAAATGTTTTTTGCACTACAAATAAGATATGTGCAGTGTGCATAGGAATTTATTCATGTTCTTTTCAAATTATAATCCGGCCCTCCAACAGCTTGAAGGACAGTGACCTGGCCCTCTGTTTAAAAAGTTTGAGGACCCCTGCTCTAGTGAGATGAGGCAGTATTATATGAACTCACTTGGGTGATGGGTAAGGAGCTGTGGTGGTGCAATAGGTTAAACTCTTGTGCTGCTGACCTGCAGGTTGGCTGAACTGCTGACCAGGAGGTGGGCAGTTTGAATCTGCAAGACAGGATGAGCTCCCGTCTGTCAGCTCCAGTTCCTGCCAATCTAGCAGTTCAAAAACATGCAATGCAGGAAAAGGCAAGAAACGCTCCAAGCAATCTTACTGGCCACACAACCAGGAGGTGATAACATAGGCTTTTCAGCTTGAAAAAGGAGAAAAGCACCTCTCCAGAGCCAGAGATGAGCACCGCCTCCAGAAGTCGGAAGAGAAAGGAGAAGCCTCTGCCTTTGTTTCTGTGACTCATTGTATATGATTGTAAAGGCATTGAATGTTTGCCTATGTATATAAGCACTGTAACCTGCTCTGAGTCCCCTAGGGGAGAAGGGTGGAATATATATAGTGTTTTAGTAGTAGTAGTAGTAGTAAAATTACCTTATCTGTATAAGTACATGCCCACTGAACCTGAACATGAAGAAATTGGTGTTCAAAACCCAGTGTCAATGAAGCAGATTTTCCACCTGTATAAACTAACTTTCCTACCAATCTGTAGCGCCCTCATCACTATGAATCAAAAAATCTACTTCTATAGGGCCTAAATACTCTAAGGCATGTGATCCCATCTGCTTGGAAACGGAGCAGGATCAGTTCTGGTTCATACTTGGACAGGAAACTACTAACCATGTCCAGGTGCTGTAGGTGATATTTCAGAAGAAGGACCTGGCAAAATGACCTCTTGAGTATTCCTTGTATGTAGAAAACACTAAGAAATGCATGTAGCCACCATACACCAACAGGTGACTTGAAGGTGTGCTCACACAGACTGGTGCATAAATGCTTCAAAGCAATTTCTGGGACTCAGCTATCAGGAAAAATATGCCATGACCTGCCTGCTATTCAGCAAAATGTTCTATTAGCAAAGAGAGCTGACTGGAGATAACAAAAGAAGCCACATCATGCTAAATCAGACTATCATATCTATTTAGCTCCATAATGATCTGACTTGTTATAAGGAACTGATAGATCTTTCAAAATATCTCCTACTTGATTTCAGTTAAGATGACAGACATCGGGATCCATGCCATAGTCTGTTTGCTCTTTATGCTATTTTTGTTATGAAGGCAAGGGCCAAGACCATGTATGCTGAGTTCAGGCCCATTGCTTCATGAAGAAATACAAGCCACAAAGGCAGAGGTGTGCATAAAGTTGTGTTGTGCAAATACTGATTTTACATACATAGATGTCAATTCAGAATCAATGACTTTAACTGAAAATTTATAGAAGGAGGGCCATCTAATTTTCCATCCACATAAATCCTTCATTTAATTTGCAGTACACCTCTAGACCACCCCAAACCACTTCCTTTTAAATTAATTTACTCTATTTAATTGCCAAAGTGGTCCAGCTCCACACCAATTATGTCTTCCTTCAACTGCCCCATTATTCCAAAACATCCCTTAAATTGAATAACGCCTCCAATAATCCATGTGACCGCTAATTTGTTTTGTCCAGATACAACTTCAAATCAATTGCTCCCTTCAATCCTCAGTCCTTATTTTCCTTTTCTCCCAGTTCCAAAAAGGAGGGCAAGAAGAGAAAAATATCTAGGGCTGGGTAAATATTGGAAAAATAAACATCAAGCAATCAAATCCCCATGGGAAAGAATGCCTGCAACCTATTGTTTTCCCTAATGTAATAATCAGACAAAGAACAATTGTGAATGTTTTTGGAACAACAGAAACTTTTGCACATGACCGAACTGGTCTGACTTAACTATTACCTGGGCAAACATATTTCTTGGTGCAATGAGCAGCTACAGGAATTAGCTGTTCTCTCTTCTTTCCTGCAGATACATACCTAAAACTCAGCCTTGAACTTGGACATATGGACCTGGACATGTTCTCCTCAATAATGTTGAGAAAAGGAAACACTCTTGAGAATATTTTCCTCTTATATTGATAAGATGGGCATCTAAGAGTGTTAGGGACCCTTACAAGGTATTTGTTTTCTTTAACAATACAGCTAACATGATGTTGCCAACCAAACATCACCACACTTTTCAACTCATAACAGCCTACAAAGAATTGGATACCAAAAAAAGTATCCCTTCCATGATTCAGTCTTTCAAGCACCAGCTCCTGTTGTTCCAGGTTTCCCCTGACATTGTGTCTAGTCATTGTCCGACTCTGGGGTGTGGTGGACATCTCCATTTCTAAGCCAAATGACTGGCGTTGTCCGCAGACACCTCCTAGGTCATGTGGCCGGCATGACTGCATGCAACACCATTACCTTCCCGCTGAAGCGGTACATAGTTGCATGTTTTCAAACTGCTAGGTTGGCAGAAGCTCCCCATATTTCAACTGCCAACATTTTGATCAGCAAGTTCAGTAGTTCATTGGTTTTAGTCCACCTAAAATGTTGGATCTGATTAGCTGAACTCAGCTTTAAAACTGAGAAAGAAGGCAGTTGCCTGGTACAAGAGCACTATGCTTCTCTCACTCACATTGGGTGCAGTTACACTGTAGAATTAATGCATTCTGATACCACTTTAATTATCTTTGCTAAATGCAATAGAATCAGATTTGTAGTCTGGGGAGGTACCAGCACTCTTTGGTAGAGTAGGACAGGGCTGTCCAACTGGCGGCCCTGGGGCCGGATCCGGCCCCCCAGCCTGTTGGGCACGGCCCAGCTATGCCCCCAGCCGCCATTTTTAATTTTTTTAAAAAAAAATCTAATTTTTAATTCAAAAATGGCGGCGGGGGGAGGCGGGGCAGGGAGGAGGAAGAGAGCTAGCTCCTCCTCCCTGCACCGCCCCTCCGTCCCTCTCTCTCCGCGCCGCCCGATTGCATCGGTGCCGGTGAGAGAGGGACAAGGGGTGGTACAAGAAGGAGGAAGAGGGCTAGCTCCTCCTCCCTGCACCACCCTCTTCTTCCCTCTCGCCGCGCCGATGCCTTGCAAGGGAGGGTCCCCGGCGGCACCCTCCTCCCTTGCAAAGCATCGCAGCAGCGGCTGAAGCCAGCGCCGACTTCCTGCGGCTGCCGGGATGCTTTGCAAGGGAGGAGGGTCCCGGCGGCACCCCTCCCTTGCAAAGCATCGCAGCGGCTGAAGCCAGCGCCGACTTCTGCGGCTGCCGGGATGCTTTGCAAGGGAGGAGGGTCCCGGGGCACCCCTCCCTTGCAAAGCATCGCAGCAGCGGCTGAAGCCAGCGCCGGCTTCTGCGGCTGCCGGGATGCTTTGCAGGGAGGGGGTCCCGGCGGCACCCCCTCCCTTGCAAAGCATCGCAGCAGCGGCTGAAGCCAGCGCCCGGTTTCTGCGGTTGCCGGGATGCTTTGCAAGGAGGGGGTCCCGGCGGCACCCCCTCCTTCCAAGGCATCCCGGCAGCAGCTGAAGCCGGCGAAACCACCAGCTTCAGCTGTGGCTAGGATGCCTTGGAAGGGAGGGGGGTGCTGCGTGGCTCCTCCCTCTCTCCCAAAGCTTCCCGGCAGCCGGGGATGGGGCCGGGGGCGTGGCCAGGGCCGGGGCCGGGGCCAGGGCCGGGTGGCCCCCCAGGTCATCAGTGACCTGGAATCCGGCCCTTGGCCGGTTAGAAGTTGGACAGCACTGGAGTAGGATAAAGACTTTGTTAACATGACAACTCCCGTGATTCTATAACATTGAGCCACGGCAGTTCATGTTGCTGTCAAACTGCATTAATCCTACTGTGCAAATACAACCACTGGCAGAGATGTGAGGTCCCCAAAACTAGGCTCAGTCACAATGTGCAATTATAACACTGATTTGAATTTAACACTCATTTCAAACGTAGACCCATTCACTCTTGTTGCATTCAAATGGTGCCATGATGAATGCAATCAGCCTCTCATTCACAATACATTGTTACAGTGCTAGTATTATATGTACTTTAACTGCCATGGTTGAATCCTATGAAATGTTAGGATTTGGCACTTAAGGCGGGGTATTTAGAATTCCCAGCCAAGGAACTCTTGTGCTTCAACATACTACAAATCCCAGGATTCCACAGGATGCAGCCATGGCACTTAAAGGACAATATTGTGCACTGATTGTCAGGAATTGGCATAAAATACATCTAAGTACCATTCTACACTATAAAATACAGTACACAAAGGGAGCTCGCAGCATCTTTTAGAGACTAATGAATTTACATTCTATACTGTGATATGTTGATTTTGTACTCTATGTATGGTGTATGTTTTTAAACTAATGTGTTTGTATCTATGTGTTTTATTGTATATATTTTATGTTTAGATAGTTTGACTCTGTTGTACCCCACCTCGAGCCATTAGGAGAGGTTGGTAAGATATAAAATATATTATCATTATTATTTGATACGTAACCAGATTAGTACACAGCAAATAGATCGTTTACTTATTTATTTAAACCTCTTGTACCCCGATCTTCTCACCTCCGCAGAGATACTCAGACTGACTCTCAGCAAAGATTCAATGCTACATAAAAATTAAAAACATATAACAGCAATACAAGATTAAAATATAACAGAATAAAATACATAAAAGCCAATAGCCGACTAAAAACAGATCAACTCGGTCTATGAATGTGTTAATTCGTTTCGGTCAATAACCCATCTCAGCCTTCATCTGGAAAAGCTTTGTCTGGAAAAGCTTCGTTCCAAAGCCAGGTCTTCACTAGCCTCCTGAAGGACAAGAAGGGGGGAGCAGATCTAATTTCACTTGGGAGAGAGTTCCATTGCAGAGGGCCCACTACGGAGAAGGCCCTGTCTCTCATTCTGTCAAGATGGCCGCGTCGAGCAGACGTCCAAACGCCGAGCTCCGCCGGGCCTCTGGTAAACTTTCCCATTTGGTGGCCAACACAGCACCCCCACTGCTGAGAGGGGTCGCTCTTCGCCTGGGGAACAACTCACCGGACCTGCCTGTCCTCCCTGTTGTGTCTGGCTCGGGGGGGGGGCACTGCTTGAGGCTCCGAGGTGCCCCCTCCCTCCTCTTGAGGCCCTGCAGGCCGACGCCGAGCTTGCTCTGGAGGCTGCTCGGGCGCCGGCCTCCATCCTCAGGGCCCTTGCGGGACTAAGAGACACCGCTGCTCCTGCGGGGTCCCTCGGTTGGGGGCCTGCAGTGACCGCAGCGGCTCCGGTGACCACAGCGACCCCCCAGCGGTGCCTGACCTGGTCCCCTGTACCTTGGCCGGGCCTGGAAGAAGTTGGGCCTTCCACTCCCTCCAACTCCACCCGGGAGGACGCTGACAACCAACCCAGGAACACTAAGGACGCACCACAGGACCTTGCCGGCCTTGTCCTCCGCCTCGGCCAGTTGGTCGAGCGCCTGGCCTTCTGGTTAGGTGAGCTGGACAGGCTGGGTCCGGCGCTGGCGTCCTTGGGCGGTGCGGCCGCCCCTCGCTGCCCGGGCTCCTGCCCTGGGCCTGGAGGGAGTGCGGTCGATGGAATGTGGGACCCGCCTCGTTCGGCCTCCCCGCACCCGAGTCCGGAGGGGAGAGGGCCGAGTGGAGCGGCTGGCCCCGACCCCACAGATGATCCATCGGAGGAAGGCTGCTGGGCTGCCGGGGGTACCCCCCTTTCGGAGGAGGCGGCCCTACCCACGGCCGAGACCCCAGTGAGAGCGGCGGTGGTCCAGTGGTGGAGCCCGTGGGCGGCCCTGGGCCGCTCCCCCCCCCCCCGGGCCCGACAGTGGGGGCATCAGCTGATGACTTCAATATGGCGCCGTCTTCACCCGGCTCGGCGCCCCTGACCCCGCCCCCCTCCTTCCTCGCTAGTGGCTGGGACCGCCCCCTTTGCGGCCCCAGCCGTGGAGTCGCCGCTGCTGCCGGCCCCGCCGCCCAAGGCCGCAGGCTCCCCTTTGCCGCTGCTTCGGTGGCCTGCGACGGACACGGTTGACATTGAGGAGTTTTGAAGAGGGCTCCGGGGCGGCCCCGGCGACGCGCGGGGCGGCTGCCGGCGGCCCCCCTGACTGTGGCCGATCCGGACCCCGGTGAGTCACTTAAACTAGACGGACACCAGAGGAGGCAAAGACGGGGACGGGGCAGGGGGCGGGGCCGGAGGATGTCTCGCCCTGCAATACCCCCACTGTAGCTGTCTTCCAGAGGGTGCCCCTGGAGGGCCCCGCCCTAAGACATTCAGGAACTCTGCCCGCAGGTTTGGGGCGCCTTCACCGGCAAATCCCCACCCTAGGATGATTGACAAGCCGCCGGCGACGAAGCAGGGTCCACAAGCTGGCATTAACTGTCTTCACAGTGACTACTACTCCCTAGATCTGGAGTCTCTGAGGTCGTTCCTCAATCTGCGGGACCCCCGGCTCCCCCATTTGATGGTCGCCCTGATAACTCCACCAGATGGCTCTGCCCTGTGGCATGAGCCCGGTCCTCCCTCCCCTATTGCTGTCGCCCACCCGTTTGTCCTATTTGTACATTGTATGTCTATCCATGTATCCCTTGGTGTACTGTTTTGTTTGTTTTTTATCTTGTAATGTATTTCTAGACTCTGTAAGCCGCTGCGAGCCGTATGGAGTTGGCGGCATATAAGTCCAATGAAATAAATAAATAAATAAATAAATAAATAAATTCCCACCAGACACGCTTGCGCAGATGTCGGGACCGAGAACAGGGCCTCTCCGGAGGATCTTAGCTTCCTTGATGGTTCATGGTGGGAGAATCCGTTCGGACAAATAAATTGTGCCAGAACCATATAGTGTTTGTATTTGTTATGCTGGCTTTTGTATTTGATCACACGTTGGACACTTCACAAGTGGCTACAACTGTGTGATGTATCGGCGAATAATGCGTGCAGATCTGAGTAGGGTGGCCTTTTGCAGCTGACAGATGGTAATTTTGTCAGCATTGATTGCTTTTAAGTGCAGGCCAAGGACTTTAAGCACTGCACCCAATGTGCCGATCACCACTGGGACCAGAGTCGTTGCAGTTCAGTCTTTACATCATCATATTGTGTAAGCTTTTCCATTATTATAATCATCAACAACAAATAGCAATAGAAATGCAAAGCCTGTAGGTGTGGTGATGGAGTGACAAGTTCGGTTTTAATTATGGCCACTGATAGGGGAAAAGATAGGGGAAAAGATGTTGCCTAAAGCCAAGGTGAGTAGATAAATCATATGACAGGTGAAGGGAGTTATTGTGATATTGTGTGATGCCATCTGAGAACCAGAGGGGGAATGGGATGGCATTTCAAAGTCATGGCATTTAAAGTGGAATGATAATACTATAACTGCACAATGTGAAAGTGCCTCAGGGCACAATCCGTTCAACTCTCTTGCAGACAATGCCTTTCCTGGAGTTCTATGATGGAAAACATGGGTTATAAATGAAATAAATTCCACATGCAAAGAATATGCTCTCTTGTGGAACAATTGACCATGTAATATTAATTATGTACTGTTCCTAAATCTGGATATTCTCCAAGAACAAGAGAGAGAGAGAGAGAGAGAGAGAGAGAGAGAGAGAGAGAGAGAGAGCAGAAAGCAAGCAGGAAACAGCAACCATGCCACTTCCACAAACAAGTGAGGATGGGTAAGAATTTTAAATTGACTTTTGATTACCAAAAATCACGTGTTGTGCTACGTGGGATGGAAACAACGTATATTTTTTAAAATCCGAACGGTGTAGAAACCAAAACAGTTTGACTATGCAGTATAAACAGGCTAACTCCATAGGCATAGCTGACGGAAGCAAAGGATTTCAGTAGGAGTAGAAGTGTCAGCTACCTAAAACCCTAAAGGTACCAGATCCTATCTGATCTTGGAAACTAAACAGAGTTGGGGCTGGTTAATACTTGGATGGGGAGACAACTAATGAATACCAGGTATCACCTCTGGATATTCCTTACCTAAGAAACCCGTATTAAAAATTCATAAGGCCACCACAAATCAACTTAAAGGCAATGACACACAGAAATGTCATAAGCTGCTGGACTAGTAGCCAACACTGTGTTATCTGCACAGAGAAACTACTTCAAATCTATCTGTAACTGGATTGATAAGCAATATGTCGAATACATGAAGTTTGTGAGTAAACCAACTATGTTATTTTTAAGGAGCAGTGGTGGAAAATGGGTTAAAATCTTCTGCTGCTGAACTGCTGACCTGAAAGTTGGCAGTTTGAATCTGCACGATGGGGTGAGTTCCCATCTGTCAGCTCCAGCTCCTGCCAACCTAGCAGTTCGAAAAAAATGCAAATTTGAGTAAATAGGTCCTGTTTTGGTGGGATAACACAGAGACGCTCCAAGTAATTTTGCCGGCCACACAACCAGGAAGTGACAACGCAGGCGCCTCATCTTGGAAAAAAGGAGAAAGCACCTTTCCAGAGGTGAGCATTGCCTCCAGAAGCAGGAAATGAAAAGAGAAAGTTTGTATTTGTGTCTCAATGTATATGATTATAAAAGGCATTGAATGTTTACCTACATACAGTATATACAGTACATTCTGTAATCTGCTCTGAGTCCCCTAGGGGAGAAGGGCGGAATATAAGTAAAGCGTATTATTATGTTATTTTAAAAGACGACTGTTTATTTTGGACTCTTGATGACATGATTTAAAAGCAAGATGTTTTAAGGGAGAATAGATTTTTTGGGCAACTAAAAAGAACACTTGGTGAAAATGCTGTTTTTTGTGCATTGGGATATCTTTGTTCCTAACAATTCAAAGAGGTAACTATCTAGGTATATCAGTCTAACAGCTGAGAAACTTAATTGCCTTGCATGAATACTAATAGATATTTATTTACCACCAAGGAGAAGGTTGACTCAAGCAAGTTTTTAACTCTTCTCAGGAAGATCAAGGTTACGATCTCTAACAAGGTCATGCCTTTCCAAAAGATTCCTGGTAATGATAATGAATGCCATTTGCCCAAATGTTCTGATGGACAAGAAAGGAATAAGGCCCAGGATGGCACCCTAGCCCTTTTCATTCATAACAACACTGCTACCTTCAAAACTGCTGGTTTCCAATTCTCATAATAAAAACCATTTCATATAATCAAGCAGTAGCAGTAATACCATCATCATAGTATTTTGTGCTTAACTGCACTCGTTGAAGAAACTCAATACACATTGCAAACTTTCTATCGCTTGCGACAATGCTCTCAATAAAATGCCACATCAACTATTAAAGAATTGTGTTTCTCTCTGTGGGTGTCTGTTATTTAAGGGCTTTCTTTTGTATTCAGTACCAAGGAGCTCCCAAACGATTCAGCACAGTTGCACTGAAATATTCAGTGTTTGTGCTACTTACAAAAGTTGCCTGTTGGGAAGCT
Source organism: Anolis apletophallus (assembly GCA_030556195.1). NCBI lineage: Eukaryota > Metazoa > Chordata > Lepidosauria > Squamata > Anolidae > Anolis > Anolis apletophallus. The sequence goes on from JARBWK010000002.1 coordinate 129,794,977, forward strand.
TAAGTGCAAAACCTCAGAGGACAGCATTGTATAAAGTTACAGTTATGCCTTTAGCACTTCAACCAGTAGACGTTTGAACACACCGAGTGATGTTTTTCATGTATGATGATCACAACACAATCAAGTGGTATTGCTTACTTATCTCAGATTGCATTCCCTGGCAGCTATTAATCTGAATTTACTACAACAGAAACTTGTCAATTACTTCGGGAATACTCAAAGGCATCATAGATAGACAGAAATAACTAATTCATACATTGAAAAAACAGCATTTACAGATTCAGTAGGCCAGTTTTTGGAGCTAGAGAGAGACGAGTGTGTAAGTAATTAATTCTTCTCTTTCATACTTCATCTTTACTTAGGGGAAAAAAGTTTAATCAATTTTTAAAAGCAAGTGAATTGGGATGGGCAAAGAAAGGGAAATAATATTTCTTTTATCTGCCGCAAACTGGCTCCTTTACAAATTGCTTCCGGAGAGCTTTCAAGAATCCTTCTGGGTCAGTAGAAGAGGTCGGTTTCAGTGCCCAAGCACAGAAGTACATTCAGTTGAAAAGCTTCATTTAGCCGAAACAACAGAAGCATAGATAATGAAGCGCAGTGGTAAAGATACATTGCAACCACACCGAGTGCAGAGACAAACCAGAGCACAAGAAGGAAGCCTCTGGGTTTAACCTCCCACCAAAATTTAAAAATCTGGAGTCACGGGGAACAATACAGAAACATTCACACAAACTCAAGGGTCTCTTCTCCCCTGGCCCCATGCTAGAAAAGATCATATTTCTGTGCCATCAATCAGAATTAAGCTGCTTATGGATGCGTAGCAATTCGGTACATGCAGTTGCCAGTAGCAACAGGGCATACAATTGCAGGGCTCCCATCTCAGCAACAGCAGCAAAAAAGAGGGAAAGGAGGAGTGACCAAAGAAGGGGCGGCAGCAGATGGGACAGCAGAGCAGGGGTGGCAGAAAAGAACAGAGAAAAGAGAGAAAGCGGCAAGGGGAAAGGGCAAGGGGAGCAGGAGGAAGAGAGGGGGAAAGAGTAACAGAAGCAGAAGGGACAGAAAGGCCGGGGCCAGAAGGAGCAGGGATCTTAGGAGAGGGAAATAAAAAGGAAGGGCAAGAGACAGAGGTGGCACTTAGTTGGAGAGCACTAAAGCAACAGCAGAAGCAGCAAGTTGACACAAGCAAGGGTTTCCCTGATTTCTCTGAAACCAAATCAGGCCACCTAATCCCGATCCTCAAAGGACCCAGTGGCAGCTGTCTGGGAGGCCTTTCTCTCCCCGGCCTCCCACTCCCACTAATGCTCCATGACAAGCCACTCCTGCGCAGGCCAGAGAAACTTTGGCAGCCGGTGCTGCTGCTTTTCCTTGTTAGTGGTAGAAATGGTTCAGCCTGGGCATGAACCGTTCACCCGTTGGCATGGGGCTTGGAGATCCAATGTGCATCTCCACTGTAGAATTAATGGAGTTTGACATCACTGTAATTGTCATGGTTCCATGTTATAGAACCCAGGGAGCTGTAGTTTGACCAAATACAACCAACAGGATTCCATAACCTTGTGCCATGGCAGTTGAAGTTGAGCTTAACTGTGTAGATGCCCCCACATACTATCCCCAATGCATTTCACATACAGGCACAGGGTGCCTCTACACCAGGCATGAGCAAAACAGCCTGTTAGGAATTGTGGGAGTTGAAGTCCAAAACACCCGGAGGGCCGAAGTATGCCCATGTGGGAATTGAAGTCCAAACACCTGAAGGGCCGAAGTTTGCCCATTCCTGCTCTACTCTATATAGAATGAATGCATTATTTAGCCGCCACAGCCTTTAGCCTTTTTTGCCAGGAGTTGCAGCTTACAAGGCCTTAGCCTTCTCTGCCAAAGAGTGCTGGTGCTTCATGAAACTACAACTCCCAGGATTCCATAGCATGAAGCCAAGGCAGTTAAAATGGTATCAAATAGGGCTGTTTGATAAAAAAAAATTAAAACTTGTTTCGGATGTAGTCATAGATTGCGTTTCGGATTATTTAGATTTCCAAAAAAAATCTGATAAATTTCGAAATTGATTCGGAAGTATTTTCGAAATTCGGAAGTCTTCGAAAATAGTGTCCGCTTTCAAAAATGGGCAAAAAAGATCAGCAGAAGGGAGAGTCAGCTGTTAGCCATCAGCCAACGAGCAATCGGCAAGAAAATTAGAAAATGACATCCGAAATTCGGAATTCCTGTTGGGAGGACTGCTCTCGAAATTGCTTTAAAAAGTCGGAAGTATCCAAAAAACTTCTGAAATTCGGGCATATCCGAAACTGTATTACAGCCCTAGTATCAAACTCTACACATTCTACAAGGAAGACGCACCCACAGACTATCTCAAGATGTGATGTGTGTAAAACCACAGGTGTGCCTTCCCCACATGAGTCAACTTAACAGGAAAGTCAGTTTGAAGGCAGGTAAAATTAAATTGTATTGGAATATTGTATTGGAATAGGACAAGAAAAATAAGAAAATAGACTAATATTTTTTTGTGTCAGGAACAACTTGAGAAACTGTAAGTTGTTTCTAGTGTAAGAGAATTGGCCGTCTGCAAGGACATTGCCCAGGGGACACCCGGATGTGTGATGTTTTACCCTCCTGTGGGAGGCTTCTCTCATGTCCCTGCATGGGAAGCTAGAGCTGACAGAGGGAGCTCAACCTGCTCTCCCCGGATTCAAACCACTGGCCTATCGGTCAGCAATCCTGCTAGCATAAGGGTTTAACCGATTGTGCCACCAGGGGCTCCAGAATAAATAATAATAATATAACAGTGATATCAAATTGTATTAATTTGACAGTGTAGGGGCTCACAAAGAGGCACCATACACCTATCAGCTAACTTAACAAGAGTTAGTTTGAAGGTACTGTAGGTTAAAATAGAATAGAATAGAGCAATAAAAAATGAAATAAAATAATAAAACAAAAGTGGTGCCAAACTGCAATCACTCCACAGCACACGTGTTGAATGCCAAGCCCAGCGCATCGTTCTATGTGGCCTGCAAGACTTTCAAGGCCAGGGCAACATAGTTGAACTTATACACTCTTACGATTACAACTGGCCCTTTGAAGGCAAGCATAAGATTGATGTGGCCCTTCGTGAAAATGAGTTGATACCCTCGCTCTATAGTACAGGTGTCGCCGCAGGTGCACCTGCTGCATACTAGGCAACTTAACAAAGACAGTTAGTTTGAAGGCAGGTATAATAAAATAATAAAATAAGAATAGAATAATAGTAGTATAAATGGAAAAAAAATAAAGCAGAAGTGGTGTCAAACTGCAATCATTCTACAGTGCAGTTGCTTCCACAGGTGCACCGTCTGCCTACCGGCCAACTTAACCAGACAGTTACTGTAGTCTGAAGGCAGGTAAAATAAAGTAAGATAAAAAGGTTTATACAATCTGAAGAGAAACCAGAGTAAGATAAAATAGTAATAATACTTAATAAAATAAAAAAACAGAATAATGAAATAACTGCACTCATTCTACTGTGTAGGTGTGCCTGCAGATGACCTAAGTTCCGCCTACCAGCAAACCTAGAAAGACAGTTAGTAACTAAAATAATAAAACACAATAATATAATAAATAGAATAAGAAATAGATAAATAGAATCAAGGAGCCCCTGGTGGTGCAGTGAGTTAAACTGCTGAGCTGCTGAGTGTGCTGAGTGGTCAGCGGTTCTAATCCAGGGAAAAGGGTGAGCTCCCGCGGTTAGTCCCAGCTCCTGCCAACCTAGCAGTTCGAAAATATGCAAATGTGAGATAAATAGGTACCTCTCTGGCGGGAAGGTAAAGGAGCTCCATGCAGTCATGCCAGCCACATGACCTAGAAGGTTCTACGGACAACGCTGGCTCTTCGGCTTAGAAATTGAGATGCGAACCACCCCCCAGAGTCAGACCCAATTAGACTTAATGTCAAGGGGAAACCTTTACCTTACTTTTAAATAGAATCCAAAATAAAATAAAAGTTCTGTCAAATTGGATTAATTCAACAGTGTACCTCACAGGTGCACTTTCCTCCTGCCACCCAACTTAGTAAGACAGTTAATTTGAAGGCAGGTAAAACATAATAATAATAATAATAGAATATAAATTAAAAAATTAATGTGGCATCAAACTGGACTCATTTGCAGCCACTGGTGCACTTCCCTCCTTATAGCCAATTTAACAAGGCCGTTCATTTGAAAGCAGGTAAAACATAATAATAATAATAAATAAAATAAATAAAATGTTGTCAAATTGGATTCAATTGCACCCACAGGTACACTTCCCTCCTGCTAGCCAACTTAACAATACAGTTTGTTTAAAGGCAGGTAAAATATAATAATAATAACAACAACAGACTAATATAATAAAAATAAAAGTGGTGTCACACTGGATTGATTTACGCCCAGGGGTGTACTTCCCTCCTGATAGCCAATTTAACAAGACAGTTTAAAAGCAGGTAAAACAACAACAACAACAACAACAACAACAACAACTCTGGCCAGTAAAGGCGGTCCCAGTGGTGATCGGCACACTGGGTGCAGTGCCTAAACACCTTGGCCTGCACTTAAACACAATCAGTGCTGACAAAATTACCATCTGCAAGCTGCAAAAGGCCACCTTATTGGGATCTGCACGCATTATTCGCCAATACATCATACAGTCCTAGACACTTGCGAAGTGTCCGATGTGTGATCCAATACAACACCCAGCAGAGTGATCTCTTTTTTTGCTGTGGACTCATCTTGTGTTTCAAATAACAATATTAAATAGAATACAAATAAAATAAAAAATAAAAGTAGTGTTTGTTTGAAGGCAGGTAAAATATAATAACAATAGACTAATATTTATTTTTTATTTATTTATTTATTATTCGGGTTTCTATGCCGCAGACTCCCTGAGGCTCGCGGCGGCTCACAGGAACCGAAGGTACAACTACACACAAGCAATGCGATAAAACATCTAAGACAATTAAACAGTTAAAACAGCAAAATACAAAACCCCCAGGTTTTTATAATATTAATATATTAATATATTATTAATATAATAAAAACAAAATACAAGTGGTGTCATACTAGATTCATTTGCGCCCACAGGTGCACTTTCCTCCTGCCAGCCAACTTAGTAAGACAGTTAGTTTGAAGGCAGGCAATATAAAACAATAAAATAGTAATGATGATAGATAGATAGAATGTAATAAAAAATTAAAGAGTGGTGTCAAACTGGATTCATTTTTAACCCACAAGTGCGCTTTCTTCCTGCCAGCCAACTTAGCCAGACAGTTACTTTGAAGGCAAGCAAAATAACACAACAAAATAATAAAAGTGGTGCCACACTGCATCCCTTCCCCAGTGCAGACGCACTTTATGCAGGAGGACCAACTTAAGAGGACACTTAGTTTGAAGGCTGAGCCAAAAAAAAAAAGGAGCAAAACACGTGGGTGGATATCACCAAGCAAACCTCAGTGACTGGGAAGAGGTCAGGGCTCTGTCCACCTCCACCTGAGAAGGGAAAGCAAAGGACTGGGAGGAAGTTTGGAAGGAAGGAAGTTTGGAAGGAAGGAAGTTTGGAAGGAAGGAAGTTTGGAAGGAAGGAAGGAAGGAAGGAAGGAAGGAAGGAAGGAGGGTGGGTGGGTGGGTGGGTGGGTGGGAGGAAGGAAGGAAGGAAGGAAGGAAGGAAGGAGGAAGGAAGGAAGGAAGGAAGGAAGGAAGGAAGGAAGGAAGGAAGGAAGGCCCTTGCTTTGGGAGACAGAGAGAGGCAGGAAGCCCTGGGCTGCCCTTCCCTCCTTCATCTCCAGATCTCAGTGGCGGGGAAGAGAAGGCGGAGGAGGCTCTTCCTTCCTGGAGGAGGGCGCAGGTGAAGGTGGGCCCGCCTGCCTCCTCTGGCTGGCTCTGGCTTACCTGCTCGGCAGCGAAGGGGCATCCTTCCACGAGCGAGGGCTCTATAATCCTGGGGGGAGCCCTCCTGGACTCAGGCGAGGGAGGCAGAAGCAGGGCCCGTCCCTTGGGCACCCCATGGCCAAAGCGGGGCAGCCCCTAGCATCTCTCTCTCCCTCCCTCCCTCTCCAGCTCTCTCTCTCTCTCTCTCTCTCTCTCTCTCTCTCTCGCTCTCTGCGCGCTTTGTTGTGTTGCTGCTGCTGGCGCTGCTGAGGCCGCTTCGCATGTGTTTGGGGAGGGAAGGCAAGGGGCTGCGCTTTCTCTGTGTGTGTGTGTGCCTCCTCCTCTTCCTCCTCTGCCGCCTGCCTCCACGGCTATGGGCCTATTAATCCATGCACACACTCTGCCTCTCTCTCTCTCCTGCTTAGGATCGGGGGCTGTCAAAAATCCAGCCCATCTGCTGCGATCATCATCAGTCTCGACTGAATGGCTCTGACAAATCTGCGCCTCCAGCAAGGGTTAGGGAAGGAAGGAGGGAGGGAGGGAGGGAGAGAAGGAAGGAAGCCAAGGGAAGGGAAGGGAAGGGAAGCCCCCTGTGCCTGCCTTTGACATTGCTATTGTGTGCTGGGGAAACCTGGGAAGCCAAGGTGCTCAGGAGAAAGTGCACACCTTGCTTCCCACCTTCACACCCTGGAATGAATGAATGAATGGGGTTTGGCCATAAGTAAGTAATTTGCCACTTTTAAAAATACTTTTGTCTGTAAACCGCACAGAGACCCTTTGGGGAGAAATTATATTTGGCACCGCTGTGGAATTGTGGGGGGTTGCGGTAGGGATTTCGAAGAGGCCCCAAGAAATGGTACCAAGAGGAAAGGGCCTCAATCCAAGCCTTGTCAGACTATTCAAGAACATAGCCTTTTAGAGAACAGCAAAATCTCCTCTTGTAACCAAATATAATTATGCTAGACGGTGGTTTCAGTTGTTAGACTGAATAACCTGCAATCTCCATTTTGTCAGGAAAGCAGAGATTTGCAAGTACATAAAAACAGCAGAACTTTATAAGTGGTTTTTTCAGTGCCCAAAAATGTACTCCTAGATTAGCCCCCACCCTGTCCACCTTCCGGAAACACTTAAAGACTTGGATGTTCCAATGTGCTTTGAATAATGGTTAGCTACTGATTAAGTCTGCCTAGCCCTAATCTTTTGGTAGGATCTATAGCACTTGTCCTGCACTATTAGTCTCAACTCTGCACGCGCCCACTTTTTTTGGCTACTGGTTGTTCAACGATTAGGTTTTGTGCATCATGTCTTAACATTTTATTGGTTTTGCTGTTTTAATACATTTTACTGTTATATGTTTTTACTTGTTTTACTTGTAACCTTTCTTTATATTGGGCTTGGTCCCCATGTAAGCTGCCCCAACTCCCTTCAGGGAGATGGAGGCCGGATATAAGAATAAAGTTTTGTTGCTATTATTGTTGAGCCCCCGGTGGTGCAGTGGGTTGAACCCCTGTGCCGGCAGGACTGAAGACCAACAGATCGCAGGTTCGAATCGGGGGAGAGCAAAGATGAGCTCCCTCTGTCAGCTCCAGCTCCCTATGTGGGGGCATGAGAGTAGCTTCCCACAAGTATGGTAACAACATCAAAACATCCAGGCATCCCCTGGGCAACGTCCTTACAGATGGCCAATTCTCTCACACCAGAAGCAACTTGGAGTTTCTCAAGTCGTTCCTGACATGAAACAAAAATTATTATTATGCATTATAACTTGATTTTGTTGTGAGCCGCCCCAAGGCCTTGGAGAGAGGGATGGATATAAATAAAGTTTATTATTATACGTTTATTATTATTCTCCCATAAAACAAGTTGTTTCATATAATACATTCATGAGACAAAAATGAAGTAGACTTGGATGGAAATAACATATTTGGTTTACTCACAACTTTCATGTGATCAGCATATACTGGTACAAAAACTTATCAGTCCAGTTTTAAATATCTTTGAGATTGTTCCCTGTGCTATCTAGCCAAGGCATCTCTCTTGTAACAAAACAGCTACCAACCAGTCACATAGTCAAAAGGAGAGAGAACGAGCATGCGCACATGTGGTCTGAAGCCCCTTTTACAACTTCTCAGAAACCATAGAGTAAAGCTGCACCCCAGAACATATTATTTATTTACTATATTTATACCCGCTCTTCTCATGCCAAAGTAGATTCAGAGCAGCTTACAGAACATACATACAGGAAACAGTAAGCAACAAGATCATAGATGAACAGATTGCTAGAGAAGGCTTGATTTTCAACCATGACCACCTTCCACCTGGAAATCCATGCCCTCACTACTGAAGACTGTGCATATCCAGGATAGGCCTCCACAGTCACTTACGGATCCACCACCAAGACTCCACCCTTGGAAAACAATCATAGCCTATGATAGTGGTGCCAAACATAGAATAATAGATTTGGATGGGACCATGTAGGGCATCTAGTCCAACCCCCTGCCATGCAGGAAAAGCACGTTCAAAGCATCCCTAAAAGATTACCATCCAGCCACTTTAAGTCTCCAAAGAAGGAGCATCCACAACACTCTGAAGGCAGAGAGTTCCACTCTTGAAAAGCTTGTACAGTCAGGAAGTTCTCCCTAACATCCAGGTGGAATCTCCTTTCCTCTAATTTGAACCCATTGCTCCAAGTCCAAGTTTCCAGGGCAACAGAAAACGGGCCTGTTCCCTCTTCCTTATAGCATCCTTTCACATATTTATGTATACTTGTGGCCTTCCAGGTGTTTTGGACAACTCCCATTATTCCTGACCATTGAACACTGGCTAGGGCTTCTGGGAATTGGAGGCCCAAAGACCTAGAGGGCCACAAGTTTGACAGCTCTAGCTGTGATACGAGTTTGGGGAGGCACTAGTTCTCTGGCAGAAAAAGGCAAAAGACCTTGGAAACCACAGTTGCCAAGATTCCATTAAGCCATTGCAGTTAAAGTGATGCCACACTGCATTTTAATTCTGCAGTTTAGATGCCCAGAAGACAAGCAAGGAGTTTCCAAGGGAGAGAGTGCATAGCTAACTTCCTCCTTCATAGAGATGTAGTATTCAATACTGTACAATGTACAGATTTTGGCATTTAGTGTGGCTCTAGCACACTTTGATTTTTTTTTTTAGAAAAGGGTAAGGCATTTGTCAGAACTACAAGTCCCAGGATTCCATAGCTTTGAGCCAACTGTTAAAGCCAATATAAAAAGGCTGCCTTTGTTGGAAGGCAGTTAAAGCTGTGCCATTGTAATTCTACTGATGCTCAGAAGACAAGCAAATGCTCTCCTAACCTCCCCCTCCATACAGGGGTGCATCTATACTGTAGAATAAATGGATTTTGGCAATGTTTTTACTGCCATGGGTCAAGGCTGTAGGATCATGGGGGTTATAATTTGACAAGGCCTTTAGCCTTCTCTGCCAGAGTACTGGTGCCTCACCTAACTACAAATCCCAGGATCCCATCGTATTCAACAGTTGAAGTGGTGTCAAACTGCATTCATTTTACAGGGTCTCATTAACAGGACAAAACAGAAATTCATACCAACATACAGACTTCGCTCTTAGCCTTCCCTCTCATTGTTTCTCCAAAATATATCACTTTATAATCAAAGACAGCATGGTTGGGAACTGACCTACAACCTTGAGACTAGAATTCAAATTGCTGCTCAGTGGGGTGACCTTGGGCATGTCACACAATCTCAGCCCCAGAAGAAAGCAATGGGGAATCTCCTCTGAACAAACTTTGCCAAGAAAACACCTTGGGGGTCCCCATACGTCAGAAACTACTTGAAGGCACAAAACAACACAGAGCTACGGACATGCTACCTGCTTCCTATGAACTTGGCTTTGAATGGCCAAGTTGGTGTGAAAAGTATAACCTCAGACCCATTATAAAAACACACATACTTATCTAATAAATTGAAAGTGCCAACTCATATTTTCAAGTAGACCTTCAAGTAATAGTAGGAGATGGAAAATATGTTTTTAAAGACTAGCACAACAGATGGCCTTTCAGCAAGTAACCTAAATTTCACCTATAATGTGTAAGCATGTTGTCCATATTAGCACAATCTAATGTACACATGTTTATTCTTAAGCACCTTCATATTGACTCTGGCTTTGGTAATACTATCCTAGATCTTTAGTGTCAAGATGTATTCAAATGAGGTTTGCCATTGCCTTCCCCTGAGGTTGAGAGAGTGTGGCTTGTCCAAGATCACTCCCTGGGTTTCCATGGTTTATACCAGTGTTTGAATCCCTCACTTGGCTATTGAAATCCACTAGATAACTTTGGGCAAATGGCACAGCTTTAGCCTCAGAAAAAAGGGAAATGTAAGCTCAGTTGCTATAAATTAGAAATAGCGTGCAAGAACACAATAAAATAACAATAATAACAACTTTATTTATACCTTGCTGCCATCTCCCAAAGGGACTCGGGGCAGCTCACAAGCACTCAAAGGCACTATCACACAAAATACAACAGGTGCATAAACAAGGTGCATGTGCTAAAAGAATTATCAGAATTCTAGTCCAAATTGCAAACCATTATACAGGTTCCGAAATACTTGGGATTAGATATGTTCCATATTTTGGAATTTTGTGAGATTTGAGAAAACTTGCAACTACATATTGAGATACCTTGGAGTTGAGATCCAAGTCTATACATGAAATTCCTATATGTTTAATATATATGCACATTGTGCATAGTCTACAAGTTATGCACAGGTATATATTTTATTTTAATACATGGGATTTCATGCACAGAGCCTGAAGGTAATTTCATACAATATTATAAAAAAATAATTTTGTACATGCAGCAAAGTTTGTGTCCATAGAACCAGCAGAAAGCAAAGGAGGCACTTGTCTTAGCCACTTATGTGTACAAGTTTGGATTTTGGAGTATTTCAAAATTTTGGATAAGTGATGTTCAACCTGTAAGTACAATGGCTTGCTATATTTTTGACAGACTTAAATGAACCCTGGGGTCCACAAAAACATGTATACCACTGCTGCTTTATTGTGCATAACACACGGCCAATACTGCTGATTGTTCTTACTATTTGAGGAAATGTGCACTCTGTGTTCATTTGCCAGTGGAAAAATTTGGCTTGGGTTCAGATGTAGAAGTGAGTTACTGAGCAGATTTCCCTGTCCCTTCATTTCCATGGCAGTCCGTTCCCCTGAAAATGCTACTTAGGAAAGTAGGAGCCATTGCTTAATGGAGAACACATTTCATGAATGGAACTCCTTCTGTGCCTGAACCCTAAAACCATTACAACATTTAACTCTCTTTTAAAACATATGTGTAATGTCACAAACAACAAAGCAAAATATATTCTCCTCCATGCAGAATGTTTATGGGCAGTTGTGTGCATAAAAACAAACAGAAGAGTTGATTGGATGCTCCCCTTTCTTTCAACCATCCAGGGGAGATCCTGATTTCTCTTCCAAGTGTTGAAATATGTTTGTGTAACTGGAGCAAGCATATGCCTTTAGGAGAAAATCTATATGGGCAAAATAGTAGAAAAGACCAAAACAAAACAAGCAAGTATGTTTGCAAATGATCTATGCAATTTATATTACACACTGCCAAGTGATCACATGTTTGGAAACACCTATGTTTATAAAACAGTAATCAAAGTAAGTTAAAATAATTTCCTGTCTTAATTAAGCTTCAGCCACCAAATGTCAATTAAAACTGAAATGTCTTGGGAGCTGGTGCCCCACAGAAACCACTCTGAATTGTTCCCTGTGGCGTGGCGGGTCATTTCTGCACAATGGCTCACTATGTGGTTAAGCCATCTCAGACACTTTGGAAGGGAGGGCATTAGAGACTGGAAGGAAATTGCCTTATGTGCATAGTGAGTACTGTACACTTGCGTGACGGGGCAATAGGAAACATTGAGGAAGTGCAAGTTCCATAACCACAAGCCATTTTTGAGAGCTGCTTAGAGTCCTGTGCGAAATACACCTGAAACCCTAAGGCACTTTTTCCATCTTGAAAATGTGGCTTTCTTTATGTTACCATATCGAAAACTCAGACATCCCAATAAGCAATTGATAGAATAAACCGTCCCTTCAAATAATTGTTTATTATTGTAGGATCACAGAATCCAGAGATTATAGAGACATAAGAGCTGGAAGAGACCACAAGCGCCATCCATTCCAACTGCCCTTGCACTTTGCTACTCTGCTGATACTGAATGAGAGACTCTCTCCTGGGCACACAGAAAACTGGGTGACTTGGAAGGTGCCGAACTGAATGCACTCTGAAACCACAAGGTGCAGAGCCAATCTTCAGAAATATGGCTCCGAAGTGGAGTCTGCGACATGCGAATGTGGAGAAGAGCAAAGCACAGACCCCTTACTACAATGCAGGCGGAGTCCTGCCACATGCACAATGGAGGAACTTCTCATAACGACATCAGAGGCATTCCAAGTGGCCAGCTTCTGGTCAAACGACATTTAGTATAATGCAAAGTTTTTAACATTGTGTTTGTAAATACATTATAACTGTATCCTCAATTCGCTTCTGACACAATAAAAAAATCCATGCAGGAATCAAAGCACTCCCAACAAATAGCTATCTAGCCTCTGTTGAATAAACACTGTCAAACAGCTCTTACCATCAGGAAGTTCACCCTAATACTTAGATGATATGAAATGTTATTTTGACTGGCTCTCTCCAGGTACAGAACCCCTAATAGGTTATCAGCCAATTATGCAGCTTCTGTTTAAAAAACCTCCAAGGAAGAAGAGTTTGCTCCATTCTGAGGCTATGTCAAAAAGCTTACACCAGCAGGAATTCCTAATGTTTCATTAAATTGGTTTCTTGTAATTTAAACCCACTGTTGGAGCACTAGAAAAATAAATTGTTCCACACTTATGTATGATAGCCCTCCACTTATTTGAAGATAGCAATATTATTGCCTCTTTATCGTCTTTTCTCCAGAATAAGCATACCCAACTCTTTCAAACCCTGGAGAATCTAAAAAATGCCAGCCCAAACTTGAAAATTTGGAGAAAACTAGCAAAAACACAGAGAAAGGGGCCTATACTGACATAGGAAAGGGACAAAGATGGTAGGGCATTAGAGATTGAGAACAGGGAGACATCAGCACCTGGGACCCATTCACACTACTTCATTATAACCTCTTCCTAAATTGCCAACTCCAGGATTCCATGGGATAGAGTCATGGCAGTTAAAGTGGAATAATTGTGCAGTGTGGATGTGCCTCTAATCGTGTTTGTGACTACATCATTTGAATGTAACAATGGGAAGTAGATAAAGCAAACACTGCATGAGATGGGGGAGAAGGAACATTTCCAGGTAGACTACAGATTGCATCAAATTGCTCTCTGAATCTGCTATTGGCAAAAGGAGAAATAATATTTTTTTCTACATGCCCAATATTGTTTTGACCCTACATCTAATATTTTCCTTTTAAAAATACACTTTAATTTCATACAATGGCATGCTGTATTTGGACTTCTAACGATTGCATGTATCTTAATAAAATACTGCAGACTCAGCTAACTCCGTCTCAATGTAGTTGCATCCATATTACATTTCTCTTAATGCACATGTATATTGCAGTCTCTTTTGGGGGCGGGGGACACCTAATAAGAATCTAATTGCAACTGTGTGGTATTTTCTTCATATTCATAAATTAACCAATAAGGAAAGAAGGAAGTTAAATGGGAAACACTACAAAGTGAGCAAATTACATACACAAAATTAGCACCATAGAAAAAAATGATAGAGGTATCTCGTCTGCTTTCCAAAAGAAAGGAAGGAAGAAAGAAAGAAGTCACAGATCCATAACTCTAAAATCTAGGGAGAGATTTATCGAGCATTTCAGAACTATCCCCAGGACAAATACCATGTATTTGATCCACAAGCCAATACAAATGCTGACTTCTATGTATAGAATGTTTTCCCCAAAGTTGCTGCAAGAAGAATGACCTTTTGTGTGTTTCCAAATACATGCCACCATTTATCAACTCCGTTCCCTCTATAAAGTTATGCAGTGACTTAAGGAGGCAAGCCTGATGGAGATCTGAGGTCGTTGGCAGAGACCTTCCATTCCCCAGTGATCTGGTATGTTGCTTGGGTGGACATAGTAAATCAGGGAAAACAAACTCCTGAGATTCTTCTGTGTATTTGCTTATCTCACTTTAATTTATCCCTATTCCCACTAGAAAGCTATCTCAAAGTAAGCATATAATCTATTTTGAAGGATTAACAAAAAAAACACACACACACACAGGGAAGAACTTGGGAAGGTAGAACTAAGGTGTCACATACAAAAGTCTTGTAAATGTTAGAACAAAATTCTCATTTATGCATATTAGTCATGCAGAAAATAAAGAAATTCTGATCTCTAGGTTTAGTGTTTGAAGAAATAGAAAATGGACTTAGCAGTGCTCTCTCCAATTAGGTGGTGCCTTTGGAGAGATATAAGGGATGGAAGCAGAAGTGGTGAGTGGGAAGTGGAAAAGCAATGTATAGTCAGGAAACAAATCCAAATTAAAGGGAAGAAATGTGGTCCCTAAACTATCAGTAAGGAATCTGAATAATCCAGTTTGACAAAACAGTTTAGATTGTTTCTAGACAAAGGACTTCATCAGGCGGAGCAGGAGGGAAACATGGGAAAGCGAAGGCAACAGTATTGCCCCATCTACTGTTGATTCTGTCTTTCTCCATCTTGAGGCTGGCCATCCCACATCCTTACCTCATTCACTCTGTCTTTCCCCCACTTTCTCCCTCCTTAAGGCTGTTGGGAGTCAGGTAACACCCAACACCAGAAGATGGGTGCAGAGCTCTGTTTCTATGCACAGGGGAAATTGAGCCAAACAGAGTAACACTAGAAATGCTCTTACATCATATGTTGGCCTCAGTGAGACTCCAGCGGGCTTCCGTTTCTGCAGCACATGGAAACAGCCCTATACCCATCTGATGAGGTCCTAAAATGTTGGAAATAACCTTCCCAAGCCTACACTAATTGTTATGTATATAATTGCTATACTGCATTGTATGTTTATATTGGTTTACAATTTTACCTAACCTCTTTGTTGTGGGAAGAGCTGCAGACCTTGTGATCAGAACTGGACATGTTCAGGACTCAAATTTCATTTTAGTTTGTAGCAGCCATTAGACTCTTGGGGTCCTTCCACACAGCCCTATATCCAGAATATAAAGGCAGAAAATCTCACAATATCTACTTTGAACTGGGTTATCTAAGTCCACACACAGATCATGTGGGGTTTTCTGCCTTGATATTCTGGGATATAGGGCTGTGTGGAAGGGCCCTTAAAGAGAGTAGAAGCCATTAGACTGTTAGAGAGAGTAGAAGCCAACTGTATGTTTTTGGAAAACTAGGAACAGTACAGTTTGCTTTCAGACTCCAACAGGAACAGTATGCTTAGAGACTTACTAGACTCTTAAAACAGAGAGATGCTTTGGACTGTGGACTATTGTTTCTAAGAAGATGCCCTGTGTTACCTACACAGAGAAACTACCTAAAATCCCATTTTAACTGGATTCATAAGCAAAGTTAATGTATTCTTGGACAGCGAGGAGTCAAGATGTGCTCTGAAGACATTCAAGTCTGCGACGGGGGCCTATGGGGGAGTAGGGATGGCTCATCCTTCTCCCCACTTCTTTTTAATGGTTGTTGCCTCTCCCTGTTGAATGGGGAGATTCTCTGTGCTGCCTCAGCGGCTTGCCGGGGCTTGGCTTTGCTGGGCCCCATGTCTTTCTTCTTACAAGATTCCTTACCAGTCGGGGGAAGGATGGGCGGCTGCTGCCTCCTCCCTCTCATTCCCTTATGGTGGGTGGCATTGTCCCGGCGGAGGCTGTCCTGCGCTCTATGCTGGGAGCCTGGCACCGCCATTCCCCTGCATGTTTCTGGCAGCGCAGGGAAGCCCTGCCGGGATCCTGGCACCGCCATTCCCCTGCATGTTTCTGGCAGCGCAGGGAAGCTTTGCCGGGATCCTGGCATTGCCATTTGGACGGTGCCGTGTGCATGGGAGAGTTTCTCTCCCGCTTCTCCCCCACCTCTTCCTTTTTCCCCTGGCGCCAACTTAGTGGTGCTGGCCGCGCTACCAGGCGTTTCACCCTCCTTTTAGGGGCGGCCCTGCCTGGATCCTGGCATCATAGACAACCACTAAAGTCAAACCCAACTTATTAGGAAATTTTGCATGCCATCATTGTTTGCTATGTCCACAAATCATTTAAACAAAAGTTTTTCAGAATCCTTACACCAAAGCTCCTTACATTTACAGCATTTTGCCACTTGTACTACCAAAGGTGTGATCTATATTATTTTCCCATGTTCTCTTATGTATATCAGCCAAACAAGCAGTCAAGTTAAGCATCAGATCATCGAACAAAAGAGCAAAATTAGAATTCATTCAGTTGATTCCATTTCTAATTTTAAAAAATGCTGATTAGAGTTTTTCTCCATCTTGGTAGCAGTTACACTGTGGGTCAATAGTTTAACAAACTCAACTGTTCATTTTTGGTGTGACAAAATGGCAACTGTGCAGGTCATCAATACCCTAACATCTAAATCAACTCAGGTAACAAACGCCTTACGGCACTTTACACTCCGTTGTTTAAAGTTTAACATGTTTCGTGCATTCCATATTGCGGACTTAGACAATTCCTTAGCTGATGCACTATTGCATGCAGATGGAGCGCTTTTGGCAGCTACCGCCCACTGCAGACGCATGTCTGGAACGCACGCCAGACCATCTTTGGCAGATTTGAGTGATGAAGTAATGATGGGTATGGCACTTGCTTTAGCACCCAGTTCCAGAAGATTGTATGTATCAAGGCAGTGCAGGGGTTCATAGAATTTAGGCAACATTACAATTTACATTGCATTATCCCAGTTCCTTATGGAAGCATAGTACAGTTTTGTGTCTACTGTAAGAGAAGGGGTTTAGCGCCCCATCCAATTACCGTATTTTTCTTCCTGACGTCACTTCGTCGTGCCTCTGACGAGGAGGAGGGTCTCGCCGGCCGCGCGCTTACAGCATTCTTACAGCGCGCGGCGGCGAGACCCCCTCCTCGGCAGAGGCGTTTTCTTCCTGACGTCACTTCGTCGCGCCTCTGCCGAGGAGGGAGGGGGAGGCGGCGCTGTAAGAATGCCCGGAAAAGAGGCCGGAGGGAGGGAGGAACTCTTCCTCTTTCCTTCCCTCCCTGCGGCCTCTCTTTCGGGCCTCCTTACAGCGCGTCCGCCTCCCCTTCCTTCCGGCAGAGGCGCATCTTCCTGACGTCACGAAGATGCGCCTCTGGCTTTGGGCCCTCCCTCTGCTGCTGCTGCTGCGGCTGCTGCTATGGCTGCCGCAGGCCGCCGTGGGGCCGCCCTCGTGGCCTCCCTCCTCCTCGGGTCCGTGAGCGGCAAGCCCGCCCCACGAGTCCCCTCTTCCGCCCCGTTCCTCCCGCGCCGGCTGGCTGCAGCGACACGGCGGCGAGTATGGGCATGCGCAGGAGCCGGGAGCCGCCGGAGGGGCGCGATATAGCGTAAGTACATCGCGCCCCCCCCCTCTGCTCCAGCGCCTCCCCCCCTCCATGTTAGTGTAACCAGCCCCCAATTTTTTCCCCAATTTTCCTCCTCAAAAATCAAGGTGCGTCTTATCAGCAGGTGCGCCTTATGGTGCGAAAAATACGGTAGGTCAAAACTGGAAGCACTAGCGTATTGGTTTAAGGCACGAGGATTTCCCGATCCTACCAACAACTTCCATCTACATAAACTCATGTCAGGTTGGTCACAACATGGCCAACTGAGAGACAATAGAGAACCCCTGACCCCAGAAATTTTAAAGGGCCTTAATAAAACATGAGTCAGGTTTTGTGTGTCCGAATACAAGCAGTCATTACTGTATTTCATGCCATAGCGCTGAAAGCCTCTTTTTTTTGCAGCCTTAAGGATAAGCGAGCTAGTGGCCACATCCAAGAACGACACATCCCTCCCAGCAAACGCTGCTCATGTCTGATGTTAATATAGCACAAGATAGGCTTGGAATTCTGCTCAGATCTTCCAAAACAGACCAATGGGCCAAGGGTTGTGTCATTAAGCTGTCAAAAAGCAGCAACGTTGACCTATGCCCAGTTATAGCCATGACACGTTACAGATCAGTGAGGGGCACTACATCCGGTTATTTGTTTTGCCATCAAGATGGCACATTACTAACTAAATATCAGTTTTGGATGGTCACCACCAAGGCACTTAAGATGATAGAAATAAGGCACCAAATATTTGGAACACACTCCTTTTGCGTTGGTGCAGCATCATCAGCTGCCCAATTGGGTTACGGGATAGAAACAATCAAATCTTTGGGTAGATAGGAAAGTCTAACGCTTATAAGAGATATGTTTATACACCTTTGTTATAGTTACTTAGTTTATCATTTCAGATGCTGTTACGCTGGTGTATTGATGAAGGGTTCTGATATGCAGACATAGTTATATTCATTGGGCCAAGTGACATGTCCGAAAGACTCTCTATGGCCAGCATTTGGGTCTCACCTTCATTGCTACTGTTGAATGGAGAGGTAGAAGAGGCTTATGTTGGGATGGTTTGATTCCGTTGTTATTTCATTCCAGGAACGGGCCCCCTCCTGATTTTTTGGTCATCCACTTCGGTGGGAATGACCTTGGCCTTCTAAAAGGTATGGCGCCCTATTTACAGGCACATGATGACATTTCTAAGATATGGCATGCATGGCCACATGTGCACATCGCTTGTTAGGCAATTATACCACGCCTCAAGTGGGCAGGTGGTGGTGATGTACGAAAAGCTGGAAAGAGCTAGGAAGCGTGTGAACAGGGCCAGGTGCACAGCACTGACCTGTTGTAAGGGGTCATACATTCACCAAAATGACATCACTCATGAAAAACACATATTTTCCATACATATGGCATCCATCTTTCTGATTTAGCCAACACTGAATTTTTGGCAGATTTCAGGGCAGGCAACATGTTGGTGTTAGAGGACCTGGTGGGGAAAAAATAGATAGCTGCCCGCAATCTGTGATGTAAAATAGCTAGGAAATTCCAAAAGTTGGTGTACATCCAAGGCACCCCCTTTAAGAGTGTGGGCCATTACGTAAAACACTCACCTGGAGGTCAATTGGAAGGGTAAGGTGAAATAAAATGGCCCAGAAATGGGGAGAGTCTGGTCTCAACAACTTTGAGAGAGGCTTCTCCATACATTTCCCTTAATGGTTTCCCGGGTTTTGGTCACCAGGGGACCCAGGTGTCTCAGCCTAACTAGCCAAGGGGTAGGTCTGGCAGGAACACTCCCTCGGCTTTGCAAAACCAATTCGACACACCCATAAGATTAGTTTAGGTTGAAAAGTTAAATATGTAACAATAAAAGTTGCCCAACAATTTAACCTAAGAACTGTTGTGTGGTGGTCTCGTCATTTCGGGGGTTGGCAGGCAAAGGAAACACTTCTGAAATTCTACTGAATATGTGTTTTTGTGCATTGGCATGTTTTCATCCCTAACAGTTCGAAAACATACCTAGGTACATCAGTAACAGCTCAGAAACATAGCCTTGCATGAATGCTGGTGAACATCGTTCATGCCTTTCCAGTGACCAGTGGTTTTTCAAAAAGGTTATACAGCCCATTTCCCAAATGGTTATGGAGATTCACATTTTCCAAAATAAACACATAAATAATCCCATTTATGCACAAATAAGTAGTTTAGTGCAATATATCCTTTTCTTCAGTCAATAAATAATCAGTACCCTCATCTTTTTTCCGCGTCACATGAACTTGTGTAATATGCAGGCCATACTACATATAATAATGCAACTAGGACACAAATTTGCTTTTTGTATCAAGGCCTAAAATGGGTTCATCAACATTGTATGTGATTTCCAACATATCACTTCATAGAGTAGCATATGTTTTGCAATACTGCAAAGTTTATAATCGTAAACATTGGTTTAGTAGATCAGTAGGTTTTCGGATCAGGCCATTTGCTGCATCTTGCTGCAGCAGAGATTACAGTAAATTCTCTAGTATTATATTCAACAGTATGACAAAACCAGAATCTGATTGGAAAAGACTGAAAGCTTTTCAAATGAGAGAAAGTGAGAGAAAGAACTTCAGGGTTTTTGTTTTATTTATTTGGACCATTTTCTACATTTGAAAAGCTTTCAGTCTGTTCTTTTCAAACTTGTTCAAGACTACAAATCTTTTTAGGGCTTCACAGGCCCAGCTTGTATTTGAATAGGATAGACATTTGCATATTTGTTTGATATGTTGATTTCATGATCTCATTCAGTAATGAATCCCTAAGCTGGTTAAAATTTGTACAATTGAATGTAATCCAATAACCTCCCACTCTTGCCCCCCAAAGGCATAATTCCTTTCTGTCGACCTATGCTTCACTCATGTGGTAATACAGTTGTATATACATGCTGTGCCCACTGCCCTCCAACTGAACCATGGACTATAGTTCAAGAGATCCAGACAATAACCATCTGCCTTACACAGATGGGATCAGGTAAAATCAAATCCCAGCATTTCTCTAACCCCTAATACCTTTTAAAGTTGTTAGGACATCTGAATATATAAAAGGGTTTCTTTTCACACAAAAAAGGCACAAATGTCCTAGGATTACATATAAAACATTTAATGAGTGCACCGAGAATTAAGGGACTCTGGTCAGTTCATATGTATTCTGTGGACATGTCTAGCAAATTATTTCCTGCTGGGGAAAAAAAACTTTAATTCAGAAGGGGCATATATTGTGGATGGTTCAAGAAATAAATCTAAGTAAGATTATGTTGTTCAAGTTCTCTAATTCTGAGGAAAAATCCAAGCAAGTCAATAGATCTCCAATGGAAAAAAAAGTAAATAAATCAATCTATATATCTATTGTTTTCTTATTAAGTCTGCCAAGCAGCTGCTTAATGAAGTCTTCTCATCTATTGCATCATTTTAGTGAAACATGTAGATTTACGAAACTAAATATTATAAGCATGAACGAAAACTGAGTTTTCCATCTCCCGTCACCCTGTGATTATCTCTAGTCTTTAGAACCAAGCTTTTGACTAGTAAAGTAACACAGTACAAGAAGTAAATATGGAATGAGGCAGTAGCCCTCCCACTGGCTGTATATATATATATCTGTATGGGGAGAGTGGACGGGGCTACCGCCTAAAAGTTTCAAATTGTCTCTAGAAGATTCCGAAGCTATCTGCTCAGGCGCAGAATAAACCATATGTGTGAATTCACAGGTGACCACTCGGAGAAACATGGTTACGGGTAAGCAACCCACACTTAAATGTTCCATTATCTTATGGTAAATTTGTCATATTGTATTTAATGCTTAGTCATATGCTGCAAGAAGATCAAACCAATCCATACTCCAGGAAATAAAGCCAGACTGATATTAGAAACAAAGATGAAGTACTCTGGCCACATAATGAGAAGGCAGGAAAGCTTGGAGAAGATAATGATGCTGGGGAAAATGGAAGGAAAATGGAAGAGAGGCAGACCAAGGGCAAGATGGATGGATGGTATCCTTGAAGTGACTGGCTTGACATTGAAGGAGCTGGGAGTGGCCACAGACGACAGGAAGCTCTGGCATGGGCTGGTCCAGGAGGTCACGAAGACTCAGAAGCTACTGAACAAATAACAACAACATATGCTGTTTGATTTATGATTTGGTTTATGTATGTATGTAAGGCATTGCATTTTGCCATTCTTTTTTGTAAACCACTTTTGAGTCCGCCCAGGGGTGAGAAAAGCAGTATATAAATACGGTATATAAATACCGTAAATAAAATAAATAGTCGTCCGATACCTGTATGCTTTAAAAAAGGGATATGCATTTATTATGTTAAAATAAATGTGGTTTTGTTATTAAAAGTTATATTATGTAAAGATGTTAGCAGTTCTGAGTCATAAATTCTTTTTTCCTTCATCTGGGAAAAGGTATGAAGGTTCACAATGGAGTGAAATGAAAAGTTGATAAGTTCATGGGTTGTTTTTTAATGCAAACTGAGGTCATTGGTGGGCAACTAACAGCATTCTGCGAATAGACTGGAACACCTCTGTGAATAGGAGACCCACTGATGTAATGAATTCCCTCTTTTAGTGTTTCTTTTTGTAGTCATCCATGCAATGGGCATTCATGGAGGAGTGAGAATGGAACAGAGAAAGCTTAGGATCCACTGGATTCCAAACAGAGAGGGCCCTTGATATCTGCTGGACCCCCATGGGTCTCAAAATTGAAAGTTGCTTCAGTCCCATTGTATACAATGGTTTCTTTTTTATTAAATGGCAACATCAAGGTTTTATTTTTGGATTCTGGGTGACTGTAAGCCAAACTGTACGAAAATGACGAGGAGAGTTTAAGCACATAACCACAACCAATGAGAAATTCTAATTAAGGAATGTCTACTTTTTCACTAGAGAGGACCACAAGAAGGGGTAGGTAAAACTGCATTTACATTATAGTAAACTTTCTACCAGTTAAGTGAACATCTGTATTCACTAGGTATACCTTGTCCTTGGTTTGATTTGGTCCAGTTCTTAACATATGATCTCATGAGATAATATAAGGACTTTTAAATCTGCGTAGATCATGCCTTTATAACAAACAATCTTCACCCTCACCCCTCGGGCCATGCAGCAATAATGGCAAGAAATAGGTAGGTTTCTCCATTTGTTTATGTCTCATACTCCCAAGGGATTAGTCCCTTTCCTAGGAAAGCAGTTTAAAACTAATCACAGTTGTTATTTTAATCTCTTTTTACCATGAAGGATTCTTACAAAGTAATTTTGCTTGTGACCAATTAAGTTCTCCCAGTGGAAGTTTATGATTGCAGGGCAAAACAACCTGTTTAATGCTCGACAATCCTTAGTTTGCAGACAGTAAACTCCAGGGGCTAGAGACGTGCTAATACTTTCAAGTGATATATATTTCATTTTATTTCAGGGACTCTGCTCCATTAATCCCATGCTTTGAGCCACCTTATTTAATTCTCCTCTATTGCAGGAATTCCCATAGCTATATTATTCTGCCTAATCAATTTTGTATATTGTATTCTAGAGTATCCTAATATCATAGCAGTGATTTTCAGTAGGAGACCCCAGAAACTTAAACTTAGTTATAACTTTAATTGTATTTTAATTGTTTAAAAGGCTTTTTCAAATGCATGCAAATGTTCTTATGGTACTGCGTTATTAATTTTATTTATTTATTAATTTATTAATTTAATATTTTTTTTAAAAAAAGATTTTTATTGAGTTTTCCTGCTACAAGACCTGCTGAGAGGGGGGAGGGGCAGGGAAGGGTAGTAGTGAAGGGGGGGGGTTGGGAGCGTGTAGGGTAATTTAAAAAAATTATATTCCTCCCTTCTCACCTGGCAGGGGCAGAGCACAACATATACGCAGCAAACATTCAATGCTGGGATATAAACCATAAATATACACAAACATTAAAATCACTTATATCAGCTTTAAAATCAACTGTTTAAAACTATATCATTCTATTTTAGCCCATAAACTGTATATGGTATATCCTAGCTTCCTCATAAAAAATAGTGACCAGGGTGGGTGGGGATGGTGTTTCTTAAATTCTAAAATATACTCCCAAGAATCTCTAAAATTGAAGTGTATGTCAGAATGCACAGGTACTTTTTTTTTGCTGTTGGTGGCATGAAAATTAGTATGCCTCTTTCAATCGGTGGTGTCTTAGAATAGAAGAAATGCGGTATATCTGAAACTCTGGAGCCTTTTTTTGCCACAAAACACTATCATATTGGAAACAACTTTCCATCTCTTCCAGTTTCATCAGAAATAAGACAAATGGCCTAGGATCTGAGGAAGTGACAAAAGGAATGCAGGGGGTTCCTTTCCCTTTGTAGCTGTCCATTTTTTTAAAAATGCTCAGTAGGTACATGGCCGGATATATGGTTATGGACCTAATTATACTGTCCACCATCACTTGCCCATCACCTCCCACACTCTTTCCAGAGTGTGCACTACCAAGATAAATGAGTAGTTAATGTCAGTAATAAAGCACTTGATGAAAATATGAGACTTATTACACATTTCCATTAAAGCAAACACAAAATATTACACAAAATATATCAAAGTCCACATTAGACATGGAAATACTTGTCAACTTTGAGCTTCAGAACCATTTCCTCAAAAGTCAAGAATATAATTGGAAATAGCTTAAATTATATAAGTGGATCCTATAATTATATCAGAGATATTTTCTATCCCATTTCTCCCCTTGGCTGTAAAGCCTCATGTCTATCTTATGTGAACTAGTGCTGAAAGCTTGTTTTGGCCAAGAGGTAACCATGTAAGCTTTACATTTTGAGTACAGCCATTAAAATAAACCGGTGCAAGATCACAGATTTCCAAGGATATATGTGCAACCATCTTCTATCCAACAAACATTAGTTGTACTAGCAGATCTACAACATGGGCTGTATTACTTTTAATGGAGTTGGAGGTTAATGTGAATAACTACTTCTCCACAAACAAAACTCACAACTGGACATATTAAGAGGACTGAATGTAATTTTTTCTTAGTTTACTATGTCTCTGGTAGTAATAGTAGCAATGGCCCTTAAAGACATTTCTGACTTATGGTGACCCTAAAGCAGACATATTACAGAATAGTTTGGCAAAATTTGTTCAATGGGGGTGGGGGTTCTTTGCCTTTGTCTGAAAGAATATGACATACTCAAGGTTACCTAGTGGGTTTCTTTGGGCAAACTGGGCTTCAGACACCATAGGCAATCCAATGCTCAAAATCAATGCTACATCATTGTGATAGGAGGTGAATCCATGATAGATTTGCCTTCAGATCACTATAAGTCAGAAATGACTTGAAGACACCCAATAACCACTGTAATGCAGACCCACTAGTATACATATGATGAATTATCCATGTAATACACTACTCTTAGCTCACAACTTCATTAGGGCACGCAAGCCTCTCCCCCATGACAAGGGGGCACCCTAATGAAGTTGTGAGTTATGATGGCGGTGGCCTAGCCACTGGTAGGGCCTCCCATGCCAGACAGGTCACAACCGAAGGATCTGACAAAGAGCGTCAACGGGCAGGATGGGCTTTCTAGCCTTTTGGCAACCATCCTAGGAGAAGGAAAACTCTAATTTCAAACCCAGGCAGATGGTGCTTGTCTAACCCTGTAAGGTCAGCCATCTAGAGAAGGAAACTCAAACCAAACCTACAAACTGAGGACCTTGCTGCCACCATCCCAGCTTGCTAGGCCCCGGCAGACAAACCTTTGGTTTAAAGAGTGAGGCCAGTTCTGTGCACGCTGCGCTCCACCAGAAAGGTCCATTGCACAGGCTCGAAGGGCACATCCAACCTCCATCATCAACGTGCTTGTAGAAAGCGTGGGTTGAGTCCTTCCTAAGAATCTTCGTTCGTGACACTACTCTTAGCTAATTAAATATAGCTTCAACCCAATTTGAAATGTACATTCATTTTGCCTTTCTCCGTTGGTATAATCTCCCAAATATTGAAGATCAAGGTTTCCGCAATGTCTGAACCTTTAGTTCAAATAATTAGTCTCCTGAAAAAGGAAAGAGATGTATATCCCCTCTCCCAATATCATTACTTATATTGCTTAAACGTATGGAACTGGGACCATCTTACATATAGAGACATTTCCAAAGCAACTAAAAGAACATCAAATACTCAAAGCATATATATTTAAAAATAACAAAAACATATATTATCCAGGACTGGAACATTTTAATATAACATACCCAGACTTCTAGAAAAATATGGTAGGTAATAAGAAGAGTGGATTAGTTGGATTTGTACAGATGGCTAAGTGGGACCTCTAATGTGTTTTTATAAATCCTGAAGAAAACAAGAATCTGGAATATAGATTTTTGATCTATTTTTGCAAAATGTTATGAAACATGAGCTAACCTTAAGCAGTCCTCCAAGGAACAGGACTGTAGCAATAAATTTCCATGTTCAAGAACAGATGGTTATGCCACATAAAGAAAGCAAAATCTATCAGGCTCTGTAAAATGAGAAGAAAAAATTCCTCTCCCACATCCAATTAAGCGTCTTCGAGCGTGCTGTTCTACATGTGGTAACATAGGCATTCTGTATGAGCACCATGACATTGCCTTTAGTCTCCTTTCCTTCAGCTTGGTTCCTATAAATCAGCTTAGGCTGTGAGTAATGCTGAAGGAGCTAAATGTTCAGAATTTGTGTCTGTCTGTTTTATTAGCCAGCCCAGAGTAAACTGGGGGCTATCGTTCAATGTCAGGTTCAATACCCAATGACCCAATATGTTAAAATTGTGGCAGACACAAATCAAGGGCATAATGAAGTCTGAGAAGTGGTCCATGCTGATTTATTAGGACATCTGTCTGACTATAGACAATCTAGTGTTGCCCTTGGATAGCATCAACTATTCCCATGGATCTGAAACATTTCCCTATTTAAAAAACAAACAAACACAGAAAACGCTCTAACAAAGCCAAAGGAGTCTTTAAATGTTAATGAAATATTTCCAACATTTTTCTTTGGGGGGATTTGGATGGAAATGTTAAAAATGAATTCTATAAGTTAGATTGAAAAGTATTCCGTGTGTCAGCAATTATTAATAGGAAGATAATTATATGAAGCACCATCATCTAAACAAGCAAAAATGATTATAAAGGATTCTGGATGAAAATTGCAAATATAGAAGTGTTGAATAGACAAAAAGCAACAAACCTGATAATTCAAAGTTGTGGGCAGAAGCATTCCTGATGTTATGAATTCAGTGTAAATAATTAAAACCTGTTTTAATCGTATTAATTGGTCCTTTTAACTTGTTAAATACATTTTTAGCCTTTTATATTAATGGGATTTTTATAGTCTTTTACTGGCTGCCACTCTGAGATCTCGATAGACAGCAAGCTATAAATATTTAAATAAGGAAGTAAATAGGTAAGTAAATGTTAATGGAGTTAGCAAACTATGCAAATTGTTTTTATATGCTTTATTTGTGCATTTCAAAACAATGACTTTTAAAAGCCCATATTGACCCATTAGTTGTTTGAAATAACTCATGAAGATGGAAGTCCCTAACCCAATCCTGTCAAATTGACACTTTCCTCCATTGAAAAGTGACAAATCTGGGAAGAAAAAAATCCTGTTTGTGGAGTATCCATGTGAGTAAAAACACCAATTTCTTCATTGCCATGCTTATTTGGGAAGTTGAAACTAACAGGAATCTCTCTCCATACTTGTTACTTTCCTTTGGAGAGAAATCTAACTCAGAAAGAGCGAGGTTACACTTGAATAGAGCTAAAGATCATGTCCTAAAGAACACCTCTGAATGAAAGTAATATGTAGCCTAAATTTGTAATTCTTATCAACCTAAAACTATTTCCACCTCTCTTATTCATTAATATGCATTAATTGATCTTTAAGTCAAAAAGTGTTTCTACACTAATTGTGTGAATGATTTTTGTCTTTCTGTTATTTGCTCATTCAGTCGTTTCCGACTCTTCATGACCTCATGTACCAGTCCACGCCAGAGCTCCCTGTCGGCCGTGGCCAACCCCAGCTCCTTCAAAGTCAAGCCAGTCAGTTCAAGGATACCATCCAGCCATCTTGCCCTTAGTCAGCCCCTCTTCATTTTTCCTCCCCCCCCCCCCCCAAGATTTCCTGTCTTCTCATTATGTGGCCAAAGTACTTAATTCTGTCTCTAATATCCTTCTCTCCAGTGAGCAGTCAGGCATTATTTCCTAGAGTATGGACTGGTTTGATCTTCTTGCAGTCCAAGGCACTTCAGAATTTTCCTCCAATGCTACAGTTCAAAAGCATCTATCTCCCTTCGCTCAGCCTTGATTTTTCTCTTCTTCTATGTCATTTTTAAAATTATGACCTCCATAGTCATGACTCAATTGCCAGCAAAAGCTTTTGCTGAGTTAGGAATGTCAACAAGGGACCTGTAGAGGTGCTCCTTCAAAACTCTGTCCTTGCTCATGTCCATTGATCAAAGGCCAACTAGGGATTACAGCCCTGAAATAGACACTGTTGAGTCATCTCCATCCAGCCAAGTGTGCTTACCATGCCTTCCAGCAATGCACCAAATGAGATAATGGAGACTCCCCAAGACCAGACGCCTGTACCTGGAAGTTTCTTCATTGTGTAACCTGGTTTCATTCTTTTCCTATGACTAACTATCGGAAGAACAGTCAAGCTCAGCACTTAATAAGAGCTCATATCTTGGAACTGCTGCTCCTTAGAACAAGTTGTCTGCTTCCTGAGTCTTGGACAGGCCTGCCTCTATTCCATTTTCAACGGCTGGCTGCATGTCCAGTATAAGTCATAAGCTTTTGTTATTAGCTCCAGGCCAGACTTCTCCAAATTCTTCTGATCTGGGCTCAGATCTCATCTCATCAGAACTACGATATCCCACAATTGTTAGAGCTCTTTATAAAAAATCATTAAGTCCATGCATTTCTTTTAATTAAGGCAAATGTCACCAAGGAGAGGAATACACCACTGCTATATCAAATCCATTGTTATAGCATGCCTACCCCCCACACCAGAAATATATCTGACAATTTTATCTTAGTTCTAAAAGTCAAAATCATACTGTAATTAAGTTGTAGATATCTGGTTTAATTATATTTTTTAACATTCTTTTACCTTGTCAGATTGTTTTTCCATTTCTTTAAATTGTTTTACTGTGTTGGTGTTGCCACTGAAATTCTAAGATAAATACTTAACGAAGAGAAGCAAAAATATTATACTTCAGTCAATAGCATAAAGCCGCATCTTGTAACATACCATAAGAATTCAACCCTATAGGATCTTTTTAAATCCTAGGACTGTGTCCCAATGATATCAATGGGGATTACTTTTGAGTAGGCACTTTTTAAAAGAAAAAAGTGCCCTTAAAAGGAGATGCAATAAGTCTGTACCCTCAACGGTGCCGTTTAGCTATAGTCAAAGGTGAGGCTACTCAATCCTGACATATGCTGCTGGTTTCACAAACAGTTACCTTGGGAATTATTTTCATTTCTGCTGTTCTTAAAAAGGAAATAAGCTACATACTCTGACGATATGTAAACTCATGCCTATAGATAGCCCAATTTATTAGTTATTGGAAGTCAAGACATTCATTATATTAGCCTGTTCGGTGGAATTTGAATCAAACATACAAAATAATCTGAAATCTATTATTCTTACATAGAATAAGAAACATAGAGCATTATTCTTACATAGAATACAGTTATGGCTTTTACTGTGAGCTCAGGAAAATATAAATATGCTAAAATTCTCATTATGCCCTAGTTGCTTTGATATATTGATATTTTAAAAGTTTCTCAAGCGAACTCATCTCTGGTAATAAGCATCTCAGGTTAATGAGCTTTTGTAAATTAGATACTTAAGGCGGGGTAAAAAATATCTGATTAACATTTCAAGATTCTAATGGCTTTTTCTTACAAAAAAAACCCATCAGCAGATAAATGGCAGAATGTAGATTCAGAAACAAATATTAAAAAGATGAAACTTCTTCTCCGTTTAGTGTTGCTGTGTGCTTTCAAGACATTTCTGATTTATGGTGGCCCTAAGCTGAAGTTACCACAGGGTTTTCTTGGTAAAATTTGTTCAGTGGGTTTGTCTCTACTTTACGCTCCACTGCGCTTGAGACATATTTGGTTTCGCGCATTTCGTATAGCTGGGACGAACAATGCTTTAGCCAATGTTCTGTCCTTTATGCAGATGGAGTGATTCAGGCAACTTGCACCTAACACCGACATTCGGCAGGAGCCCATGCCGGACCATCTATGTCAAATTGGAACAACAAATAAGTAAGGGGCATTGGACAGGCTTTGGTGCTGAGTCTAATTGGCCATCCATCAAAGCTGTCCAAGGATTTGAGAAATTTAGGGAAATATTGTGCATAAGGCTTGGTCATGCCTGTTCCAGTGGAAAATGTTATACAATTCCCAATTTTTCTTAAATGAAAAAGTTTGGCCCCACAATCCATCCATCTTCATGAAGATATCTGCATTGGATTTTTGGCACAAGACCCTGATATTACCACAGATTTTTAGGTCCACAAACTCTTGAAGGAGTGGTCGCAGTAGCATGGAAAATCCCATGATACATGACAACCCCTTACGCCAGTAATTTTGAAGGGCCTCAATGAAATTTGGTCATGGGTTTGTTCCTCCCAGTAGGAATGATGCCTGTTCCACGCAACCACTCTTAAGGCATTTTTGCTGCTTTTGGAATTAGTTAACTGGTTTTAGCATCTAAATCTGACCAATCTTAGCAGACTTTGATGTTTG
Source organism: Anolis apletophallus (assembly GCA_030556195.1). NCBI lineage: Eukaryota > Metazoa > Chordata > Lepidosauria > Squamata > Anolidae > Anolis > Anolis apletophallus. Next base: position 129,825,239 of record JARBWK010000002.1, read on the forward strand.
CGGACCTAAAGTTGGCATCCAAATTATTGTGCCTGTTTGTTAAAAGGTCTAAAAGCAACCAGAAAGCTTTTTGGAACTTCTATTGGGCTTAGCAGCTCCAATGAAACACCTTAAAGCTGGTTAAGGCTATGGCAAGTTATGTGGCTTTAAGGGCTGATGCAGTCAGTCCTTTTTTTGTCAGCAGGATGGCATCCCACTCACTAAATACCAATTTTGGTAAGTCACATCCAGAGCGCTGGACATTTAAGACCAAAGATTTGGAGCACACTCTTTTTGAATTGTGGCTGCCTTGACAGCAGCAGCCATGGGCTAAAATGTAACCAAAATTCAAATTCTGGGCAGATGGAAGTTCAAAGCTTTTTGTTCATATGTTCACTCTATTATGTTGCACTAATTTCTGTGTTTTTTCTGATGTGAGGTTGCTAGTGCAGGCTGGTCCTGTTTTGCGGCCACAGTTATGCACACTGGGTGGAGAGACAGGTCCGCAAAAGTCCCTATGGCCAGCATTTGGGCCTTGCATCACCCACCACTATTGAGTGGAGTGGCAGGAGAGGCCTCTGTTGGCACATTTTGTGCCTATTGCTGTTTGCATCAGGAAAAGGGCTTCCTCCCAATGAGCTTGTAGTTCACTCGGATAGAAACAGCCTGAGCCTGATGGAAAACAAACTCTTGGTTATCCAGGCTTTGATTGATTTTTGGAAAATCAAGGAGGTGTGGCCTGACAACCACATTGTATGGTCAGCTATTATACCAAGATTCAAGTGGTCAGGTGGTGGTGACATCAAGAAGCTTGACACAGCTAGAAAGAGAATGAACCAAGGTGAATACAAGCCATTGGGCTCTAACATTCAACACAACATCACACATCTTAGGCCCAATTTCTTCTGAGGCAATGGTATCCATCTTTCTGATACAGGCAACCACCAATTGTTAGGAGACTTGCAAAAGGGCATTAAGGCTGCTTTGGATATCCTGGTGGGGGATAGGGATAAAGCGGACACTTACCTCTAATCTGTAGCAGAAAGTAGCCATAGGTTTGCATTTGGTGTACACCTAAGGCACCCCTTTTTGGTGTAGGCTAGGAACAGAAACCCTCACCTGTGGTTTATCTAACTGGGGTGAGGGCAGACAGAAAAAGGCCTTCAAACAGGGAGAGTTCTAACCTCGGTAAGATCCTTTGGACTTGGGGCAGAATTCTTCAGACCTTTTCTGCGTGGTTGCCCTGGAAACATTACAGTTTACTACATCCGGGAACCCAGGTGTTTTGCCTAACTCAGCTGAGGGGTAGGCCACGGAAGATCAATACCTCAGCTTAAATTCACACCAGTTCCACGCACCTTTATATGTTGCAAGTCATATAAAGTTAATTCATGTAACATTTAAATAAAGCTGCCCATAGTTCAATCCATATTGTTGTCTGGTCTCTTATTTCGGTGATGAGATTGCAATAGGGAATGTTATAATGAAATGCGGGAGGAACTTCCAAATAGATATGAGATAAAATGACCCTGAGGAATATACAAATTAACACCTACCTCCACACATTCCAGCGTTGCTCTTCCAACAGAGTTAGCAAATGGTCAACATATTTATTAGAGTCCATAAATTCCTGTGAGAAAGGGAAAAGATCCGTCAAATGTGGATTTAAAAATAATTTAACAAACATTGCATTTTTGGTACTTGCATTTCCCACCCCATGGAGCCATCATAGCTACTTTGAGATGCAGAGTGAGAATAGCAGTTCATACAGGAAAACTGCATGGCCAAAATATTCCATGCCTACTTCATAGTAAAGACAAAAACTGTCAAGTGAAGATAGCTTGAAATGGAGTTTCCATGTCACGAACCGTTTGGATAGGAACAGCATATAGATTAATCTGAAACAATTTCAATTGTTAGAAATGGAAAAACACCCCTGTGGTGTTTGTTTTGCTATCTGTGCCCCTGATCAGAAGATTTCATCCCACTTTCTGTCCCTCTGATCATTGAATTTTGAACACTTTGGCTTGTCGTGGAAACAAGGATTAGTGAGAAAGCTTCAGTTGAGCCCCCCTTTCCCCATGATAACTCCCAGGAGACCCCTTTTCCCCATGATTCCTTCCCAGGAAGGAATTTCCCTTCCAAGGGGTAGATTTCTCTCACTTCCTGCTGCCTCACCTCCCATTTGTAACTGAGTCATTTATAAATCAGGTGTTTGTAAATCGAGAACTGTCTGTATTAGAAACATTACCACTAAAACAGAATCTGTAAGAGGTCATATCTTATTACCTGACAAACTGAAATATAATGTCTCCTTTTAGTTAAATTGAATAAAAGCGTGAACTGTAAATTAATAATCATAGTATACCACTGTGTTCGGCCAAATAATTACTTTTAAGAGTAATATGTGGTTAAAGAAAGGTCTTAGTTGCATGGATTTGTTTCATCTGATGACAGATTACTTATCTAACATTCTGTGCATCTACCAAAATCCAAAGGGTGTACCCTCTTTATGAGAATACAAACATTTTGCAAATATCAGTGGTTTGTCTTGTCAAAATGTATTATTGATGGGGAAGGAGTGTGGTTGTGAAATTGTGTGGCGTATTAATGAAAAGTCTTTGTTCTGCCATTTCTTTTCATATGTGAAGAGTACAAAATAGGAGCACCATGAATAATGGAGCATTGCCGCATCTCTTTTTAACATGAAGATGTATGTTTGTTACAGGAAACTACCGTATTTCATCCACACTGGGTACATTTTACTTTCCCTGCATTTTTCAACAGCTGTGTGTTGGCTTCCCAGCTTACAGATTGATTTTGAAAGGGGAATAATAGGATGTATGTCTTAATATCAAGCCACTCATGAGAAGAACACATATGCAGTTAAAAATGCCTAGGAAGACCAATATATTTTGGGGGAGAAGATTGAATTAGGCATTACTACATTGACTGAAATTAGGTCATGCTATTTTGAAGTTCTTTGATTTTGGGATAACAAGATGACATTGGTTGGAGCAGATGCTCTAAGCCATTTGGAAGACTATTATTAGGAAGATTTTTATCATTAAAAATAATGAATGGTTTCAGCATTATATGCCTTTAACCCTGCAGTATTTATTTCGCTCTCCTAATGAAACTGGTACAGTGAGCCATCGGAAATGATATTGGTTATCACTATGACAATTAAAGATTGTCCTGTAGAAAGGCATTTATCATCTGTTCCAGGCTGTTAAACTACATCATTTGGCTGCAATTAGGAAACAGCTGATGAGGTAACCCAACAGAGCTATAGTACAAGTGCAACTATTTCCTCCCCTGCTACTGCAAGCACCTTATACAAGGCTTTTGGTATTGTGCACCCTGATGTTCTCTTTATGTTTAACATAACAATGTTAAAGTCAAAAGAAAGTACAACAGCTGCATTATGTGGCAGTTTGCTTTTGCCTACTGCGGAGGTAAAGATTCAGCCTCTCTTCTCCTTTCTAGGGTGCTAAATTAACTGGCTGGATTTACACTGGCATATAATACAATTTGCATTATATAGTATAGATTTATATAGTGGAAAAAGAGCCTGGTGTGATAGATCACTAAATATTAAAACCAGCTTGGGGACCCGGCAATGCCTGGGTGACTTGGGAAAGGCACTGTTTGTTTTGGGAAGTTTAGTAATATCTCTGGATGCAGGTTGAATTCGTGCGGGCAGGTCATTTCCCCGCCCAAACCACTCTAGTATGTTATATTGGCCCAGGTTATTTGAAAAAGGCACTGTTTGTTTTGGGGTATTAAGTAGTATCAGTTGGGTAATTTGTAGCTCTATTTCTGAGGAAAAAAGCCAGTCTTTCCTGTTGTTTTCTTATGAATACTCCAATTAGAATATGCATAAGGATGTGAGTGAACTGCAATTCCCAAAATCATGGGCCAATCACCCCAAAGCCCACTAGTATTCAAAGATGGCCATGTTGAGCCTGAGTGTCTAGTTTGGTCCAGCTACGACACCAGCTGCATTAAGTGCTCTCTGGATAAGGGTGAACTACAACTCCCAGATCCAAGGCCATTCAACCCCAAACCCTGCCTGTATGCACAGTTGGGCATGTTGGGTCTCTGTGCCAAGTCTGGTACAGATCCGACGTTGGCTGGGTTCAGTGCTGTCTGGATAAGGGTGAACTACAACTCCCAGCATCAAGGTCCATTCCCCCAAACCCCTGCAATATGTTCACTGGTCCATTGCCAGTGGAGGTCAGTTTCTCTCCATGAAGGTTAATTTCCCCCCAAACATCTCCAGTATGTTCTCTTGGTCATAGATAGTCTGTATGCCAAGTTTGGTCTGTCATTTGTGGAGGTCGAGTCAGCGGCTAGAGGCTAATCAGGTGAAGGTACTGCATATCCCATCATCCGTGGTCCATCCCCCTCCACCCAAACCGCACCAGAACATATAGTGGGTTATGGAGGTCTGTGTTTTAAGTTTGGTCCAGGTTTGTCATTCGAGCGGGTTGCAATGGTCTCTGGAACTGAGTAAATTGTTGTAGCAATGGTAGCTATACCATTGCTACAACACTGTTTACAAGAAAACAGACAAAACAAAATATACACTGAATGATAGTGATGGTTTTAAGTGATGGCCTCTACAGCATATGGTGTGTGCATGTGACTTGTGGATGAGATGGATCAAATGAGACAGGAGGTGTTAACAAAGCATGAAAACATTTATGTGACTTGCTGAAAAAATGTAGGAGAGTGGTTATTTTCCCCCTCTGATGTTCAGTATCAAAATAGGGCAATTTCTTTGTCTCATCAATTTCCCTCCACATTTACGGTCATGGAATTGGAAAAGATTTTGCTTTTGAGTTCAAAGATTTTTAACAATAGCTTGAGTTTCCTTGGATAAGGTATTAAGGCTCATTTCTAAGAAGTATAATGCTAGAATATAGAATTTATCTTTAAGATGTGGTACAGAAGAAGCTGGAAACACCCAATAAGCCTGAATCTCAGGATGTTGCTGCCATACAAAAACGGAGAGCAACCATAGGTTCATATCTGAAGAAATGACTCCTTTATTACGGATTGGTTACCATTTATTTCTCTTTTAAATAGAAACAGGGGTCCTCTCATCTGGTTCTCTTCAGTCATGCAAGAAAACATTTGACATACAATTATTTTAAAAAGGAATAGTAAAGAAACTAAAAAAACATTACAAGAATTACAAAAAGAATTCGACAAGAACTGGTTGCACTAGTCAACTACAACAGAGATGGCGATTAGATTTTAAAAAATGGGGAATACAAGAGCCGGAAAATTAATGGAATTTATTATTGCAGACAAAAAAAACCAAACCAATCAGGAAAATATATCAATTCCCTTTGAAAGAGTCTATAATTGACGAACAAATAAAGGAGCCCATGATTCAATGGGCAAAAAAGATAGGACAAGCAATACATCTAGAAGAATGGGAACAACTCTGGAATAATAATTACAATTTAAAAGATGTTCTACCGTAAAAGAGAACTTTTTACAAAATGATGTGTAGATGGTACATAACCCCAGAAAAACTCACAAAGATATATAAAAGTTTGAACTTATGTTGGAAATGTAAACAGAAAAAAGGAACCTTTGACCACATGTGGTGGACCTGCCCAAAGATTAAAGATTCTTGATAAAAATTCGCAATGAAATGGAAACTATATTAAAAAAATTAAATAACAGCAAAAGGAAAAGGATCTGAACGGCTTGGGGAAAGGGTCTGAGTGGTGTGGAGAACAGAAAAGGACATCATGGGCGCGCAGGGGAAAGGATCTGGGCAGAGTGGGGGCAAAAGGGAAAGGGTCTGGGCGGAATAGGGGCAAAGTGGAAAAGGACTGGGCAGAGTGGGGGCAAAGGGGAAAGGGTCTGAGCAGAGTGGGGGTGAAGAGAAAGAGACCTGGGCTGAGTGGGGGTTCAGGGGAAAGGATGAAAGAGAGACAAGGTTCCTCGACATGCTAGCTGATTATTCCCTTGAGCAGATGGTCATGGAACCAACCAGGGGAAAGGGGATCCTGGACTTGGTGCTAACAAATGAACAAGATCTCGTTCAAGATGTCCTTGTAACTGAGCCCATAGGTACCAGTGACCACAACACAATAACCTTCAACTTAAGTTTGGATAGCAAACTGTCAGTGAAAACTAACACGGAGACCTTAAATTTTCACAAAGGGAATTTCACCAAAATGAGAAAAATAGTAAAGAACAAACTAAAAGGAACAGTAAAAAAAATCAAATTCCTCCAGAATGCTTGGAAACTGTTAAAAAATACTTTAAAACAAGCCGAACTAAAATGCATTCCTAAAATAAGAAAGAGGCCGGGAAAGTCCAAGAGGACATCAGTATGGCTTACAAATGAAGTAAAAGATGTGATTGGAAAGAAGAAAAACTCATTTAAGAAATGGAAGGCTCTTCCTACTGAGAACAGAAAGGAACACAAGCTCTGGCAAACTAAATGCAAAGCAACCGTCAGGAAAGCCAAGAGAGATTTTGAGGCACATATAGCTATGAATATTAAAAAAAATAGCAAAAACTTCTTCAAGTACATCAGAAGTAGAAACCCAACTAGAAAATCAGTTGGGCCACTTGACGAAAATGGTAAGAAAGGGACAATAAGTGAAGACAAGGAGATTGCTGAGCGGCTAAACGACTTCTTTGCCTCCGTTTTCACACAGGAGGACAAACAACATATGCCTGCAGCTGAGTCAATTTTTTCAGGGAGGGAATTAAATGAATTAAACCAGATAGAGATAAACAAGGAAGATGTTCTCACATGCCTCACTAAACTAAATGTCAACAAATCACCAGGGCCAGATGGCATCCACCCCAGAGTTCTTAAGGAACTCAAGTGTGAAATTGCTGAAATTGTAGCCAAAATATATAACCTTTCTCTAAGATCAGGCACTGTACCCGAGGACTGGAGGGAGGCAAATGTAACTCCGATCTTCAAGAAAGGATCCAGGGGTGATCCAGGAAATTATAGGCCAGTTAGTCTAACCTCAGTTCCAGGCAAAGTGATGGAAACCATTATTAAAGAAAAAATTACTAAGTACATAGAAGAACAGGCATTGCTGAAGGAAAATCAACATGGTTTCTGCAAAGGCAAATCATGTCTTACTAACTTGATAGAATTCTTTGAGGGTGTAAATAAACACATAAAGGGGACCCAGTCGATATTGTTTACCTTGACTTTCAAAAGGCTTTTGACAAAGTCCCTCACCAAAGGCTCCTAAATAAGCTCTTCAGCCATGGAATCAGGGGACAGGTCTTGTCCTGGATTGGAACCTGGCTGAACTGTAGGAAACAAAGGGTGGTAATAAACGGACATTTCTCTGGGTGGAAAGAGGTGAGAAGTGGCATACCCCAAGGTTCAGTTTTGGGTCCATTACTTTTTAATTTATTCATTAATGACCTGGATGTAGGAGTAAATTCTGAGGTAGCAAAGTTTGCAGACGACACTAAATTGTTCAGGGTAGTTAAAAATGAAACTGATTGTAAAGAGCTCCAGAAAGATCTCTTGAAATTGAGTGAATGGGCAACAAAGTGGCAAATGCATTTTAACCTAAACAAGTGTAAAGTCATCCACATCGGGGCAAAGAACCCCAACTACACCTACAAATTGATGGGGTCAAAGCTTTCCGAGACAAACCAGGAAAGGGATCTTGGGGTTTTGGTGGACAGCTCAATGAAGATGTCAACCCAGTGCGCTGCAGCAGTGAAAAAAGCAAATTCTATGCTTGGCATGATCAGGAAGGGAATCGAAAATAGGTCGGCAAATGTTGTATTGCCTCTCTACAAATCTATGGTAAGGCCACATTTGGAGTACTGTGTACAATTCTGGTCTCCGCACCTTAAGAAGGATGTAACGGAACTGGAAAAGGTACAAAGAAGGGCGACAAAAATGATCCAAGGGATGGAGCAGCTCCCTTATGAAATCAGGTTGCAACGCCTTGGTCTTTTCAGCCTTGAAAGACGGCGTTTAAGAGGTGACTTGATCAAAGTGTATAAAATCATGCATGGGATAGAAAAGGTGAATAAAGAAAAATATTTTCTCTGTCACACAACACTAGGACTAGGGGGCACTCCCTAAAGCTCCAAGGTAGGAAAGTTAGGACTAATAAAGGGAAATATTTCTTCACCCAGAGGGTCATTGGGTTATGGAACTCACTTCCAGAGGAGGTTGTGACAGCTGTCAGCCTGGACAGCTTCAAGGCAGGATTAGACAGATTCATGGATACCAAGGGAATCAGTAGCTACTGAAATGGACATCCAAGTGCCACCTCTGTGTTGATGGAGGCAGGCAGGATTTTCCCCGGGTACTGGTTGTGGGGGGTCGGGAGTAGGTGAGGGTTCTGCCCTCCTTTCTGCTAGAGATCCCTGTGTACAACTAGTGGGCCACTGTGTGACACAGAATGCTGGACTAGATGGGCTGAGGCCCGATTCAGCATGGCTCTTCTTATGTTCTTATGTTCTTATGATCTGGGCTGCATGGAGGTGAAAGGAAAAGGGCCTGGGCAATGGGAGGGGGATTCAGGGGAAAGTGTATGGGCGGAGTGGGGGCTAAGGGAAAAAGGTCTGGGCAGCATGAGGGTTCAGGGGAAAGGGACTGGGCAGCTAGCCACCCTTCTGGGGCTTAACCCTCTCTGTACCGAAGAAGCACTCCACCTCCATGAACCTCCATGTGGTTTGCAGCCTCCCTGCCCTGTGCTTTGAAGTTTTGCTGCTTTCCCAAGAGAATGTGCCTGCCTCTTTCTGCATTCCTGCTGCCTTTCCTTCCTTCTTTTTGTCTGCCTGCTTCCCTGCCTTTCTCTCTCTCTCTCTCTCTCTCTCTCTCTCTCTCTCTCTCTCTCTCTCTCTCTCTCTTTCTCTTTCTGCCTCTTCCACATGGCGAGGGGGCTCTTTCAGCAGCGGGGCTTTGGCAGCAGGGTTTCCAGTCAAGCACACTTGGAGGGCAGGGGAAGAGTCTGGGAGGAAAGAAGCACCAGGTCCCTTAATTTGCAAACCATTGGTATACAGCAACGCAGGCATCATTATCCCTATCAGGGAGTCATCAAATTATGCCTGTTATTGGTAACTGAAGTTTTATTTCGGCAAAAAAGCTTCAACCATCACTAAAATGAATACGAATGTTTGCCCATTTGTTTTCCCTACACTACCCTTGTCAAACAGATGTGGACATTTCCTGCCATATTCGAGAATCCTATAGCTTACACATTGGTTCTTATCCAAAGCCAATGATTTCCTACTCCAGGCAGATCCTATAAAGGATAAAAGGGCAAAGAAGGCTGCAATCAGTTCAGCATATTAATTTTAAGACTAAGGAAATGGGCTTCCCTGGGCAAGATGGAGGGGGGACTGCTGCAAGAAGAGGAGAGGTGGGAAAACCAGCAGGAGACCCGGAGGCGCCTTTGCATGGAATTTGCCAACGTCAGCGGCACGGACATACCTGTTGCCCAGTGCTACTTGGCCGAGAATGACTGGGACATGCAAAGAGCTCTGAATTCTTATTTTAAGCCACCACTTGATGAACCGGCCATGGACATGATGCCTCCTCCTGTAACAGAGACCTTTGTTGATCTTACTGGTGATACACTTCACCCTCCAACAAGTTGGGGGTGGAGCATTTTTGTCTCCTCCCCTCGGAGAAGAGATTGGTTAATTTTGCAGAATTTGCTGGAAGGAAGGAGGGGCTGGCATAGTGTGCTGCCAGCCCCTTTCCCCTCATTCTGCAATAGGACACCGCTGAGAGAGGCAGCTCGCAGAAGAGGCCCCTAATCCTAAGAAAGGGAACGAGGGAGCGGATGGGGCTTTTACCTTTGACCCCTTGAAGGGGCTTCCTCGCTCCCCTGGGTATCAGCTGCCTTATGGGGCCAGGGGGTAAGAGCCCAGGCCCTCAAAAAATTCCCTTTACAGGGGGCTTGGTTTGGGCATAACTGGGCCCTTTATGGTTCCCACTTGCTCCCAGCCCTGGCTTACCTTCAATCAGAAGGGTGCAGTGCTGGGATTAGCTTGCATGCCCACTGTGGCCTGCCAGCGAGGGGCCAAGCTGGGAGACAGGGGAACGGCCCAGGTGCTACCAGATTCAGGGCGGCAGGGCTCTTCTCCTTTAAATAATAATAAATAAATAAATGAGATAAAATTAAAACCTTGGGGCCTTCGGCAGCCCATGCTTCTCCGACTCAGGCGGGAGGCGGGTGCTCGGTAGTCTTGGCTCCGGTGGGCCTTTCTTGCCTGCCTCCCATCCTTGGGCGGGCAGTGGGGGGCAGTGTCGCGGTTCCCAGGCAGGTTTCCCTGGCATCCTGAGCTCGCCTGGCTGTAGGTGGGCTCCGTTTACCCAGCTCGGGCGGGGCGCGGGGGCGGTGCTGCGGCTTTGGCGTGGCGCGTGTCCTGGTTTTCTGGGCCTGGCCAGCTTCGGCATGGCCCGTCCGCCAAGGCGGGCCCCCTGGCGCGGCGGGCACGCTGGTGCTGCGGCCTTGCAGCACCAGTGGGGAGCGCGGCGCTGCGCTCACCGCCTGCATCTTCCTCCTGGGACTGGTATAAATTGCACATGCGCAATATCGCGTTTTTGGGCCGCCATCTTGGGGGCACGACATGGGGGCCGCCATCTTGGCCTCGTGGTGGCCTGATGTGGGGGGCGCCATTTTGATTGGCGGCCATTTTGCGCAGGCTGTGTGGTGCCATTTCCGGCATTGAGTCGCCTCACCATCATTTGCGGGTGACGTGCGCAATTAAGGCAGACCTGCTAATTTGGCTTGAATTCTTATCAAATTTTTATGGGATTTCATTCTGGAGAGACAGGAATTGGCTGTCATGGACGCATTGAAGGTGGCCTCGGACGCTTCAGGGGCGATAGGATTCGGGGTTTATTTTGATGGCCAATGGTGTGCGGAGCAGTGGCCACAATCATGGCACACTGCGGGTATCACGGCCGATTTGACTTTTTTGGAGTTTTTTCCTATTTTGGTAGCGGTCACAATATGGGCTGAGAGGTTTGCAAACTCTACAGTTCATTTTTGGTGTGACAACCTGGCGACAGCGCAGGTGATTAATTCCCTAACATCTAAATCTCAGAGGGTCATGAATGCACTTAGGCATTTTACACTCCATTGCTTAAAATTTAGTATACTGTTTCGTGCTTTCCATATCGCGGGGCTTAACAACTCACTTGCCGACGCTCTATCTCGTATGCAGATGGAGCGTTTCCGGCAGTTGGAACCCGACGCCGACGTCCGGCCCCAATGCATGCCAGACCATCTTTGGATGGTTGGGAACACGAAACTTTAACTGGTATGGCATCAGCTCTGGCCCCAAGTTCCATGAGATCTTATACAAGGGCAGTTAAGGAGTTTGATGAATTTAGGAGGGCATACCACCTGCCGCAGGCTATCCCTGTTCCTTATGAACATATAGCACAGTTTTGCGTATTTTGTAGGTGGCAGGGTCTGGCCCCGCATTCGATCAGGGCACGATTGGCTGCACTGGCCTACTGGCTCAAGGCGCAGGGCATGCCAGATTCCACTAATGACTAAATTTTGGCCGGATGGTCACGCAGCCAGGGACAGCTTCGGGACAATCACCCCTGCCATTTTGAAAGGCTTGAAGCTCATGTGGCACAAGGTTTGTGCAGTTGCTGGTTCGTTTCTCCAAAATGGACCAGGGGTCCAGAGGCACAGTTATCAAGCTGTCAAAGTGTAGTGACCCCAACTTATGCCCAGTTACGGCTTTGGTGCTATTCAATGGGATTAGGAAAAAAGAGCCAGGTTACTTGTTCAGTCACCAGGATGGTACTGCGCTATCAAAATACCAGTTCTGGGCGGTTACCAACAAAGCACTGAAGATGATGGGTTTGGGGCAATACAGGTTTGCAACCCATTCTTTCCTGTCAAAGTGTAGTGGAGCCCAGTTGCGGCTTTGGTGCTATTCAATGGGATTAGGAAAAAGAGCCAGGTTACTTGCAGTCAGGATGGTGCTATCAAAATACCAGTTCTGGGCGGTTGCACTGAAGATGATGGGTTTGGGGCAATACAGGTTTGCAACCCATTCTTTCCGCATTGGAGCAGCTTTGGTGGCCAATGTGATGGGATATGACACGGAGAGGATAAAAACCCTGGGCAGATGGAAATCAAATGCCTTCAGGAAAAACGTACGTACTCCGTTGTCATGAGTTAATGTTGTGATCTGTCGTTTCAGATCCGGTGTTGCTGAACCATAGATGGAGGATCCTCATCTGCGGGTACAGTTTCGTTCACTGGGCTGCAAGGCAGGCCATGAGGACTCATTATGGTCAGCATTTGGGCCTCGCGTCCGTCGCTACAGTTGAGTGGCAAGGGATCAGAGGTACGCGTTGGGACAGTTTGCTCCCACTTTTGTTCCAGTTTAGGAGGGGCCCCCCTCCAGACGTATTGGTGATACACCTAGGAGGCAATGATCTTGGCCTTTTGAAGGGTAGGGCCCTGTACTTGCAAGCTTGGAATGACATTTGTAAGATCTGGCACGCATGGCCACGGGTACACATCGCCTGGTTGGCAATCATCCCTCACCTCCGGTGGTCAGGTGGCGGGGATGTTAAAAAAATGGAGACAGCTAGGAAGTGAGTGAGCTGGGCCATGTGCACGGCGCTTGCAAGGTGTACGGGCTCCTACATATTCCATGGGCAGATCTTGCACGACAGGCCTCACCTTTACAGATCAGATGGAATCCATCTGTCTGATGTAGGCAACTCGTTGTTTCTTCATGATTTAATGGTAGGTGTTCAGTTAATATTAGATGGCTTGGTGGGGGATGGGAGCTAAATAGGACATTTGCTCCCAATCCGTGGCATAAATAGATTAGTTATTCAAAGGTTTGTATACACTTAATGCACCCCTTAAGGGTGTGGGGCATTATGCAAACACTCACCTGGAGGTTAATTTTAGGGGTGAGGTGAAGGTGAATGCCCCAGGAGTGGGGAGAGTCTAGTCTCAAAAGTTGAGAGGGATTTCTCCTGATGTTTCCCTTACGGGTTGCCTGGGTTGAAATCTACAGGGGACCCAGCTAGTACCTGGAAAAACACACTAAGCAAGGTCTATCTAAATAAATAGACACATCAATAGCAAAATGTATAAATGTAATGCAATGCAATCAATCACAATGGAAATGGTGAGTCGTCCCAAATCCACAATCCATTTCCATTGTGATTGATTGCACTGCATTACATTTATACATTTTGCTATTGATGTGTCTATTTATTTAGATAGACCTTGCTTAGTGTGTTTTTCCAGGTCTTGTATACCTTGTCCTACTTTTTTGTGTTGTGACCCAGGTAGTACGCCTGAAGAGCTGAGGGGTAGACTTTAGAAGACGCTACCTCAGCTTACACACACCAAGTTGAACTGACACCAAAAAGTTAGTTGAGTTACAAGTTAAATAGATAACTATTTAATAAAAGTTGCCCAAATTTGAAACCATATATTTTTGTGTCTGTCCCGTTATTTCGGGGGGTTGGAAGACAAATCATCTTGTAGCGTACCTGCTGCTGTAGAAAAAGTTGGTCGCAACCCACAAGAAGATGAGAGCATATTTTCTTTAATCACCTGGAATATAGATGGCCTGGATGTGGAAAATCTTGCAGAAAGGGCACAAGGAGTCTGTTCTTATAGTGCTTTATACAGCCCAGATGTTGTTTTATTACAGGAGGTTGTTCCTCCACTTTTCGATTACTTACGAAAGAGAGCTGTCAGTTACACAATTATTCCAGGTAATACGGATGCACATTTTACTGCCATAATGTTAAAAAAATCAAGAGTAAAAATAATAAAACATGAAATAACACCTTTTCCTACATCTATGATGAGAAATTTGCTAGCAGTGCATGCAACTGTTTTTGGCAACGAGCTGTGCTTTATGGCTTCCCATCTAGAAAGTACTAAGGACCATGGTGAGGAACATTTAAACCAGTTGAAAATGGTGCTGACTAAGGAAATGGAGTCATATAAATCTGAAGTGGAATGCCACCTGTAAGCACTATCTATTGACTAGGCAAATGGGAGTGAAAAACCCCATCAAAATTCCCTATGCAGAGGTCTGCTGTTCATTTTCCCAGACTCTTTATAAAAACATTGCTGACTTAGAAAATTGTTCCCCAGAGCTATGCACAGTAGCTCCTGTATGTTGTGACCTGTCATGAAGACACAGACATGAAAGATTAGCAATAAGAGGCCAACAGGAGTGCAAAGGCTGGGGCTTTCTTGTCTGCAGACATGCCAACACATTCTTCACCCCTTTAGTAAGACAGCTGAGAGGCATCTTGCTTTCATTGTTTCCTGCCGTCACTTTGTCTTTCTTTCCTCTGTCTGACAGCACACCCAGTTCCAGCCACAATTTTTTTTTTCTGGAGGAATGGGACTTGTTAAGGCAGGTTATAACGTAACATCTGCTTTGCAGTAGCAAGCAGTGATCATGTTCATCTTGTCAATGCGTATTTATTGTCAATGAAATACTGTATTATCAGCACAATACTCATATACATACCTATTGATATCTATTGGGGTTTGGATACCATAAGCTGTGGATGCACAAATTCCATTATATATAATGATGTAGTAAAATGTGTCCCTTATATAAAATGGCAAAATCAAGGTTTGCTTTTTGGATTTTTTATTTGTGTGTATAATGTTTTCAAGGCATGGATGGTTGAATTCATTGATACAGAGGGCCGGTGGCTGTATATGCATGAAGACACTCATACACATAATCTATAATGCACATATCATACACACATACATAAACATATTTTGTACTAGTAAAATTTAATAATAAAATAATAATAACAGTAATCATAAATCTTTATCTATGTACATCTTACACCTGCACCGAAGGTGCTTTATGCACACTGGCTACAACATGGCTATATAGTTAAAACTATGCTTTAACTCTCCACTGATCCCTGAAACCATCTTAAATGACAGTAAGACTACTTCCAGACTTAACTTAAATGTGTGACGAAGCGGGTTTAATTCCGCACACCTAGTGTTGTAGTTGAGCAAACTGAGCCTGTAGTTGCTACAGGTAGTAACTGGGAGGAGGATTCTGTGTTGGACATGTCACTGGAAGAGGGAGGTTTGGGCAGAATGACTGCAGCTGGGAGGAAAAGGGCTGCAAGTGCTGAGAGTTTGGAAGAGGCAGAGCACAGGAGAAAGGTCCGACAAATACTTAGGGAGCCTACCAGTGATGATACTTTTGAGGGGTTTGACGTAGAGTTAACCTCAGAAGAGAGTGATACCGAGCTGGTGCAAGATGTCAGGGATGTGATAAATGCTGAGTCCAGCGAAAGCTCATTTTTTGGCTTTTCGAGCGACCCTGCTTGGCCTAGTGGGAATGTTGAATCGGACTGGGGTCCGTTAACTGCTCAGCAAGGTGGGAGGATTGGAGGAACACACCCAGTGCTGCAGCTGAGGGAATGGGGCGGATTTGGGTGGGGAGTCTGATGGCTCTGATTTGTAAGGGTATTAAAGTAAGGCCTGGGGATTTGGGACTCTGCGGTCGGCCAAGGTGTTGCTGGTGGGTTGCTGGTTCCTGTATTTGGTGCTCTTGTTTCTTGTGTCTTAGATCCTGATTCCCAGCAAGCTGTGAGTATTGGGCTGTTTTCCATGTTGGGTTCTGGGGGAGCTGCCATGGCAGCTCTAGCTGACTATGTTGTATGTTGGGGGTTTGGGGCTATAATGTGTGTTTTATGTTTAGTGACTACCGCGTTTCGTTTGGTCTTTTCCTGTGTTGCTGTGTGTGTCTGTCTCTTAATTGGTATTGTATATGGGTGGAGGGGAGTTGCTGTGGGTTGCGGGGGCTTTGATGTGTTTGTTTGTATACTTAGCTCCTGGAATTGGAGAAGCACTCTTCCTTTCCTTCTCGGACGGGTCTTCGCATCACAACAGACTTCGAGCCGGAATAAAGCCAAGGACTTCAAAAGACGGACGTCTTCCCTGTTTTGTTTTTGGGGCTTTTTTGGGTGTGGGTTCCTTTTATGCCGGACTGTGGCTGTGTTTTTTGTTGAAATAAACTGTAAATACTTTTACTAGCTTGGCGTGTCTTGGAGCCATCTGTGGGAGTCTCGACACCTACCCTCCAAACCCAGGCTTTCCCAGGGGCCTATCCACATTTCAGCACAGTGATTTTCCCCTTCCCTTGCTTCCTGGACTGTCATCGGTACATTCCAGGAAGCTCCAGTGAGGCCTAATGGTGACCTAGCAAAGTTTATTTTAAAGACTTGGGGGGGGGGGGGGTTGCCATCTCACATCTTTGGGCTCTAAGAGCCCTAAAGGTGAGAGATGGGTGTGTGGAAGCCAAGAAAGTATACAACACCTCCCAAATAGCTGCTGCTAAATAGCACCCAACGCAGATCTTTAAAATCATCCGTAATTTGACCAGTGCAACCCCTCAAACTGGAAACCCGGATACCTCAACTGTCACAACAGAGAAGTTTCAAAAAATTTTCACAGAGAAGATCACTGCACTCCGACAAGAACTGTCCCCTATGACCAAGTCCGATAATGAGAGGGAGGTAACATGAACATCAATTAGCTCCAAATTTGACCAATTTACATTATTGGACACAGAAGCTGTCTGTAAGATTCTATCTACAGCAAAACCAACTACCTGTTCCTTGGATTGTTGTCCTTCTTGGTTGGTCAAGGATTGCCCACAGGGGCTCTGGGTCCCTCTGATGCACATAATAATTCCCTGGAGCAGGGAATCTTTCCAGACGCCCTGAAAGAAGCTATAGTCCGCCCCCTCTTAAAGAAACCCACCTTAGACCTTGTGATGTTGACCAACTAACGCCCGGTCTCTAACCTCCCGTTTCTTAGTAAGATGATTGAACGTGCAGCAGCAATCCAACTTCAGAAATTCTTAGACGACACGGATGGCCTGGATCCATTTCAATCTGGCTTCCGTCCCAGACACGGGACTGAGACTGTTATGGTGGCCATCTCTGATGACATCCGTCGCCAGCTAGAAAAGGGAGGATCAGTACTGCTGGTATTGCTCGACCTTACCGCAGCTTTCGATACAGTAGACCATGATCTACTGATCCAACAATTAGCTGCTATGGAATTCAAGGATCAGCAATGACGTGGTTCAACTCATTCTTGAGAGGGTGTAGCCAATGAGTGGAGTGGCTGGGCCAAGCATCTGAGAAATCCCCTCTCGACTGTAGAGTACCCCAAGGCGCTATTCTATCGCCAATGCTGTTTAACATCTGTTCGACCTCTCGTCGAGCTAGTCCGGAGATTTGGATTAGAATGTGTCCAATATGCTGATGACACCCAGCTTCTCCTAAAACTAGAACCTGGAACAACTTCAGTACCAGATAACTTCACCCGGTGTCTTGGAGCGGTGACAAGATGGCTACGTGACCATAAATTGAAAGTAAATCCAGCAAAAAAAAAATCTTGTGGCCTGGCCGCCCATCAAAATTGGTTGATCCATTACCATCTTTTGAAGGGGAACCGTTAGTTCCATCCCCCACTGTGAAGCGTCTCGTGTTATCCTGGATTCCAAAATGACGATGGAAGCCCAGATTGCCTCTACTAGTAAAAGGGCCTTCTTTCATCTATGCCAAGCGAGGCAGTTGGCACCTTATTTACCAACAGAGGCACTGGCTATGGTAATCCATGCCACGGTTACGTCGAGGCTGGATTACTGTAATGCTTTGTATGTGGGCTTACCTCGAGCAGCAATTCGCAAGATCCAAATTGTGCAAAATGCAGCTGCTAGACTCCTCACAAAAACATCAATGTGGTGCCATATAACGCCGTCTCTGCAGCGCTTACATTGGCTACCGGTTGAACACAGAGTCCTCTACAAGACCCTAGTCCTAGCATTCAAGGCCCTCCGAGGTCAGGGTCCTCCATATCTAAGAGACTATTTAATGTCACTCCACCACCAGAGACTGCCATGGTCAGCTCATGAGAATCTTCTCTATGTCCCTGGCCCTAGAGAGGTTCGTTTGGAGTCCACAAGACAGAGATCCTTCTCCATTGTAGCCCCAATCTTGTGGAACTCCCTACCGCCAGACCAAAGAGCCACTCCTGATCTACATACATTTTTAGGGGCACTTAAGACATGGCTCTTCAAAAGAGCCTATGATTGAGTAAAAAGCAGTGACTATGTAACCTGTTTTTTTTTAACTGTATAAGTCGCCCAGAGCACCTTTTGTGGAGGGCGACTTATAAGAAATAAAGTTAGTTAGTTAGTTAGTTAGAGTTGTCACAGGTCCCTGTGGAAGTTTTTTTTCTTCTCCTTGCAGACTCCTTCCTTTTGGGTGATATGTCATCCTGTAATGTGTTGTTTACCAATAGTACAGATCTCTGTTCTCAAGATGAAATATGAACAATTCTCAATTCAACACACTAAAAAGATTTCTGGAAAAAATCCTTTTGCCAACATGTACTGGAAATATACTGATCACCTACGTGACTCATACGGAAAAAGGAGGTTGTCCTTTCGCCTTCTCTGAGATACATGGGCATTCTTGCTAATGTGAGCAAGGGTGCTCAGGGAAGGCCAGGAGCTTCTCAGAGCTCTGGTCACTGCTATAATGGCAACAGGATGACAAAAGACTGGTCATTTAGCAGGCCTAACCAAGCTTAGCTCCACTGGATAGTCTGGACTGCATCCTGTCACCATAGCGGGATGGAGGTGGACAATGTAGGGTGCAGAGTACTTCACTCTGGACTAGTTCCGGGTTTTTCCTGCCCATGTAGATGTGCCCATAAATAGAATAGACAGCAAATATGTGCCATTGTATAAAAAAGAGCTTTCGGGCAGTATTTAGAAAATTAAGTTTAATTTTTAGAAATGAAAGCTGTAATTAGAATACCCAAGACAGTGTCTCATTACATGGGCTACAATCATCCTTTGCCAATGCTTACATAAAAGAGTGTAGACCTTTCTTTCCCATTTAAAACTACAAAAGTACCTCACTTTTCCTTATCTGTATGGTTTACATAGCTGTAGCGTTAACCACTATGGGCAATAATTGTTCTACTTTATGGCCAAATATTCATTTGCCTTCATGTTTAATTCTAGATCCACGCTGAAAGGAGTCTTTCTAAATCATATTTTCTTTAACTTGTAAGTCTCCTACTTTGGTTCCTGTGAAAAGGGCAGTATAAAAAGGAAACAAATACATAAGCAAATAATATACGTAAATTCAAGAAATGAAAATAATCCAAGGAATATTGGAAGCCCAATTTAAATTTAAGTGCCATTTAGAAATGGGCTATTGCAACTATTTATTTGTTTTAAAAGATTGGTGCCCAAGCTTTAAAGCCACCCCACAAAACAAAACTCTCCCAGCAATGCATAATCTGATATTTGTCTTCCTGCTTGAAGACCCCCAAAAAACTGTAGACACAAGCCAGGACATGGTCACCTTACTATGAATATGCACACAATGTGAATAAATAGGTAGAATAGCATATGCACTCCCCTCTAGAGATACAGGCACACAAGAACAGAAATCAGAAGTGGGATTTCCCTGGCAATATAGTTTTATACACCATGCTATACAGTTTACACTTTTTCAAAAGCATACTTAAAGTATGTAAAGAGATGCCTTAGCACATTTGAATATGCATAAGATTTCACAGACTAACAACCTCATCACATGGGGTACTTTTCAGTAGCATGCAGCAGTTCGTCAATACTTTTGAGACTTAGCCCACTGGCTTTCATCCCATGATGCAGAGCAACTTCAGATGATGCTCTGTCACAAAAGTATAGATGAACTGGCGCATGCTGCCATCGCAGCAACACAGGAGGCTTCTGCTGGGATTCAAACCCTAACCGCCCAAGTCTCAAGTCCCGAATGAGGAAGAGTTTTGTTAGCTTAGACTAAGGGTTTCCCTTTCGCCATGTCTCCTGTATGACTGTTGGGAATGTATCTTTTTCTTCTCTCTTTCTACTCTCATTTTGATTGGTTGTTTAAAATGGATACTTTTCTACTTCAAGCCTTTTTTCAATCTGCCTTCTGCCTTCTTACACTTTAGTATGGAGAGTATGTGCTATGTGTGCTTCGAGATCTCTGTTTGTTTGTCAGGAGAGATGTAGTGATTGAGTTTTTTCCTCTCTTGAAACCTTAGAAGAGATGGGTGTTAGAGTAGCTCAGACTCAGTTTTTGATGATTAAGAAATGCAGTTATTTTTTATTATTGTAAATAAACCTTTTGTGATTTTTAAGATTGGACTCTGCATGTTTGCCTCCTAAATTATTTTATAGCCACATCACATGGCACTTCATGCTCTGCTAGCTAATGAGCTGATGCTCAACTTTTGTATTCTGTTTGTTTTTGGATGCTCTGCTGTATAATTTAGGGTAGATTTCCCTAACAGCTTCCCACGTTGTATTGGATCTATGGGGAATGCTGAGAGACTGACACTTCCCCCAGTTATATGGGCCGCCGGGTAAGTCAGCCGATGTGGGGCATGGGCTGCCAGGTTCCCCGTGTCTCCACACAGGCACCGCCAAAATTGCCACGATGCGTGGTGATTCCGTCAGGCCATCTGATGAGGTAGTAAGTCCATGTTACCAACATCTTTATCTCAGTCTCAAAAATGTTACAATATCCCATTTCATATTGATCCAAACTAATGCAGATGTCTTTGAATACTTAAAATATAAACACTTGTTTTCATGGAAAAGGAGCTACAAGTCTCGGATCTGGAATATGTCGTTGATCTGAATAGGAGTCCCATGAGGTTCTACTGGTAGAAATCATTTTAGCCCTGCCTCCCCCCCCTCCCCCCGATCAGAAACTCATTCTAGAGTGGGATGGGACAGCTGACATTTAAAAAAATATATATATAATGGTCTATGAAAGCATACTTTTAAACGGTGACAAGAATGGATTGAGTGGTTTGGCCTTTACTAATGCTCACTGCCATGGAAATATCTTTTTCATGATCTATATTTCTATGCTCCCAGAACAACCCCATCACAGTGCTCTGAACATCATCTCAATTGGATTGAATTGCTCACTGACAACTCAGAAACTCCATCATCTGCTCCATATGTACACAGGCCCATTTATATCGTATAGCATAATTCTTTATATTCTTAAGTTAGAAATGCATTCAAGAAAATCTGAATTTTCCAAAGTAAGGTTGAGGTATCAAAATCACAATGTTACATACGGCATTTTAAAGTCCATGTAATATGTTTAAAGGGCAAATAATCCATAGTTTTGATTGATATAAAACGAACATGAAAGCCTTGTACACTTTAGTATTTGTGGCCAGTATGAAGTCAGTAACGTTGCAATCAGTTTGATTAAAGATCTAGCAGGTAAAATATGCATTTGTCAATCCTTTCCATTATCAATACAGTAAAAACAGCTTAACAGTTTAAAAGTTGTGTGTACATATATGTGGGGAGAGGAGTAAGTGAATGGGTAGAAAAGGAGGTGAGAAGGAGATGTTTCATTTTCTTGCATTGTTATCAAAGCATCATGTATTCTAAGGTAGTGAGCCAACTCAAATCTCATTGAGCCTACAGGATTATACTTATGGAAGAGGCAATTAAACGAAAAGGCTGAACTATTTCATTATTTCTTTAAAAATTGCATTAGTCAGCTTAGCACTTGTTAAATGAAAGGATTTTGAAAAACCAACAGTTATTCTCATACAGGAAGCATTTTTAAAGGATGCTATTTAATATTTGCAAAGAAGGAGGATATACTGTAATCATATCCCATTGATAGAACTAAGGAGGATTTAGATCTAACTGGAAGGGTTTAATTTATTTCACATACAATAACATCCCATGGCTGTTGTGAGCATGTAATTATAATGGAAATTAAAAGAAATTAATGTTTTAAGGGTAACTTAGACTGGTCCATTAAATGCTTCCTTTTATTGTCTGCATAAACATAAGACACTTCTCCCACTTTCTCGGTCTCTCTCTGCATCTGAATAATAGGAATGGCTCTTTCCATAAATTAAATGCAAAAGCTTTAAGATTGCTAGCCACCAGCTCAGCACAACACTCTTCATATTTCCATATAAATGTGCACTGTGTATTTTCCCTCATTGTCACACACCCCATAAAACAATGCAATTTATCTCAGTAGTTGTTAACACTGTCTAATTTGTAATGATCACAAATCATGACAAAGTTGAATTAAGTGGGAGCGTTGCCATCCATTTTTGCAACAGAAACACTGTGAGTTGTTTGGAATATGGTAGGCAGTCATGTGAGCCACCTTGGGTTCTCTATGGGTGGAAGCTGGGATATAAATTAAATCAACAAAAATAGTTTGAAGTAGTATTTTCAGTGCTTTGTGCTTTGGGCAAAACAAGTAAATTAGAAACATGGGAAGGAGGATCTTGACACCGAGTTTAGGCCAGGGCAAATGTTAGAAGAAGCAAATTATAAAGTTGCTTTTTATTCATTCTTTTTTTTAGTACCGTGTTTCCCCGATAGTAAAACACCCCCGGTTGTAAGACGTATCGGGGGTTTCAGGGGGGTCGGCTAATATAAGCCGTACCCCGAAAGTAAGACATATTGCCGCCTCCCTCTCATCTACCGTAGCTGTGCGCCGCCTCCTGCCCACGTCCGCACCGTCCCCCTCTCCATACGTCGTCGCGTCTACCACCTCCCTCTGATCTTAATGAGCGCCGTCTCCTGTCCACTTCCGCGCCGCCCCCCCTCCATACGTCACCGCGTCTGCCGCCTCCGTCTGATCCAAATGAGCGCTGCCTCCTGCCCACACCTGCGCCGTCCCCCTCTCCATACGTCACCGCGCCGTCCCCTGCACTTGTCACTGCCGCCTCCTGCTTCAGGACCATGGACAACATACAAAAACACGCTGTGTGGGATACTGTATGGAGCTGTAACCCTATGGGAGACTGTGATACGGAACCACAAGCAGTGCTTATACCGTATGCTATATTTCAGCCCCTAGACATGAGCGCTTCCGGTTCCAGTGGTAAAAGGAAGAGTTACACCGTGGAGTATAAAAAAGCGATTGTCGAAGAATCTTGGGGCAAAAATGTAGTGCAGTTCTGCAAGGAGAAAATGTTGGATCACCGACTGGTACAAAAATGGCGTGCAGAATACACTAACCTGAGTGAAAAAGTGGAGAGCGGAATGGCTAAAAAGCGCAAGATTGGATGTGGTCGGCAACCAATGTATACAGAGCTGGAAAGCCTGGTCTCTGAGTGGGTTGCAGACAGGAGAGTAAAGACATTGGTGGTGACCAGGGCTCAGATTCAGGAATATGCCCTTGCAGTGCCGCCACAGTTTGACATTTCCCCTGAACAATTCAAGGCATCACAGCACTGGGTGGATAACTTTCTTGAACGCAATGACCTGTCTTTGAGAAGATCCACAACCCTCTTTAGGTTGGAAGATGCTGAGATTGTTAAACGTGCATTAGCCTACAAGAAGTTTGTGGATGACATTGACTTCTCTAAATACAGTCTTTGCAACATGATCACCATGGATGAAATTGCCGTGTTCATGGACCAAGCAGCTCAAACCACCATTGATCAACGAGGTACCTCCTCAGTGTACGTTCCCTCCACCGCTTATGAAAGTGCACGTGTCACCTGCATTTTGACGATTCGTCTGGATGGCACTAAAGCATTTATGTGCTGGAAACTGAAAAAGCCTGGGCCACACAAGATGTTATAAGAAAGTGGCTTGATTTAATGCTGCTGCTTGTAATGCGCGGAAACAAAAGAGGGATGCTGATCTGGGATGCAGCCAGCACACACCGCGCCAAAACCATGAAAAACTTCCTTCATGAGCGGAGAATCGACCAAATCATGATTCCTGCAGGGATGACGGCTTATCTTCAGACTCTCGATATCGCCATTAACAAGGACTATCTGCGTGTGGAAATCAATGACTACATTGAAAACCGAATGGCGAGAAATGTACGTGGGAACTTTGTGAAGCCCAGACTGCCAGAGATTGTTAACTGGGTGAAGAATTCTTGGAATAAGATCACTAACACCTGCGTTGCAAATGCACTGCGAGCTGGTTACCTGGACAAAGCCTGCTCATTTCAGGACAGTGCCGTTGCTACCCATGATTAATATGGGCCAATGATTCGGCAAGAAATGTCATCCCGAGAGTCCCAAGAAAATCCACAGGAACCCAAGAGTGTGGATGTTTATGATGATATTCCTGAGGATGATGACCTGGTTGTCATGGAATAAATCTGTTTTATCTTCCAGTATTCCACTGTTCGTTCTTACCATTTAACATTGTTTTACATGTTATGCAATGTTGTAACAAGACATTCTTGGCACTTCCTTTTATAAAACTGTTTTGTGGTGAATACAATACTGTTCAGGTTGTTAATAAATGTTAATTTTATGGTTAAAATAAAAAATTTGACAATTTTTTTCCAATGTAAGACATACCCCGAAAGTAAGACATAGTGGGGCTTTTGGGGATAAAAAGAAAGTAAGACACTGTGTTACTTTCGGGGAAACACGGTAACTATGCCAATACTCAGTTATATTTTAATTCTAACTTAATGAATGAAATCCCTTAATGAATGAAAACCCTTCTTTTGCCATGACAGAGGTTCTGTTTCCCGGAGACTCGTATATTGCACAATAGTTGACTAACTTGTATTATTACAATTTTTTTAGATGGTTTCTTGACGGCTCTTGGGGATTTCCCCATCTCCTCAGTAAGTGACCCAGTTGAGGCCCTGGTATCTCTCTGGGACAGGGAGATGACCAGGGCTATAAACACGATCGCTCCAGAACGCCCCCTCTCGAGTAACCAAGCTAAACCAGCTCCTTGGTTTACTGAGGAACTGGCAGTGATGAAGCGAAAGAAGAGGTGGCTAGAGCGCGTGTGGCGGCGGAAGCGCAACGGATCAGTGCAAGCATGTCTAGTTTCCTTTTTAAGGATCTATGACACAACAATAAAGGCTGCAAAAGAAATCTATTGCGGCCAATATTGCATCTGCTAAGAATCGTCCAGCTGAGCTGTTCAGAGTTGTCAGAGGACTATTAAATCTGCCTCAGAGCGAGATCCCCAACAATTCGGCAGATTGCTGTGAAGCATTTTCTTGGTTCTTCACGGACAAAGTCGCCCTGATCTGCTCTGACTTTGACGCCACGTTAACAGCAGTCTCTGAGGATGTAACACAAGTGTCTGCTTGTCCGGTTTTAATGGATTCATTTCAACTGGTTCAGTTCGAGGATGTGGACAAGATCCTTGGAGAAGCGAGGCCTACCACATGCATCCTAGACCCCTGCCCATCCTGGCTGATAAAAAAGCCAGAGGCTTGGCAGAGTGGGTTAAGGTGGTGGTTAATGCCTCCTTACAGGAGGGCAAGATTCCAGCCAGCCTAAAACAGGCTGTTATAAAACCGCTGTTGAAAAAACTGTTACTGGACCCCACTCAATTAGTCAACTTTCGGCCAGTTTCCAATCTTCCTTATTTGGGCAAAGTCATGGAATGTGTGATGACCTCGCAATTCCAGGGGTTCTTGGTAGACACTTTCTAGATCCGGCACAATCTGGGTTTAGGCCGGGATATGGCATTGAAACAGCCTTGGTCGCCTTAGTAGATGATCTACGCCGGGAGCTAGACAGGGGGAGTATGTCCCTGTTGGCTCTGCTGGACCTCTCAGTGGTCTTCGATACCGTCAACCATGGTATCCCCCTGGGACGCCTCACAGAAATGGAGCTTGGTGGTACTGCTCTGCAGTGGCTCCAATCCTTCCTGGAGGGTCAGTCCCAGAGGGTGTTTCTGGGTGACACCTGTTCGGCTCCACAACCATTGTCTTGTGGAGTCTTTCAGGGTTCAGTACTGTCCCCGATGTTATTTAACATCTATATGAAGCCGCTGGGGGAGATCATCCGGAGTTTCGGAGTACGGTGTTATCTGTACGCAGATGACATCCAAATCTGTCACTCCTTCCCACCTATCACTAAGAAGGCTGTCCAGACCTTAAACCGGTGCTTGGCTGCTGTGCCGGAATTGATGAGGGCTAACAAATTGAAATTGAATCCAGACAAGACAGAGGTTTTCCTGGTCAGTTGAAAGGCCGAACATGGCATAGGGCTACAGCCTGTGTTGGATGGGGTTATACTCCCCCTGAAGACGCAGGTTCGCAGCTTGGGAGTGATCTTGGATTCATCACCGAGTCTGGAACCCCAAGTCTCGGCGGTGGCCAGAGGAGCTTTTGCACAACTAAGACTTGTGCGCCAGGTGATGGTTTTGACCTATAAAACTCTATACGGTTTTGGTGCAGCTTACTTGTCCGAATGCATCCACCCCTACATACCACCTCGAAAACTTAGGATTATCTGGGGAGGCCCTGCTCTCGCTCCTGTCAACAGCACAAATGTGCCTGGTGGGGACGAGACACAGGGCCTTCTCAGTGGTAGCTACCCACCTTTGGAACACACTCCCAACTGAGGTAAGATCGGCCACCTCCCTTCTGGCTTTTCGAAAGAAATTAAAGACATGGTTTTGGGACCAGGCATTTGGAAAATAGATGTAAGCAGCACCTTAAAGGGACCTGACTGGAATGATGATATGGCTAACAAGATTGTTTCATTGTTTTTAATGATGGCTTATGTATTGTTTTAATTACATCTATACCTATGCCACATGGATTCTATTGGTTATAAGCACAGGGTATTTATACAAAGATATGACTGTGTGTCAGGTGCTGTGCATTTGTCCATCGGGGTCAGTGCTTAGTCTATTGTCCAATTATGACTCCTGTTGATGGATCTTTGGATATATTCCCATCTGTTTAACAGAAACATGAACTTGGTGTCACAACATTTTCTTCTCTCTCAATCAGATTTTGAACTAGCTCTAACCACAAAGTGCCACTGTTTAGTTCATTAACCAAGGAATGCATGGTGGAATGTACATAACTAATGTGTTCACCCTTGTCTTTTCAAGTAGCAGTATTCTGCTCCCATGTTATTCTCCACTAGAGAAGTATTTCATCTCCAGAAAAGTTCCTTATTTGTCATTTCAGTGAAACTTCAGTTAGCTCTGATATTTTTCATTTATCGTCACAGCACCCTTTCCTTCTTCTGTATACTGGGAGGTATAGATTTTTTAATAATTATTTTTCTCAACCTTGCATACTGACTTGTACTTCACAAAGAAGGGCAGAAGATTGTGCTTCGGAACAGTTTTTCACACAACGCAAGCAAATCACAACTGCAGGAGAATGTCGAGAGGCGTTTCCTTTACACACAGAAAATAATCTGTTAATTACCTCCTTTGCTAAAATACATGTCTTCCAACTATCTACCACAGGGAGAGGGGCAGGAAAGGGTAATGTCATGGAGAAGTTCAAGACATATATGTTCTGTTGAAATATACCTGATAAATGTGAAAAACTCCTTAGCAGTGTGATAAACTCCTAGCTTTTTTTTATCCAGGAATGCCAAAACTGTTATTCTCCTTTGTTGGTGGAAGACATGACTGAGTGTAGTTATTAGAGGTGTGCAAAATGGCAGAAATCAGTTTCAGAATTTATTTAGAAATTCCGATGCCCCCTTTGTTTCAGATAAATTGGGGGGGGGGGGCTTTTGATTGATAATCCAAATTCTGAAGTTTTGTTATTGTTTCAATAAGATTTGTTCTATTAGAAGCATTGGGAAAAGTTTCAAGGTTAATTTCTGTCATTTTTATGGTTATCAGAATGAAACTTGCCACACTTGAAGGCTGCATTTACGACTCTGCACTAGCCAAGATTCAGAATGTTTTGGTCAACCACTGATTTTTAGGGAAAAAATTACAAGTAATTTTTAGAAAGGAAAATCCAAAATAAAATCAACTTGAATTTCTGCACAATGAGACAACATTAGCAGAGCATCATTACTGCAGTTTTAGAAAGATCAGGCTACTCACTGAGAGGGGAAAAAATCAATCTGGGCAAGTCACACTCTCGCAGCCTCAGAGGCTTGAAAATTTGAAATCAGGATGAAAGTTTCCACACTTGTAGGTCAGATTTACCATTCTAAGCCCGGCAAGTTTCAGAAAGATCATCCACTGATTTTTAGGAACATTTTCAAATTAAACACATGTGATTCACCTAAATCATTTTCATATCAATTGACACTTATAAGCAATTCATACTTGTAAAGAGGAAGCAAGCAGACAGGAGATCAAGTAGAAGAGAGCCAATGGCTGGCATTTTTACTGGTAGGCTGGCTGGAACCTTGAGGCTGGCTGGAGCAAAGTCACCAGACACAACTATACTATAAGATGACACTTTACCCTTGCAGCTGTACAGCAAGAAACTGGTTGAGGAGGCTAGAGGTTGCCTGGAGCAAAGAATCACCGAACATGACCACGTTATAAGCAGGCACCCTACCCTGGGCTGTAGGAGACATGTACACAGCCCGGCTGGCCCATTGCAGGACTTGTGGAGGAGGCTGGCTGGAGGCTGGTTAGAGCAAAGGTCACCAGACACTGCCATGTTATAAGCTGGTACCCTACCAATGGCCAAAGAGTACAAGTGCACAGTCCGGTTGGCCCATCAAGGATTGGTTGACGAGGGAATCTGGCTGGCTGGAGGCTGCCTGAAGCCTGATTCAGTTGTTGATGGGAGCAGAATGTTAGTGGAAAGTGTTTCATTAACTCCATGAAATAGGTGGTGGTTGTTTTTTTTTTTAAAAAAAAACATTTCTTGAAGTTTTCAGGTACATTAATAGAAACAGTGAACAATAAAGGGGAAGGGGAGGGGTTGGAAAGGGGAAGGGGAAAAGGGGTAAGGGTATTGGGGGTTCATAGGTATACAACAGTGCTGTCCAACTTCTAACCGGCCAAGGGCCGGATTCCAGGTCACTGATGACCTGGGGGGCCGCCCGGCCCCGCCCCTGGCCCCGCCCCACCCCCGGCTGCCGGGAAGCTTTGGGAGAGAGGGAGGAGCCACGCGGCACCCCCCTCCCTTCCAAGGCATCCTAGCCGCAGATGAAGCTGGCGGTTTCGCCGGCTTCAGCTGCTGCCGGGATGCCTTGAAGGGGGAGAGGCGCTGCCGGGGACCCCCTCCCTTGCAAAGCATCCCGGCAGCCGCAGAAGCCGGCGCTGGCTTCAGCCGCTGCTGCGATGCTTTGCAAGGGAGGGGGGTGCCGCCGGGGACCCCCCTCCCTTGCAAAGCATCCCGGCAGCCGCAGAAGCCGGCGCTGGCTTCAGCCGCTGCTGCGATGCTTTGCAAGGGAGGGGGTGCCGCCGGGGGACCCCCCTCCCTTGCAAAGCATCCCGGCAGCCACAGAAGCCGGTGCTGGCTTCAGCCGCTGCTGCGATGCTTTGCAAGGGAGGGTGCCGCCGGGGGACCCCCCTCCCTAGCAAAGCATCCCGGCAGCCGCAGAAGCCGGCGCTGGCTTCAGCCGCTGCTGCGATGCTTTGCTAGGGCAGGGGGGCCGCCGGGGACCCCCCTCCCTTGCAAAGCATCCCGGCAGCCGCAGAAACCGGTGCTGGCTTCAGCCGCTGCTGCGATGCGTTGCAAGGGAGGGGGGTGCCGCCGGGGGACCCCCTCTCCCTTGCAAGGCATCGGCGCCGGTGAGAGAGGGACGAAGAGGGCGGTGCAGGGAGGAGGAGCTAGCCCTCTTCCTCCTTCGTGTACCACCCCTTGTCCCTCACTCACCGGCGCCGAGGCAATCGGGCGGCGCGGAGAGAGGGACGGAGGGGAAGTGCAGGGAGGAGGAGCTGGCTCACTTCCTCCTCCCTGCCCGCTCCCCCCTCGCCGCCATTTTTAAAAAAAAATTAAAAAATTAAAAATGGCAGCCGGGGGAATAGCGGGGGCCGTGCCCAACAGGCTGGGGGGCGTGTATGGCCCCCGGGCCGCCATTCGAGTGTGCATAAACGTAGAGGTTTGGTGTCCTCTGTTGCATCTTTAAGTGTGTTCGTTTTGTAGTATTAGTAACCTTTCTTATTCCAAGTCCAGTTTTCTCTCTACTTCATATCTTGGTCATCCTGTATTGATATTTTTATTTTGCTCTATAATCTTCCAATACTATCCAGTCTGTAAGTTTCATTGGCCTACCTGTATTTTGTCTCAGCTAGAAAATAAGTTTATTCATATCTCTTATGTCTAACAGTTTATCCATCCATTGATCTAGTTGTGGGATTTGTTCCTTTTTCCAATATTTAGCATAAATTATACGAGTTGCTGTGATTTTTTTTGTTTAATAATTTTTATTGAGAGTTATTTTTACAATATAAAATAAGGTTGTGAAAGATAAGATATAGGATTTAAAGTGAAGGGAAAGATAGGGGGTGGGAAAGGGGAAACGGGTTGGGTTGAGGAGGGGGCAAAGAGTATGAAGAGAAAAAGACATAGTACATAGAAATGAAATTGGAAAAGTCTTCCAGTTCAGTTAACCGGGCAAGTTATCTCCACTTGATCCTTCCTTTTATTAGATCAGCTTGACGTTCTGGTTTCAACCGTGAGGTCTTAGTGTTTTATATTTTTAATAAATTTAAATATAATTTAACTGGTTGCCAGTCCGTTCTCTTCTTTAGATTTTGGTCATTAACTCTGCTATTCAGTACATCTAAATCCATTAATTCACACAACTTTACAATCCACTCCTCTGGTGACGGAACTTTGTTTTTCCAGTTTTTAGCCACCACTATCCTGGCTGCTGCTGATATAAAGTACATTAATTTATCTTTGTTCTTGGACCATCCCGCTTCCATTAAATTAAGTAGGTAATATTCTGGTTTTAACTCCATATTGTCTTCCAATATTTTCTGTACGTGGATGTGAATGGACTTCCAAAATTTTTGAATCTTACTGCATGCCCACCAGTAGTGAAAAAATGTCCCAAGTTGGATTTTACATTTCCAACACTTATTGTTGGTATTTTTGTAGTATTTGGCCAGCTTCTGTGGTGTCAGATGCCACCGATAAAACATCTTGTACCAATTTTCTGCTGCATTAGTTAGGCCCAAAAATTTAATACTATTTTTCCAAACTGATTCCCATTCATGTAACAGTATCGTATGTCCAAGATCTTGTGCCCATTCAATCATTACTTGCTTTATTAACTCCATCTCCGTATCCCACTCAAGTAATTTGTTGTACAAAATCCTTATGTGTTTTTTCTCTTGCTTTAGTATAGTCTTCCAGCATGTTTCTTCCGTGCTAAAGCCATTTTTACAGTCCATTTTAAAGTAATCTTTCATCTGTATATGTTGAAACCATGATATTTCCAGTCCTGAGTTTCTTAAGTCTTCTAAAGATTTCAAAGTCCAGTTTTTATCCTTCTTTTCCAATAGTGTTTTATACGTATACCATTTTGACATCAGTATTTCTTTTTTATGTTGGGCTTCTAGGGAAGAGACCCACATGGGAGTTTTTATATAGAATCTCGTTTTATACTTTTCCCAGATCTGAATCAGATCTGAATCACGAAGTGGTTGGTAAAACTTCTTTCAATTTTCGCTTTGCCATACCAAAGGTATGCATGCCAGCCTCTACTTGTGTTGCATCCTTCTAGATGTAATACTCTTCTTTTCTTTAATGAGGCCCAGTCTTTTATCCAACTTAAGGCTGCAGCCTCGTAATACAATTGTAAATTTGGTAAGGCCAAGCCCCCCCCCCCCCCTTTCCCTTTTATCAGTGAGTATTTTATATTTTACTCTTGCTCTCTTCCCTTCCCAAATAAATTTTAGAATATCTTTTTTCCAAATTTTAAAATTATAATTTGTTCTCAAAATTGGAATGGACTGAAATAAAAACATCATTCTCGGTAAAATGTCCATCTTCACCAAAGCTATTCTCCCTAGTAGGTTCAATTTTAAATATTTCCAGCTTTCAAGTTTCTTTTTTATAACCTTCCAGGTTGCTTCATAATTATTTTTTCGTAATTGGTTGTTTTTTGATGTTAGTTGTATACCTAGGTATTGTACCATGGATGATACTTGTATATTAGTAATCATCTGTAATTTTTCCATCTTTTCTTTTTAGATTTTTTATAGATTTTGCGTAGTTAATTTTCAGACCCGCCACTGCACCATAGTTTTATCTTTTCTAGCCACATTTGCATCCGCTCAATTGGTTCTTCCACAATACACACAAGATCGTCAGCGAATGCTTGCAGTTTGTACTCCTCCTTTTGAATTTTGAGGCCTTTCAAATTCTTATCTGCCCGTAGATCTTGTAAAAGTAATTCCAGCATCATAACAAAAAGTAATGGAGACAGTGGGCAACCCTGTCTAGTACCCTTCTGGATTTTTATGGTACCTGATACATTTCCGTTTACTATAATATTAGCGAATTGATCTTGATATATGGCTTTAATTGCGTTTATAAAAGAAAACCCCATCTCTCTCTCTTCCAGTATCTGAAACAAAGATTTCCAATTGGCATTGTCAAACGCTTTCTTGGCGTCCAGAAACAAAAAACCAACCTCTTTTTGTAGATTCAAATCATAATATTCAATAGCATTTATTATGTTTCTTATATTGTCCCTCATTAGTCTTTGGGGTAAAAAACCAGCTTGATCTTCATTAACTCTTTCGTTTAGGAAAATTTTCAGTCTATTAACTAAAATCATAGTGAATATTTTATAATCAATGTTTAAAAGTGAAATAGGTCTGTAATTTTTCACATTGGATGAGTCAGTTTTTTTCCTTATGTAGAAGTATAATATTCACTCTCTGCCAAGATTCTGGGGGTTTTCCTTTTTGTAAAACATTGTTCATAATGTCCTTTAAGTAAGGTAGCAACTCCTCCCCAAACAGTTTGTAATATTTGGCTGTCAAGCCGTCTGGCCCTGGGGCTTTGTTATTAGGCAGATTCTTTATGGTTGCTGTGATTATGTATGTAAATAATATATCCTCCGGTTTATTAGCTTTAGATTTTTATCTGTAAGACCTAATAGAAAAAAATTCGGGTTTGAGTGGGATCGCCCTTTTTAGGATCTTTTGTGTTTCTTCTTGAATGTTTCTCCAATATCTGGTGGCTTCCGGGCATGTCCACCATAAATGATAAAAACTTCCTATTTGTGATTTACATTTACAACAAGTGTTTTGATTGTTTTTGTACATTATGCTGAGCTTTTGGGGGGGGGAGATACCATCTGTGAAATACTTTAAAGCGGTTTTGAGATTCGAAGAATAGGTATTTTTTTTGTCCAAATTTGTTGCAATTCATATAGTTTTATTGGGTGCCCTATATTTTTGCCCAGTTAACTATACAGCTCTTAACTTCCTCTGTTTCTGTTTCCCAATCTAAACATTTGTTGTATAATTTTGTGATATTTTTTCTCTGTTTTTAACAAATGGTCCCAAAATGTCTCCTTATCGTCGAATCCAATCTGTTTGTCTTGTCTAAATATGTCTCTTATTTGGAGGTATCGTAGCCATGTTATATTCTCATATTTTTGTTTTAGACCCACTTGTAATTTTAATTCTAGAATGTTATTCTTTTTTTCTAGTAAATCTTTATAAGTCGGCCACTTTTGCCATCCTAATAGTCTCCTTTGTTTTGCTTCGATTGATGAAATTCATAACAGAGTTTTTGAATAAAAATATATTTTATACTTGTCCCATACTTTAATTAGGGCAGACCTTATAAAGTGATTGCCGATTTTCAATTTTTGTTTGGCCATACCAAATGTATGCATGCCATCCCACTCTTAGATTAAATCCTTCCAATGTCAGGATTTTTTCATTCTTGAAGGATATCCAATCTTTAACCCATGTGAGGGCGCAAGCTTCAAAATGTTTTGAAATTTGGAAGCCTAAAACCACCTGTTTGTCTTGTCAAACATAAACCTAGTTTTATTCTTGGCTTTTTGCCATTCCAAATAAATTTTGACAAATCTTTGTTCCACTGGTCAAATAATTTGATATTCCAGATTATGGGAATGTTTTGGAAGAGGTAGATTAATTTTGGTAATATATTCATTTTTATGATTGCAATCCTTCCAAGGAGTGAAAGGTTTAAATGGTTCCAATTTGATAAATATTTTCTTATGTCTTTCCATTTTTCTTAATAATTGTTCTTAAGAAGTTGGGCAATCTTCGCCATTAGCCAGTCTCCTAAATATTTGATTTTAGATTTTATTTGGAAACCTACTTTGTTTTAGAGTACTTCTTGTTTCTTTTAAAGCATATTTTAGTTAGTATCACGGGTTTTTATTTATTTCTTAATTTTAAATCCTGCTACTTTACCAAATTCTTTCAATTTTGTTGGCCAATTGTATATGTTATTTATGGGCTCTTCTATTATACAAATGACATCATTGGCGAATGCCCTTGTTTTATACTCTTGTCCAGCTATTTTCAAGCCTATTACTTCTTTGTCTTCCCTTATGACTTTTAACAATATTTCTATCAACAAAATAAACAGTAATGCGGAGAGTGGACATCCTTGTCTTGTTCCTTTACTAATTTGGAATTTTTCTGTTAATTGGCCGTTTATCATTAGTCTTGCTTCCTGATTAGATTGCATTGATTGCATTTTTGAAGGAAAAGCCTATGTCAATTTCGTCTAGTAAAATTTTTGAGAAATTCCAATTCAAATTATCAAAGGCTTTCTCAGCGTCAAGGGATAGGAGTGAAAGTTCTTTTTGATTATTGATGTCATAATATTCTATCGCATCTTAAATAGTTCTTGTGCTTCTATTTGCGAGGAAACCCACTTGTTCCTCTCCAATCCTCTCCAATCCGGCCCTTAAGGAAGAGTTTAAGTCTGTTAGCAAGAATGTTGGTATAAATTTTATAACTGGAATTCAGTAAAGATGTTAGCCTATAATTTTGTACATCAGGAGTGTCTGTTTGGTCTTTCTTGATCATAACTATTTCTGCCTTCCTCCAGGAGATTGGAATGTCTTTTGAATGTTTTTGAGTTGTGGTATTAATTCCTCTTTCATTGTTTTATAAAAGACTGCAGTAAATCTATTTATGGCCTCTGAGATTTCTTCATCTGTTCTGTCTCTATTTAAAATTTCTCTATGTTCCTTTGAAATCTTATGTAGTTTTTGTTGAGACAAATATAATGTGGTTTGTTCAACTGGGATTTGGTCATCTGTATATAGTTCGTAAAAGTTTAAGAATTCAGTTTGAATTTCTTTATCTGTAATATAAACCCTGTTGTCCCTTTTTATTTTTATTACTTGTTGAGATTGTTTTTTCTTTCTTACTTTTCTTGGTAACCATTTACCTGGTGTATTTGTGTTTTCAAATAATTGTTGTTTTACAAATTTATACTTTTTGCCAATGTTTCTAACTCTAGGTGATGTTTCCTTTAAAAAAAGAATATAGTTTCGAGATCAGTACTTTGTTTGAATGCCTCTTAAGCTCTCTTTCTTTTTCTTCCAGTAGTATTATTTGGTCAGAGTTAAGATGAATGGGTGAACTCCCACCCAATCTTGTGCTGTGACATTGGCGTATGACACTTGGAAGCATCCAAGAGTCTGAAGTGGTCAGAGTGGATAGGAACTTGAGATTGGTATTGTCACTGGATGTACTCCCATACTTCTTTGTGCTGTGACACTGGTGTGGCAGTGTGCAAGGGTCTGGACAGTGGTAGTATGACAGGTAGTATTACAGGTCAGAGTTGACAGGAGATTAAGGTTGGTACTGTATGTGTATGAACTCCCACACACTTAAGAGTTTGCACTGTGACACTAACATGTGCCACAGCGTGCAAGAGTCTGAACTGGAGTAGTATTACTCCTTTCAGAGTTGAAAGGAAATTGAGGTGGGTATTGTCACTGGATGAATGTTTATAGACTTGTGTCATAGCACTACTAGCAGTGTGTAAGAGTCTGGACTGTAATAGTGTTATTGGTCAGAGTTGAGAGCTAATTTAGGGAAATGATCAGTGGTTAAGATTGGTGGTTGAACTCTCACATTTGCTTATAGGCTGTGTACCGTAATATTGGTGTGAGTCACAGTGCTCAAGACTGTGTGTCAGATGTAAGAGATAGTTTAGAGAAAGGGTCAGTGGTTGAGGAAGGTGGGGACGCTCTCATACTGGTAGAACAGCCATGGCCCCATCCCACAGACATGTGGTACAGTGCTCGAGGCAATGTGTCAGAGATGAGAGGTAGTTTAAAGAAAGGGTAGTATTTTTTTTAAAAGAGGTGGAGAAATAAAAGAGGCCAGCCATCCCCATTTTTGGAGTGGGAGCTTTCCAGCAACAGTGAGGGCTTCCACACTCACTTCACCTTGGGGCCCCAAGTCCGGGAACCGCAGGAGATTGGCCTTCAGGAACACTAGCTGTTCCATCGAGGCAGCATCCAGTGTGGTCTTGTGATGCCTGACAACATCTCTAGTCAGACTCAACACCCTCTCACTTGGCATTCTGGTTGGTGGACAGCTGAGGTGTTCCCGAGCTACCATTGCCAGATTTGGCCACATGTCACTCCGGGATGCCCAGTAGGCCAATGGGTCACAGGACACAACCTCCAAAGGCTCCTCCAGGTACTGGTGGACGGAAACCTCCAACAAATCTATCCTGGGCTCAACCATCTTTGTCAACGTCTTGCCAAAAAAAACCTCCCCCTGATGATGCTGCCTGCAAACCACAAGTACAGGTGCATTCGCACCGGGACTAGTGCACAGGGTCCCAGACGTAGAAGAAGGTAGTGAGGTGATGGCACCAGGTGTTTCAGCTACACCTTCTCCCCCTCTGGCCCTTCGTAGGTAGTACGCTGCCTTCACCGCTGACATGAGCTCGTCCTTCCATTCTGCAGCATCTTTGGAGCAAATGCCCTTGATACGTGGATCGCACATGCTAGCTATCATGTACACTCGGCTCTGGAGGAGTGGCTCCAGGCGCTTCGTGACAGCACTAGACAAGTGCCTCACCACCTCCTGCATCTGTAGTTTCAGTGGCCCAGCCAGGCTGGCGTGAGTTCCACCTCCCTCTAGTCCTTCCAAGTGCATCTTCAGCCTAAGCACCAGAGGAAGCACCTGACTCAGAAGGGCTGTCGAAGCACTCAGGGTCTTTGTGGACAGCAGGAAGGGTTTGAGCACAAAGACCAGCTGGGAGATGTTGTCCCAGTCATGCTTTGATATGGGACCAACATCCTTCAGTTCCAGGGCAAGGCCATGGATAACATTCTTCTGCTCCACCAGCCATTGGAGCATCTTGAAGGTGGAGATCCAACTGGTAGGGACATCCTTCAACAGCTTATGTTGTGGGAGCCCCTCCATGGCCTGCCTCTCCCGCAGCAGTCTTGCAGCCTTGACGTTGCGGCGGAAGTGGGCTGCAATATTGTGGCACCGCTCAATCAGCAGACTGATCTGCAAGATGCCGCTTGGGAGGGTCTCTGTAGAGGGTGCCAGTCCTAGCCCTTCGCTAACTGTGAGGTGGACCATATGTGCCATGCAGCACATGCCTCGGAAACCAGCATCCTCCACTGCCTGTACTACATTTTGCCCGCTATCAGTCACCATAAAACCACGGGTGAGTTGCTGCCTCCCAGAAAGCCACTCCTCCAACATACAGTCTATGGCCTGTCGTATATTTCAGGCCCAGCAATGCCCTGACTCCATGGTCCCTTTTCTTTCCCACCAATGGCCAGTGAAAGAGATGTATGCATAGCCGCTACCACAGGTGGACGAAATGTCTGTGGTGAAGTGGATGGATGTCCAGCCGGCATCATCCAGCAACTGCTCCACGCGTTCCCTGAATAGCTGAAACAGGGCAGTGGACAAGGGGACCTCGTAGTGAGGAACTATTAGCGACATCAAGTGATTAAATCCTTCCTTCTCCACCATCTGGAAGG
The DNA here is from genome assembly GCA_030556195.1 of Anolis apletophallus. Taxonomy (NCBI): domain Eukaryota; kingdom Metazoa; phylum Chordata; class Lepidosauria; order Squamata; family Anolidae; genus Anolis; species Anolis apletophallus. The sequence continues at coordinate 129,862,963 of JARBWK010000002.1, forward strand.
GCTGGTTGTCAAGAGCCAGCATCTCTAGCAGGCACTGAGTTATCGCCCCTGCGGTTGGTGGCTTGCTACCCACTCTGTCCTTGTCACTGGGCATACACCACTTCTCTAGAGTGGTCTGCCTCTTCTTCCTCAGGGCAGAAGGGGGACTGGTGGTTCTGCTGCTTCTGCCACCACTAGACCCAGGAGCAATGCCAGCTTGAAGGGGATGGTGCCTCGAAAGATGCATCAGCAATCCACTTGTTGACAGACGCTTCAGGTCTTTTCCCCTGCTGACTTTGCATCTGCAGTGCTGGCACACTGCCTGCGTATGATCATCTGGGTGCAACTGGAAGTGGTCCCAAACAATGGGCCGAGGCCTTCCAAGCGCATGGAAGGGGACAAGTGCAGGCCCCTCATCCCTCCCAACGCTAGCTGAGAATGCACACCCATGTGGAGGAGAGCTTGAAGGGGAAGCCATTTCAATATCCCCCTCAAATCCCTCCATCACCTCCTCCAGGGGCACATCCAGCTCTGGCTCCTCCTCAGCCTCTGACTGCCCATATGGACTAATGGTGGGCAACACTGCTTGCCCAGATTGAGAGGCACCATTAAGGGCACCACTACCAAAAGAGGTCTGTTTTATTTTGATTGGTATGGGAGGACCAGCATCTCTCCCTTTTGCTCCCCCTCTTAAAGCCAAGCCAGACCCAGCAGCAGCACCTAGATTACAGCTACGCCTCATTATTATATTATATGCAATTATTATTTTTGTATTTTTAAAAATATACAGTATTGCATTATATTTTACATAAAGGGCTTGTGTGCACTACTTGTGCAAGGCTACACACAAAGCAGAAAAAGAGGAGAAAAGCAAGACACTGAGTTGAAGAAACCAAAGGGGGTTTTTTTTGGGTTTTTTTAAAATGTTTTTTGAGAGGAGGGAATGCACACAACCGAAGAGCACACACAACACAGACACAAGCTGAAGGATTTGTAAAAAGAAGGGGGCTATAAAGGGTTTTGGAGAGGGAGTAGCACTAGTTATGGGAAAGAAAGTAAGTTTGGAGCAACAGAGAAATAGGAAAAAAAGTCACCAAAGGCTACAGTGAAGAGCACGCTCAGAGCTCAAAAAAACCAGTCTGCACCCTCCAAGCTCCTACTCCAGACTGTGGCTGAGCCTGTGGCTCCTCCCCTCTGCAGAAAGATTTGCAGAAAGCTCTGATTGGCTGAGGGGGGGGGGGGAACCAGCTTGTAGCTGCCCTGGCCAATCGCATTCAGCCACCTTTCCTCTCGCCCTCCCTCCCTCCCACCCCAGAAAATTGGTACGTTCATTAATACAGAATTTAAGCTTGAAAAATTCCAAATCTCCCAATCTCAACACTTTTAGTGTAGACCAAATGAGTACCATGCCTCATGCATGTGTTGATTTCACATTTTCCTGGGAAGAAGAACAGGATTCCCAACTGAGTGGCCATTATCAGGTGTGTTTGAGACTTGGAAGTGTTTTGGATTTCAGATTTTTCTTGTATTTTTAGACTGTGTTTGCATCTGCACATAATGAGAGTTCTTGGAGATTGGATCCAAGTCTAAATGTGCAATTCATTGATCCCCCCCCCCCCAAATATATCCACTTTACACACCTAGCCTGGAAGTAATTTTATAGATATATTTTAAATAAGTTTGTGCATGAAACAATCTGAAAGAAAGCAAAGGTGAGACATTTTTGTATTTGGGAGTATTTTGGAATTATCAGAGCCATTATTTTCATCCTTAGCCATTAGCATCCACACAAATACTAGCTGTCTGGGCTGGAACGGGATGTGGAATATGCAAACATCTGCTAAGCCACAAAGAAAATGTGAAAGGTGGAAGGGGAAAGAAAACCCCTTGATCTGCCTTTTAAAATTGCACAGTACAAGCTTTTAATTAACTTGATAAATGTCTCGTCTTCAACTCTTTTTATCACGCTGCAGCTTCTGACCATTTCATAATACCATCTCTAACTCCAATGGCAATAATTTCTGGAGAGTTTCCTGCACTGATCTCATTTCTCTGAACATGATAATGGTGCTCTCCTCATTGGTCTGGCTACTGCTCCCTCCCTCCCTCTTCGGGGAAAGGAGAGTGATAAGAGTACCAACACTGTACGGAAATTAGACACAGCATCAACTTAAGCCATGCAAGAAAGAGACCTATACTGTGAAAATAATTACTAACCATAGGCTTGGAAGGAACCATAAAGACCATCTAGAGACCAACCCCTTGCCATGCAGGAACTCACAAAGCCCTCCTGACAATTGGCCACCCAGTCTCTGTTAAAAAAAACTCTCCAGAGAAGGAGGTCCCTTCTACATTACCATATACAGTGTTCCCTCACTTATTGCTGGGATTACGTTCCAGGGCCTCCTGCAATAAGTGTAGGGATGCTCTATATATTTTAATATTTATCCATTATTTTAGTAGTTATACACTAAAATAATGGATAAATATTAAAATATATAGAGCATCCCTACACTTATTGCAGGAGTTATACACTATTTTAAGTCTTTATAAACTTAAAGTGAGGAAAGGCCTTTCAAGGCTGGAGGGAGAGAGGGAGGACTGAGGAGGGAAAGTGCCTTGGAGAGCGGTGGCGGCAAAACCCCACAAAACAGCAAAAATATCATGATATATATTTTACTTTTTTAAAAAAAATCAGTGAAACAGCGAGTCTGCAATAAGCAAACCACGAAGTAGTGAGGGAACTCTGCAATCCCGATTATCATAGCAGATAATCCACATTATCTGCTTTGAACTGGAGTACACGAGTCTACACTGCCATATAATCCAGTTCAAAGCAGATATTCAGGATTTTATCTGGCAGTGTAGAAGGGGCCTGAGACTCTGGGCACTTTTACACTACTATATAATCCAGATTATCAAAGCAAATGATCCTCTTTGAACTGGATTATATGAGTCTACCCTGAAGGGTCCTGAGTTAAGAGTGTCAAACAGCATTTCTTCTACACAGTGTAGATGCAGTTTAGGATAAAGAGAAATGGATTCAAATGGCAAGAAAAGAGATTCTACCAAAGAATTAGGAAGAACTTTGTGATTGTAAGAGCTATTTGATAGTGGAATAAACTGTCCCAGGCCCATTCTACATTGTCATATAAAATCCAGATTATCTGTTTTTAACTGGATTTTATGACAATGTACACTCACAGCTGCTTAAAATCCCAAATTATCTGCTTTGAAGTGGAATATATGGCAGTGTGGACTCAGATAACCCAGTTCAAAGCAGATACTGTGGGATTTTCTGCCTTGATATTCTGGGTGTATGGAAGGGCCCACATGTAATCCAGTTCAAAACATATGTGGATTATTTGCTTTAATAATATGGGATATAAAACAGTATAAGGGGCCAGAGTTATAGGCCGCTTCTACACTGCCAACTAAAATCAGATTATCTGCTTTATATGTCAGTGTAGACTCGGAGCCCTTCAACACAGCCATGTAACCCAGAATAACAAGGCAGATCATCTACAATATCTGCTTTGAACTGGGTTATCTGAGTCCACATTGCTATATAATCCAGTTCAATGTGGATTTTATACTGCTGTGTGGAAGGAGCCTCATATAATCCAGTTCAAAGCAGGTAATATGGATTATCCGCTTTGATAATATGGATTACGGTATATAGCAATGAGGAAGGGGCTTCAGTGCTATAGAGTTGCAGTTTGACAAGGTCTTTAGCCTTCTCTGCCAAAGAGTACTGGTGCCTCACCAAACTACACCTCTAAATGAATTAGAAATGTGAACGTTGAGTCATACCCAGGTCTGCGGAGAGCTTTGTCACTGTGTTCAGCTGAATATCAGACACCTTGCACTGTGACCTTTCCTCTTATCTTCCTGCAGCGTGTTCCTGTTGTTCCTGCTATAACTGAAAGCAGCAGGGGGATATGCTCCTCAGTGGGAAGCAAAGCACCTGCTGCTGAGAGTAATGAGTGTGGCTCCACTAAACCTGGGAAGGATTCATGCACATTGGGCCACTTAGGTATATTAGCAGCAACTTCCGTGCAGGTTAAGCGGTTAAATGCTTCAGAGCACCAGCTGGGAAGTGGGTAGGTGTCACCATTAGTGCCTATTAGAGGTGAGAAGAGCTCACCAACCAGACCATCCTCCTCCTAAATAGGACAAGTCATGTTCTTTTTGTCCACATTGAGCCATAGAGCCACTTTTAGTGATTTTTTTTGAGATCCAAACTCCAGTCTTTATGTAAAGAATCATTTTTTTTATTTTTTCCGAATTCTATAAAATCAAATCCAGTGTTTTATTGTTGATTTATCTTGATATACTGTACACTTGTATTAATTTATCATTGACTAGATCTACACTATTTATTTATTTATATTTACTATATTTATATCCCACCTTTCTCTACCCCGGAGGGGACTCAAGGCAGCTTACAGATTAGGCAATAATTGGCTGTCTGCAAGGACGTTGCCCAGATGTTTTGATGTTTTACCATCCTTGTGGGAGGCTTCTCTCATGTCCCCACACGGGGAGCTGGAGCTGATAGAGGGAGCTCATCCGCTCTTTCCCCGGATTCGAGCCTGCGACCTGTCGGTCTTCAGTCCTGCCCGCACAGAGGTTTAACCTGCTGCGCCACCGGGGACTCCAAAATCAAAATTAAATACATTGAAATATTATAAAACATTACGATCACTATAAAACCAGTATAGACCCATATAATGCAATTTGAACTACATTATATGTTTCTACTGTCCCCTGCCACGCATTGCTTTGGCCCAGTGTATATGTGTATATGTGTTTTGTGTGTATATATGTGGTTTTGCGCCTGCATTGTAATGTTTTATTTTTATTTTATGGCTTTTAAAGTATCTTCTGCTTTGTTTTCCAGTGTTTTTATGAGTGATGGTCACTTGTTGGCCTGATAGGCGTATTTGGTGTCAGTTCGCCCAGTGCTTTTTGAGTAATGTTAATCCTACAAACGAACATTACATTTTTCTTTATATAATGACCACATTCTGTAGTTCAAGCCACATTATTTGGCAGTGTAGATCCAGCTTTTGTATCCTGCTTTGGAATCCACTTTGAAGGTGATATAAAATGTGGAAATTCAAATAAGGTAGATAAGGTACTGTATAGTGGCAGTAAACTAGCTGGAAGAACAGGTAGTTTATTTATATTCTGTCATGTAGTATTATTTCTCAAAGTCATCTGCAATTACTAGAGAGAATAATTCTTACAATGTACATGTCTGTGAAGGAATACAAATGATGGTTGTGACAAAACCCTCAGGCTAAATTGATGGACCAGTCACGCACTGTGTCTTGTACGAACACTGCTGTAGTAAACTCCGAGCTTGCAAGTAATGTGCCATTTGTAATTACTTACATTGCTAAATAATAATAAGAATAATTGTAGGAACCAGACACAAGTTTGCTGTTTTGCCTCTCAGGGCCAAGGCCAAAATTCATGCCTCTATCCATGGATTCAATATCCAGAGTTTCACTTATTTGCACTCCAAAAAATATTCTCCCCCAGAAGTATTGGTGGGCTTCTCCAGGTCTTCCTGGGTGATTCTGTGATGTTTCCAGCACAGATATAGTCAAAATATAGAGTTCAGTATTATCCACAGTTTCAAGTATGCTCACAGGAGGTCTTGGAGCTTGAGCCTATACCTATGGATATGAGTTCATATTGTATTTTTCAGTGTAATATAATGGGGTTTCTACCTGTTATTCCTTAGTAAATGTATTCTGTCTCAGTCTGAGCAACAAAAAAAAAAGATGGAAGAGGAAATACCAAGTGGGTACTTACTCATGTAACCTTCTTTATGTGATTGTATGTAAGGAGGTAGCAACATGGAGCTGGAGGGGGGACAGGACATTAAAAACACAAATTGCAGTCAAGATCTGGATTACTTTGGACTTAAAAAAACCCCTCTTTCTGCCAACTCCAATTTTCGCATGAACTAATATTCCCTGCATTTTTGGACCCTCACTGTAGGTATGGCCATATGGATAGCCATTTAGCCATATAACCCAGAATAGCAAGGCAGAAAATACCACAAAACCTGCTTTGAACTGGGTTATCTGAGTCTACACTGCCATGCATTCCAGTTCAAAACAGAAAATGTGGGATTTGATTCAGCTGTGTGGAAGGGGCCTTTGTGATAGAAAACCCTGGCATCAGTCGTACTGAAATTGCAAACAAATTAAAATGTAATGCCAAGAAAATGGAAGGACGTTAGTATTGCTTGGAGGTTCCTGTGAATCTTATGCCTGCTTACTGTCCTAGATAGTGCTGTGTGCCCCCAGAAAGATTGTGTTTATGTCTTGTGACAGGCATGTAGCCCGGGGGGGGGGGGGGGGTTAGGGTCAGGGTCTGATCACCACACTCAATATATTCCATATGCATGGGGGTATTGGGATAACGATACAAAAGGTTTGCTAGGATAGATCATCTCTCATTCAGACTCAGCACCACCCCCCCGAATGAAATTCACCCCCTGGATCAAAATCCTGGCAACGGGCCTGGCTTTTTATTTCTTAACTAGCTTGGGGACCCGGCCCTGCCCAGGTTATTTGAGAAAGGCATTGTTTGGCAAGGTTGGTCCTTATCAGTTGTTTATGTGGCTTGCAGTGGTCTCAAAAAGTGAGTGAAGGTACTTCAAGTCCCATAATCCATGGTCCATACTCCTCCAAATTGCACCAGATGTAGAGTGGGTCATGGGGGTTCTGTGTGCCAAATTTGGTCTTGATCAGTTATTGGATGAGGGTCACAGCATTCTTGGAAAGTGAGTGGAGGTACTTCAAGTCCCATCATCCGTGGTCCATCCTCCTTGATACTGCACCAGGATGTAGAATGAGTCATGGGGGCTCTGTGTCCCAAGTTTGGTCTTGATCAGTCATTGGATGAGATTGGCAGCGGTCTTGTGAAGTGAGTGGAGGTACTTCAAGTCCCATCATCCATGGTCCACCCTCCTCCAAACTGCACCAGGATGTAGAGTGGGTCATGGGGGCTCAGTGTGCCAAGTTTGGTCTTGACCAGTCATTGGATGAGGGTCGCAGCAGTCTTGGGAAATTTGTAAAGGTACTTCAAGCCCCATAATCCGTGGTCCACCCTCCTCCAAAATGCAGCAGGATGTAAAGTGGGTCATGGTGTAGCGGCAATTTGGAGTCCCAAAACTCCTTAGGCAGTACCTTTTACCTCAGGCGGCGTCTCCGCGCGAGCACAGGGACGGATGAACAACGCGACAATTCTTACTACGGTTCAATGAAGCTAAACTTTATTTGCAAGACATCAGCTGACAGGATCGGCCCGGCAGAACAAGCTGCTAAAGGGCAAGAGCCCCGAACAATCTCCGCACTCAGATTTTATACAAGCAATGGCAACAAACCCCGTTGTCCCGCCCTTCTTTATGCCTTGTTACTGGCTGGCACTCATGAACTCATTTTATTATCCAATTAAACAAAGCATTCTCTAGCATCTCACTCCTATTTGCTAAAAGGCATGGCGTAGGTATTAATTCTGATTCCCAGGGTATGTTATCTGCTCTGATGCAGCGTGTTCCCAAATTGTTACAAGTCTATGCCACTTCTCCCCAGCATTCACACGGAGAAAAGCCTTCATTTGCCATGCGCGCTATCTACCCATTCAGGAACATTGTAAACAAACGCACGTTGGCTAGTACCGTGTTTCCCCGAAAGTATGACACCCCCGATTGTAAGACGTATCGGGGGTGTCAGAGGGGTCGGCTTATATAAGCCGTACCCCGAAAGTAAGACGTACCTCGGGCGGCATGGCGTGGCTGGCTTGGCTGGGCCCGGAATTCTCCTCGTCTTCCTCCTCTTCTTTCCAGCGGCGCCTTCCATCCTCCTCCTCTTCCTCCCAGCAGCGCCTTCTCCCTCTCGCCGGATCCGCCCCCTCCCTTCCCTGAAGGGAAGAGGGGCGGAGCCGCCTGGCGAGAGGGAGAAGGCGCCGCCGCCCGCCCGCACGGCGGCTCAGGCGTCTTTCCCGCCGCCGCCCCGCTCATCCGCGCTCCAAACAGGAGCCGGGCGGCGGCGCGCCTGAGTCGCCCTGGGGCGGGACTTCTTCCGGCGCCTTCTCCCTCTCACCGGATCCGCCCCTCCCTTCACTGAAGGGACGGGGCGGATCAGCGAGAGGAAGAAGGCGCCGCGAAAATCCCCACGCACGGCGGCCAGGCGCTTTCGCCGCCGCCTGGCTCGCCCGCTCGCGTTAGTGAAGGGAGGGCGGATCCGGCAGCGAGAGGGAGAAGGCGCCGGCGGAAGTCCCGCCCCAGGCGACTCAGCCGCTTTGCCGCCGCCCGGCTCCCGTTTGGAGCGCGGACGGCGGGCGGCGCGGGGAAAGACGCCTGAGTCGCCGTGCGGGCGGGACTTCCGGCGGCGCCTTCTCCCTCTCGCCAGCTGCGGCTCCGCCCCTCTTCCCTTCAGTGAAGGCAGGGGGCGGATCCGGCGAGAGGGAGAAGGCGCTGCTGGGAGGAAGAGGAGGAGGATGGAAGGCGCCGCTGGAAAGAAGAGGAGGAAGACGAGGAGAATTCCGGGCCCAGCCAAGCCAGCCACCCCATGCCGCCCAAGGTAAGTCTTACTTTCGCCTTACTTTCGGGGTACCGTCGGCTAATGTAAGCCGTACTCCGAAAGTAAGCCGTAGTGGGGATTTTGGGGGTCAAAAGAAAGTAAGACGCTGTCTTACTGTAGCAGCAAATTGGGAGTTATGGAACTCCAAGTGGCAAGCTTTACCTCTTACCAAACGGCGGCATGGACGTGCGGGCGCAGGGATGAGGAATCACGCAACAACTTCACTGCTCAACGTGAAATCAAAGAGATTTATTGAATTTAACACCAGCTGGTGGGGTCTGCCAACAGAACAAGCTGCGATCAGGGCAAACGGCCCCGGTCATCCTTAACACAAAGCATTTATACCCCTCATGGCGGCATCCACAAAAGCCCGCCCTCCTTCATGATCATTTCACAAATATCATTGGCTGGTGTTACAGAACATTTCATTAATCCAATAAAACATAACATTTTCATTTGCATCATATCTTAATCCCCTCCTATGTGTTAGAACAATGAACATTTCTATGGTAGTCTTTCTCACAGTGCAACTATCAGTGGCTGGGACTCCTGTGTTCCCAGTTTGCAACATTTGGCTTCTCCTTGCCAGCAACGGAGGGGCCACCTCTGCTCATGCGCAGTTCCCACCCATTTGGCATTAAGGTAAACAAACTCATGCTTTGCACTGTTTGACCAATCTGAGCCTACGTTATCTTACGCTAGGCACGGGGTGTACTTTGGCAAATCACTGCCTGTGCTAGAAGCACCAATCATAGTGTTACATTCACGGAGCTTGTGCCTGCCTGATTCTTGGCACAGAAACCCACTTTTCTAGGCTCTACACGTGTGCAGCATCGCCTTCTGACCTTACTCCTGCACAGAAAGTGCCAAAACCGCTTTATTACTTTCGGGGAAACACGGTATTGGGCCAATCAGGGCCGTTTTTATCTAAGAGGCACATGATGTTCTCTTGCGAATCACTGCTTGTGCCTTTGTACCAATCAGAGTAGCTTATTCTCGTCATTGTTACTTGGCAAGCTACCCTGCTATTCTAAAGCCTTTACTGAGCAGCACTGTCTTCTGAGATCGTTTCTGCTAAAAGCATCAATTTCTCCTTTAATGGAGGCATTGTGTGCCAAGTTTGGTCCTGATCAGTCACTGAATGAGGGTCACAGCGGGCTTGGGAAGTGAGTGGAGGTACTTGAAACCCCATAATCCATGGTGCGCCCTCTTCTAAACTGCAGTTGGATGGAGTGTGGGTCATGGGGGCTCTGTGTGCCAAGTTTGGTCTTTATCGGTCTTGGTTCTGGGCCACAGTGGTCTGTGGGGAATGAAAGATTTGAAAGTACTACAAATCCCATAATCCATGGAGGTCCATCAAATCCCAACATCCATGGTCCACCCTGCTCCAAACTGCAGTAGAATGTAGTGTGGGTCATAGGGGCTCTGTGTGCCAAGGTAGGTTACTGTCAATTCAGGCCTAGTCAGGAAAAATCAAGTTAATGAAGCCTTACTGTCAATTCAGGCCATACACAGTGTCCCATGAGCTGAAGCCTGAAGCAGGTTTGGTACTTTTCCGAGCATAAAAAGTACAGTCAGAGAGTGATGCTACTTGCGTGTCAACTCTGAAAAAGAGGGGTTTGGTGCCAAAAATCAGACAGGCACTTGCTATGGAAGACTAACACCCTGATTAAATGCATTTTAATACACCCTGTGCCCGATTTGAGATTCTATAGGCTAGATGGGTGGAAACAGTGCAGCTTGAGCTATAAAAGTTAATGGGATTCTTAATGTAAATGGAAAACACCACTGCGCATGGCAAAGAGTCCGACCTTCTCCGCTGCTGGCAGGGAGCCCGGAACTAATGTTGCAAGTCAAAGAACAGAGAGGCTCAGCATTGATAGCTTGCACTGTGAGAAAGGAATACCTTATAGATGGCTATTGTTCTCATTTTTAGTGATGACAGAGAAATGATGCAAATGATTTGTGCAATGTTTATTGGATTAATGAAATGTCATGTAACAACAGTAATCACCAGCCAATTATGATTGTTTTAACCATGAAGAAGGGGTGGGTTTAACTGAATGGACTCCATTGGGGTATAAATGTCTTTGTATGAGATGTAACGGGGTCTTTTGCCCCTACCTGCA